>SJXQ01003077.1:0-229950 GCA_006408695.1 Aepyceros melampus | reverse complement strand
GTTATTGATATTTCTCCCAGCAATCTTGATTCCAGCTTGTGTTTCTTCCAGTCCAGCATTTCTCATGATGTACTCTGCATAGAAGTTAAATAAGCAGGGTGACAATATACAGCCTTGACGTACTCCTTTTCCTATTTGGAACCAGTCTGTTGTTCCATGTCCAGTTCTAACTGTTGCTTGTTGACCTGCATACAAGTTTCTCAAGGGGCAGGTCAAGTGGTCTAGTATTCCCATCTCCTTCAGAATTTTCCACAGTTTACTGTGATCCACACAGTCAAAGTCTTTGGCATAGCCAATAAAGCAGATGTTTTTCTGGAACTCTCTTGCTTTTTCCATGATCCAGCGGATGTTGGCAATTTGATCTCTGGTTCTTCTGCCTTTTCTAGGATGGCTATTATCAAAAACATAAGAAATAACAAGTATTGGTGATGATATGGAGAAAAGGGTACTTTCTTGTGCAGTTGATTAGACTGTAAACTGGTGCTTTTATGGAAAATATTATAGAGGTTCTTAAATCATTAAAAATAGATCTACCATATGATCCAGCAATTATACTTTTAGGGGTTTATCCAAAGAACATGAAACTACTAACTTGAAAAGATATATGCACCCTTGTGTTAATTGCAGCATTATTTACAATAGCCAATATATGAAAACAATAGAAATGTCCACTGACAGATGATGTTTGATACATATATTACATTTTCACTAGAGGACTTCAAATGGCAACCCATTCCGGTACTCTCGCCTGGAAAATTCCATGAATGGAGAAATCTGGTAGGCTACAGTCCATGGGGTCTCAAAGAGTCAGACACGACTGAGAAACTTCACTTTCTTTTCTTTCTGGTTGCTCAGATGGTAGAGTCCGCCTACAGTGCAGAAGATCTGGGTTCAATCCAGGTNTGCTTTTTCCATGATCCAGCAGATGTTGGCAATTTGATCTCTGGTTCCTCTGCCTTTTCTAAATCTAGCTTGAACATCTGGAAGTTCACAGTAGTTCACATATTGCTAAAGCCTGGCTTGGAGAATTTTAAGTATTACTTTACTAGCATGTGAGATGAGTGCAATTGTGTGGTAGTTTGAGCATTCTTTGGCATTGCCTTTCCTTGGAATTGGAATGAAAACTCACCTTTTCCAGTCCTGTGGCCACTGCTGAGTTTTCCAAATTTGCTGGTATATTGAGTGCAGTATTTTCACAGCATCATCTTTTAGGATTTGAAATAGCTCAACTGGAATTCCATCACCTCCACTAGCTTTGTTCATAGTGATGCTTCCTAAGACCCACTTGACTTCACATTCCAGGATGTCTGGCTCTAGGTGAGTGATCACACCATCGTGATTATCTGGGTCATGAAGATCTTTTTTGTACAGTTCTTCTGGGTATTCTTTCCCCCTCTTCTTAATATCTTCTGCTTCTGTTGGGTCCCTACCATTTCTGTCCTTTATTGAGCCCATCTTTGCCTGAAATGTTCCCTTGGTATCTCTAATTTTCTTGAAGAGATCTCTAATTTTTCCCATTCTGTTGTTTTCCTCTATTTCTTTGCATTGATTCTTTGCATTTTCCTCTCTCTCCTTGCTATTCTTTGGAACTCTGAATTCAGATGGGTATATCTTTCCTTTTCTCCTTTGCTTTTCGCTTCCCTTCTTTTCACAGCTGTATGTAAGACCTCCTCAGAGAGCCATTTTGCTTTTTCACATTTCTTTTTCTTGGAGATGGTCTTGATTCCTGTCTCCTGTACAATGTCACAAACCTCCATCCATAGTTCATCAGGCACTCTGTCTGTCAGATCTAGTCCCTTAAATCTATTTCTCACTTCTACTGTATAGTCATAAGGGATTTTATTTAGGTCATACCTAAATGATCTAGTGGTTTTCTCCACTTTCTTCAATTTGAGTCTGAATTTGGCAATAAGGAGTTCATGATCTGAGCCACAGTCAGCTTCTGGTCTTGTTTTTGTTGACTGTATAGAGCTTCTCCATCTTTGGCTGCAAAGAATTTTTTATTTAGGTCACACCTAAATGATCTAGTGGTTTTCTCCACTTTCTTCAATTTGAGTCTGAATTTGGCAATAAGGAGTTCATGATCTGAGCCACAGTCAGCTTCTGGTCTTGTTTTTGTTGACTGTATAGAGCTTCTCCATCTTTGGCTGCAAAGAATATAATCAAGCTGATTTCGGTGTTGACCATCTGTAAAGTCCATGTGTAGAGTCTTCTCTTGTGTTGTTGGAATAGGGTGTTTGCTATGACCAGTGCATTCTCTTGGCAGAACGCTATTAGCCTTTGCCCTGCTTCATTCTGTACTCCAAGACCAAATTTGCCTGTTACTCCAGGTGTTTCTTGACTTCCTACTTTTGCATTCCAGTCCCCTTTAATGAAAAGGACATCTTTTTTGCGTGTTAGTTCAAGAAGGTCTTGTAAGTCTTCTTAGAATCATTCAACTTCACCTTCTTCAGTGTTACTGGTTGAGGTATAGACTTGAATTACCGTGATATTGAATGGTTTGCCTTGGAAACAAACAGAGATAATTCTGTCATTTTTGAGATTGCATCCAAGTACTGCATTTCAGACTTTTGTTGACTATGGTGGCTATTCCATTTCTTCTCAGGGATTCCTACCCACCATAGTAGATATAATAGTCATCTGAGTTAAATTCAGCCATTCTAGTCCATTTTAGTTTGCTGATTCCTAGAATGTCGACGTTCACTCTTGCCATTTCCTGTTTAACCCCTTCCAATTTGCCTTGATTCATGGACCTGACATTCCAGGTTCCTATGCAATATTGCTCTTTATAGCATTGAGCCTTGCTTCTATCACCAGTCACATTCACAACTGGGTGTTGTTTTTGCTTTGGCTTCATCCCTTCATTCTTTCTGGAGCAATTTCTCCACTGATCTCTAGTAGTATATTGAGCACCTACCAGCCTGGGGAATTCATCTTCCAATGTCCTATCTTTTTGCCTTTTCATACTCTTCATGGGGTTCTCAAGGCAAGAATACTGAAGTGGTTTGCCATTCCCTTCTCCAGTGGACCACATTCTGTCAGACTTCTCCATCATGACCCATCCATGTTGGGGGCCCCATATAGCATGACTTAGTTTCACTGAGTTAGACAAGGCTGTGGTCCATGTAATCAGATTGGCTTGTTGTCTGTGTTGGCTAGTTTCAGTCTGTCTGCCCTCTGATCCCCTTTCTCAGTGCCTACCATCTTACTTGGGTTTCACTTACCTTGGACGTGGGGTATCTCTTTACAGCTGCTCCAGCAAAGCACAGCTGCTGCTCCTTACCTTGGACGCAGGGTAGTTCCTCTTGGCCACCACCCCTGACCTTGGGCGTGCGGTAGCTCCTCTCGGCTGCTGCTCCTGACCTCCAGCCCGGGGTGGCTCCTCTCGGCTGCACTCATGTGCTGTCTCAGCTGCCAAGGAATAAATATGTGTAAAAACTTTAAACCCTTCAGAAAAAAAGGTGCTGTAGAATCCAAGTGATTACTCACACCATTATCCAACACAAACTGAGCTTGCATCCCTTAGAGACAGTTTCACTGCTAATTTCACTGACAACAGTCGATAAAGTTGACATTCGGTTTTAATGGCACTGGCTAATAAGCTGTCAGAAGGTTTCACAATCTTATCAAGTAATATACTACATTGCAAATATTAAAAATTACTTTTGGAATTAATGTAATCTACTTTGAACACTCCATTGACTTCATCTGATAGGATATGCCAAGTTTTGTTCTTTTCTTTTTTACCCTAGACTTACATAGTCATTGGATATGAGGAGAAATGTTTACAGAGTCTTATACATTTGCGCATGTGTATGTTTTCTACATATGTGCTTCTGACGATGAATATTCAGTCTGCATCAGAGTAACTGGCATTTTGGCTTGATGTTTTTATCTTTTGAAAGTACACGTGCACCTGCAGCACCTGGTTCTGCTCAGATCCCTGTATAGCTTTCAATTTTCGAGACGACTCCAATCGTTACTATGGAACAAGTGTCGCATTTAGAAAAAACCTAAAGATGAAATCACAATGATTGCTTCTATTTATTGAGAGTCTTCTCTGGATTACTGCTTTTCATAATTATTCATTTTATCTTGCTACAACCCTTTAAAGATAATTTTATCAATTTAAACTCATGCATTCAAGTAACAGAAAACCTAGTTCAGATTGGCTCAAACAAGAAAGATTTATTAACTCGTCTGCAAATTCAGGGTAGAATCCAGGAAACTCAGGCATGATGTAACCTATGCCTCAAATGATATCCCTGGAATCATTTTCTCCATCTGCTTCTTCTAGATAAACTTGTCTTCTCAAAGTTCTTGTGCTGACCATTAGCTCTCAGCTCAAACTCACAAGCATAACACCCAATCCAGCAGAGAGAGAGAGAATCTATTTCTTCCATCAGCTTGAAGGTGAAGGTGAAGGTGAAGTTGAAGTCGCTCAGTCGTGTCCGACTCTTTGCAACCCCATGGACTGTAACTTACTAGGCTTCTCCGTCCATGGGATTCTCCAGGCAAGAATACTGGAGTGGATTGCCATTTCCTTCTCCATCAGCTTAGAAAAGAAAAACCAGAATAAATTTTTCTTGATTCTGATTGGTCAGGCTTAGATCATGCGACTCTCCCTAAGCCAATCATCAAAGCCTGAGGTATGAATGCTCTAAATTGCATTGATTGACTTAACCTTAACCTACAGTCACTTGTTTGTACTCGAGAGAAATGAATGAGACAAATTCATTCAAAGCGGAAGAACCAAGGGTGGGGTAGGATGGTACTATCAAAAAAAAAAAAAAGTGAAATTGTTGCTATAACAGTGGAATAGGGAGAAAAAAAATGGATACAAGGCAGCAATATCAATAAATATCCATTACAAATTGACACTGTCTTCATTTTGCCCAGGAGAAAAGAGAAGTTCAGAGAAGTTAAGTGACTTATGTGATAACATACATCTAATGAATGACAGGGTCAGACTTTGAAATAAAGCCTCTGTGTCTCAAAGCTATTGTTCACTGTTGTCTTCTGAGACACAGTAAAACGCTAGCCTATATGGAAAGCAGCGTACCTAATTGAGCCTGAGAAAGTCAGGTCCCAGGTGTCCACTTTCTTTGGGATAGAGGAGCTAGAAAGCAAGGCCATATGTAGTACAGTTCATCTATACTGTCAACCGTGAAGCTGGTTCAGGGGGAAACCAAAGAATTTGCATTGATGGAAGGACAGTGGCGTGCAAGGATACTGGTATCAGATGCTTTACAAAAATTTTTCCTGCCCTTGTTGTCTTTAGTGAGAAGTTAGGAGAGTCATGTAACCTCTCTAAAATGTCAAATAAAGGATAATGGCACCTAACTCTCACACACTGGGGACTGCTCAAAGAAACTGATATATTCTAAAATGTCCTATAAACACCCATACACTTACAAATATAAGTTACTGCTATGAACATGAAAAAGGATTTATAATCGCCCTTATAGCTCACAACGTGGTGCTGGGTAGACAAAGTATCTCCAAGCTCATGAATTTGACTCAATGATGAATTCTTTTTGCATTTTTAAAAGTCTCTCTGTTCTGCAATGCCAAGATCTTCACATATTTTATAAAAGTGACTCCTTGTCATTCTCTGCTGGCTCATCTTCTACGTGCCTTCAAAATGTTGGAATGCCTTGGGGTTTTGGCCAAGACTCTGCCTCTTCTTTCTTTGCAACCACTTTCTAAGTAATTTCATCAAGTCCCAGGGCTTTCCTATGGTCTCTAAATCAGTAAGCCCAAGAGTGTCTTCAGCCGTGACCTTCCAGATATCTGCATCTAACTACCAATGTCCCCTCCACTTAGGCTTCTAACAAGTGTTTAAAAATTAACAGTGTTAAAACAAAATTCCAGATTTCTATCCCTGTTCACTTGTCCCCATCTACTCTCTCCCTACTCTTTCTTATCTCAGTGAGTTTATTCTTAATATTGTTTCTTACATCTCTCACATCTGATACATCAGCAAGTCCCATTGACCATCTACTTTCACTCATCACCTTGGTCCAACCCTCCAACATTTCTCTGTATCTCTGTGATAGTCATTTTACCAATTCCACTCCTTCCCTCTATAATCTCTTCTCTGGACACTAGTTAGAGTAATGCTTTTAATTGTGCATGGATCACCTGACTGCCATGCTCTAAGCCTTCCAATGGCTTCCCTCAGAGAGGGAAGCCTCAGAGAGGTTCCTAAATCCTGTGTCCTCTAGCCCTGGTACGCTTCACCAATTTCATCTCTCACAACTTTTCTCCTAACTTGCCATGCTTTAGTGTTCTCAGTTGTCTTTCATTTTCTGGGATTCCTGCCTTAGACCCTCTCCACTAAGTGTTTCCTCTCTGGAAAATCCTCTTGATCATGCAGATTTCAGCTTAGATGCAAATCCCTCATAAGAGCCTTTCCTAAGCATGCAAACTGACCTAGCCACCCATCACTATCACATCACCTACTTTAATTCTCTGCATAAATGAATACATATCACTACTCACTTTTTCCTGTTTATTTAGCTGTTGGTTTGTCTTCTCCCACTATGATGTAAGTTTTACATGATCATAGACTTGAAATTATTTACAGCATTATTGCCCAGGCCTAGGACATTGACAAGAACTATTGAGTGAATAAAAACAATGGAAACAATAGATGAATGAACGTGTGAATGATAGATAAATGATGGCTTCTATTTTAAAGTTTGGGCCACTTGTGAACTGACCTTGCCACAGATGGTTACAATATGTATCAGACTGCTCACTCTGAGAGGGCAGGAGCAAGCCCTGGACTTCTGGAACTCTGGACAGGCTTTGTTAGGACAAAGGGAATTGAATCAGTCTTTACATCTACCTCATCACAGGGAGATTGCACAAAATTTCCTGTAGCAATGACTGGCATTTCTGTTTGGAGTAAAGGGTGGCATGATTTTAATCAAAGAGATTTGGATATAAAGTCAGCCAGGAATGGGCTGCTCTACAGACTCTCATTCCTACTTTACCATGTGCTGGTCACGTGTTCCCCATTAAGCCACTCAGCCTCTCTGACTTGCTCTTTCTCACCTGTAAATGGCAGTGATAATAACTCATCTTACCAAGTTCTTGGGAAACTCAATAAAATGAAATAGGACACTCAACACATGGAACATATCTAGTAAATGTACTTCTCTCTTTCTTGTAACCTCATTGGTCATTGACCATAGTAATTCTATATTTTATTAGAATATTATATATGCCAAGCCATGTAGGTATCATGGGGAATAATCAGATAGATGAAATATGCTTTTGGTCCCTGTGTAGCTGTCTTTCCTTGCCTTCTAGATTCATGCTCCCTGCTGTGTCCTATGAGTTAAACCCATGTGAACCAAGTCAATAGGATTCCTTGCCTTCTAGATTATGGCTGGGCTTGATTTTGATTGAGAAGCATCAATGGCCAATTGGAAAGAAGGAAAGGATGTGGTCAGATAATTTATTTCCTTGGCTCCATCTCTTAGGGGTGGATGAGGGCTAAGTGCCTCCTTCAACAGAGTCACAGCCCTCTCCTGACCTGTTTCCAGGAACCGCTCCTCCTCTTTCCCCTTTAGGTCCAAGAGTGCTAAATTCTGCCTTGATGGTAATTATTCCTTAGGGAGTCCACACTCCCCACTGACATGCTTGTAAATGTACTTAAACTTTCTTTGCAGCACCCAATTTGCATGATCATCTCTTCCCTACTCAGATCCTGCCCGAAACACTTCCTTGCCTTGAAGGGCTCACGCCCTAAGAACATATCATACCACATATCACTAACAGTAGATGGACCAAAGCAAGAATTCTTCACTGCCATTGCACTGACCTTATGTGTATCAATTCAGCTGGGGAGACTGACTTTATCCATTACCAACCTCACAAGAATTCATCAAAAATACCTGTGTGTTTATGAAACAGCAGTCAGAATTAAGTTCTGTACCTTAAATGTTATTTCTTTGGGATCACTGGTTCTTCACTGATCAAGTCTTCTGAAGAACTTTCAAAAATACATATGCCTACTTCTTATCTATAATATTTCAGAATCGACAGCAATTTCATCACCTGATTTGATTACACGGGTGTAACTAGGAATATACTTAACCGTAAAGCAAATATTCATAATGATGGGAAGATAGGAATAAAAAACCACTTACTCAAGCCCCTTTGAGTAAGGGGAAAGGAAATAAAATGTTCCTTTTTGGAATAGTTTGTCCTAAGGTGTTTAAAAACATTAGTTAAGGAAAATTCTGCTCCAAATAAAATTACAGTTTAATAAAAAAGATGCACCTGCCTAGGCCAAGCCTAAACCAAAAGAGCTGGAGTCTTAGGAGGTGGAGCCAGGCAACTATATACTTGTCAAAGCAACTCCCATGTTTCTAATGTGAAGCCAGACTGACAGCGGCTTTCGATGTTCCTGAGGAGTCCAAGGGAGAGGCTCCCAGTACTAGATTAAATGCCACCATCCTTGTCGGCATTCTCACACTTAAATTGCTCCCAGACTCTCAACCCACCTCCACATTCCTCTCACTCTGGCCTCTGCTTCATGTGAGTCTGGTTTAGGAATCATTGTTCTAGTAATTCCAATTGACTTAGCCAATAAAGCGTGAAGTATTTGTCTCATAGCTTGTCTGGCATTTCCCTTGAATGCACTTCATAGTGGCCTTCTGGTTTCAGGATGAGGATGCTGCATGGCATCTGCCTAGAACCCTCAGCCCACAGTCTGGGAATGACTAGACAGGTGGAGTATACACTAACTACTATAGAAAAAAAAATTCAGGAATCTGTTTCATTGGAACACATTTTTCACATCGCTTGCTGCTGCTGCTGCTAAGTCGCTTCAGTCGTGTTCGACTCTGTGCGATCCCATAGACGGCAGCCCACCAGGCTCCCCTGTCCCTGGGATTCTCCAGGCAAGAACACTGGAGTGGGCTGCCATTTCCTTCTCCAATGCATGAAACTGAAAAGTGAAAGTGAAGTCGCTCAGTCGTGTCCTACTCTTAGTGACTCCATGGACGGCAGCCCACCAGGCTCCTCCATCCATGGGATTTTCCAGGCCAGAGTACTGGAGTGGGGTGCCATTTCACATCCCTTAACATATTGAAAATGTTCAAGAAGGTCTCGTAATTACTGTGATCAAAATATAAACAGACCAAAGGGCTTTGGTAATGAACTCATTCAAATCTGTTAATGCACATGATTTGTGCTACAATTGTCCTTACCCCTAGGAGCTAATGTATGTGGTAGTTTTTTTTTTGAAATGTGGAGTCTTCTACACATGAATGCCCTGGAGAAGGGCATGGCAACCCACTTCAGTATTCTTGCCTGGAGAATCCCATGGACAAAGGAGCCTGACGGGCTACACTCCATGGGGTCACACAGAGTCAGACAGGACTGAAGCAAGTTAGCACACATGAATGTGTTATCATTTTTATTTTGAAAACCATACTTTAGACCCAAGAAAATGATGTTACAAACAAATATACTTAAGATAAAGGAAGCAAAAGCAAATTAAATGCATTCAAATCATTTAATAGTACCAGTGTTGAGAATGGAATAATAGTCAACAATTATGCAATGCTAATAAAGGCTTTACAGAACAGAATGTTATGCATTTGTGTAGATTTAGGACTGAACTTTCAAACAGGTGTGCTATGACCAAATATCTGAAGCACGTTTTCTGATGAGAAGCTCAGATGGACAGAAAAAGTGTTCAGTGGAATGGTTGGTGAAGAGAGGATGGTTCTTGGAAGCAACAGTCACAGTGTTACAGATGTGAGTAACACCAAGATGATATGGCTGTTGCTGACTCTCTTGGTGGCAAATCCATCCCGACTAACACCCCATCGGACAAGCCAGTCTCTCTTCCGTGGTGACTCCACTGTTCCATAGTGGATTTACCAGTAGACTCCATTGCCAGCTAAAACAGAGAAGGCTGACTCTTCTCTCTGGAAGGACCTTAATGTCAGTTCATTGTGAATAACACCTGTGAAGTCTAAAGAAATAATTTGATGTGATTAGAACACATAAGTAGAAACTGATATATCAGGGACTTTCATATATCATTGTTCATAAATTTATTCAGTAAACATTCTTTGAGCACCTAAGAAGCACGGGCCCCATTTTGTGCCCTGGTGAGCTCTGGAGAGCCCCAAGGCATGGTGCTTGCTGCTCTAGCATGCCTAAGATTATATTAAAGAAAGATGTGTTTTCTTAATTAAATCTGGTAAGAGTTACAAAATAGACATATGAATAGAAAAAGATGGGGTCGTGGAGATGGGAATGATTTGGCTGCACAGGAAATAAGCAGGTTTGGCCTGCCTCAACTTTCCTTCAGGTTGTGTCATAGTTTCCAGCCTAGACTGCTACTTTGACTAAACCTCTCACCCACTCTTATGTCAGTACACCCCATTGCTTCCAACCCAGTTTTGCTGAGATCTATAAATTCCTGACACTCAACCATTTAATGACGCTTCTTACATCCTCAGATATCATCAGGCAACATGATAAATTGAGCCCAACAGTCTTGAGTTTAACATTTGTTTATGTCACTACATCATGAGAAATGCTGGAAGAAACACAAGCTGGAATCAAGATTACCGGGAGAAATATCAATAACCTCAGATATGCAGATGACACCACCCTTATAGCAGAAAGTGAAGAGGAACTAAAAAGCCTCCTGATGAAAGTGAAAGTGGAGAGTGAAAAAGTTGGCTTAAAGCTCAACATCCAGAAAACGAAGATCATGGCATCCGGTCCCATCACTTCATGGAAAATAGATGGGGAAACAGTGTCAGACTTTATTTTGGGGGGTTCCAAAATCACTGCAGATAGTGACTGCAGCCATGAAATTAAAAAACACTTACTCCTTGGAAGGAAAGTTGTGACCAACCTAGATAGCATATTCAAAAGCAGAGGCATTACTTTGCCGACTAAGGTCCGTCTAGTCAAGGCTATGGTTTTTCCAGTGGTCATGTATGGATGTGAGAGTTGGACTGTGAAGAAGGCTGAGTGCTGAAGAATTGATACTTTTGAACTGTGGTGTTGGAGAAGACTCTTGAGAGTCTCTTGGACTGCAAGGAGATCCAACCAGTCCATTCTGAAGGAGATCAGCCCTGGGATTTCTTTGGAAGGAATGATTCTAAAGCTGAAACTCCAGTACTTTCCCCACCTCATGCGAAGAGTTGACTCCTTGGAAAAGAGTCTGATGCTGGGAGGGACTGGGAGCAGGGGGAGAAGGGGAGACAGAGGATGAGATGGCTGGATGGCATCACTGACTCAATGGGCGTGAGTCTGAGTGAACTCCGGGAGTTGGTGATGGACAGGGAGGCCTGGCGTGCTGTGATTCATGGATCGCAAAGAGTCAGACACGACTGAGCGACTGAACTGAACTGAATGTCACTACTGGTAAACCCTGGAGCTAAAAGATTAAACACTCTGTTTAGTAGTTCTGCACCAAATGAGGCTTCCAGGAATGAGATGCTGAAAAAGAGTTACAAGTGCAAGAGGCGTATAGGGTGGATGGTGCAGGATGAGCCAGTGAATGAGAAAAAAAGGAGGAGGTAGGACTGGGCATGGAAAGCCTCAGTCTGCAATGCAGATCTGACAAAGTCTCAACCAACAGAGAGCAAAGACTACTCATTAGAGCAAGGGCATTCCTTCCTCAACCACAATTGGGCCAAAATGGGTACCTCCTTGTGCCCCAGAAGAGTATAGTCTTGCTCAAATGTTTTGGCCAGTCCAAGAGTTCTATAGCTGGAGTATGTCATCTGACCTTACTCCCTACAAATGAACAGCATGTTCTTGGTTAAATAGTTATCTGAGCCCTACACCCCAATGGTGAACACCAATCCTTGAAGATTTGTTATAGCACTGTCTTCTCTCTAGCAATCACTGAGTTAGCATATGGATGGTTATGCTTCACAGTTTTTGGAAATTGACTCCAAACCTACCAATAACTCACAGACAGTTTAAGCAACCTCAACCACTCTACATTTTAAACAGCTGAAATTTAAGATGCTCCTGTCCCCTCCAACAAAAAGAACTATGACATCAAAATATCATTTCTTTAAGTACACAGACACGAAATGACCCTAGTTTCCACCACAAGCTATTATTCTGAGACCAATGTTAGCAATCATGAGAGTGTTCATGGTGTAAATAAATTATAGATTATTACATGCAGTTGAGAGTGATAGAGTAACAGTAGGCAATGGTGGAAAAGGAATGTATTTATAATCAAAGCTAGGTTTGAATCCTGAACCTTCATGACAGGCTATGTCTTCAGGAAAACTACATAGTTTTTGGAGCCAGATTCCTCACCTGTAAAATAGAGATGGTAATGCCCATTTCATAGCCTGTACATATAGTGGAAGACTCTATATGATGAATTAAACAAGAATTTGCTAATTCCTAAGGACCCTTTGGAAGGACCCCTTTGCTAGTTCCTAAGGACTGCTTAATCTTTGGAAGAAAAGTTATGACCAACCTAGACAGCATATTAAAAAGCACAGACATTACTTTGCCAACAAACGTCTGTCTAGTCAAAGCTATGGTTTTTCTAGTAGTCATGTATGGACGTGAGAGTTGGACTATAAAGAAAGCTGAGTGCCAAAATATCGATGCTTTTGGACTATGGTGTTGGAGAAGACTCTTGAGAGTCCCTTGGACTGCAAGGAGATCCAACCAGCCCATCCTAAAGGAGATCAGTTCTGGGTGTTCATTGGAAGGACTGATGCTGAAGCTGAAACTCCAGTACTTTGGCCACCTCATGTAAAGAGTTGACTCATTGGAAAAGACCCTGATGCTGGGAGGGATTGGGGGCAGGAGGAGAAGGGGACGACCGAGGATGAGATGGCTGGATGGCATCACCGACTCGATGGACATGAGTTTGAGTGAACTCTGGGAGCTGGTGATGGACAGGAAGGCCTGGCCTGCTGCAGTCCATGGGGTCGCAAAGAGTCAGACACGACTGAGCGACTGAACTGAACTGAAGGACCGCTGGCTGTTCCTGATGGTTATGTGGCTTTCTCTGCCTAATGGTGCTCAGAAGGAAGACATCACTATCAAGCTCTGAGTTCCAAAACAGTGTTGTTTGCTTGAGCCTACAGGGAGATAATAACCATGAAACCCAGACTGATTCTAGAAATAGGAAAGGATGTCTCAGAAGTCCCATGGTTGCTTTTTTTCTCTTTCTCTTATTTATGTTTTTAATATGTAAGGAACTGGAGTGACTGTAAGGAAATTATAGAAAGGGGAGAACAAAGTATGAGTGGGGGAGGCCATACCTAAAAGGCAAACAAAAGTCCTCCTGGGTACAGAAAGTAATTGGAAAAATTTAGAATGGATGAAACCACCAGCTTGTTGGTTCCCTAAGAAGAGAGCTAGGAACAGTCCACCCATGCCAGGACTGGGTGCAAATCTCAGGATTCTAGGCAGGAATCCAAAATCACAAGGCCTGGGAATGCTGATTGTGTCTATAGTTACTACCTCCAAGATCCAGCATGATCCCTTGTGGATTTTTTGCTTCACCTCCAACTCTGTAAGTAGTTCCCTTATTAAACTCTACTTAAATCATCCTAATTTCCACATGCCATCTGTTTTCTACTGGGAACACTTCTTTTTCAGGTGTTAATATTATAATGTCAGAAGATCACACCTATCTAGGAAGATTATTAAAACCAGATGCTTTTTTTAGACCATGAGATAACAAAGAGGTTAGAATACTTTTGGAAAATTAAGGACCATGTTCTGACAAATATGCCAGAATTTTTTAACTAAAAAAAAAACAAAAACAAATACATAAACAAAAAAGTCACATTAATTTCCAAATTCAAAGTTAAAAAATAATAATTAAAAAATAGCTTTCTCTTCCTATTTCCTTCCCAAATGCATGAGTGCATGCTCAGTCCCTTCAGTTGTGTCCAACTCTTTGTGAGCTCATGCACTGTAGCCCACCAGGCTCCTTTGTCCTTGGAATTCTCCAGGCAAGAACACTGGAGTGGGTTGCCCTGCCCTCCTCCAGAGGATCTTCCCGACCCAGGGATTGAACCTGGGTCTCCTGCATCTCTTGCATTTCAGGAAGATTTTTCACCCACTGAACCACCTGGGAAGCCCTTCCTTCCCAAATAATTAAATGCAGAAGCAATCCAAGGGGACATTGAGTAAGGCAGGTGTCTGTGAGTGGAAGAGGCGGATCATAGTCACACAGGCCCGGCTTTGAAGTCTGAGCAGAGTAAGGAGGGGAACTGCACAGCAGGGCTGCCCAGCCCAGAGGATTGGAACCCAATCAGATGTTGGGGAGTGCCCCGGGGAGGGGCAGCCTGCCATGGATATCAGAGTCTGACTGGCCTCTGGAAGGCATTCATGTACAAGTGTTAACCTGAAGGGTTACTGGAGCCTAAATGAGGTAAGAGGCACATACATATAGGGGGACAGCAAAATTGGCAATCAGATATGGGATGTCAGAGTTCAGAAACACTTAGGAAACCTGATGTAGAGGACATCACAGCACAGCATCAGAGCCTGAGTGGGCAGGGAAGGATTTCCATATGGGGGAAGGCGTTAGCCCAATGCAGGGCACCAGAGCCTGAGCAGGGCAAAGAAGGCATCCATGCAGCAGAATCACAGCAGCAGTAGCCCAGCCTGGGAGATTGAAGCTCAGGTGAGGAGAGGAAGGCATCTCTGCAGTGGGCAGAGAACCAGCAATGGTGGCAGAGAGGTATGTCACAGCCGGGGCTGATGAGGAGGGCGCCCAGGAGGAATCAGGGCTAGACAGTGAAAGAGAGCATGAGAGCCCAAGCAGGGTGCACAGGTGATCTCTGCAAAAGCAAAGGGTGACCTTTGTGGTGAGGAGCTGTTTACATGCAGAGAGAATGATCAAGTAAGTAAGCGCATTAAGGATAGTGGCTTCAAGATTTTCGCAAAAGAGAGTTTTAAATATAAAAAGAGAGAAAACCAGAATGAAACTTGTGTTGAATTGGAATTGGAGGTGCTAGTAAAATCTCATGGTTTTTAATATATAGATAGGCACCACAAGGAGGACCATGCAAATGTGCATATATGTATATCTAAAGTATATGCATATATTCTTGTGCTCGGTCCACAGAAAGGGCCAAAGAGCTGAGTTATTCTGATAGCAATGATCACATCTGGCAGTCACCTCTTGGTTTCTAAAAAGTATTGTTTTCCGGTAAAAGGAGTTACTTGGAGAAATGACTGAATCTAGGGCTGTACAGGGACGATAAAAAAATGAGCCTGGGGCACCTTTTTGGGCCAGTGTAAAAAAGTGCTCAAAGATGAATGAAGACATGTCAGGAGAACACATATGTCGCCTAGAAGAGCCCCCATTTGTCAAATTACAGACAATTATAGCCTCAAAAAATAATGAGAGTAATGGGCTACGACCTATTGAATAAAAGAAGAATCCAAGTGTCTACACTGATATAAATATATCAATGAATAAATTGAAAGGTTGGTGAGTAATGGGATATTTACATAGTTCCATACATAATAGCTCCCTTCAGAACATTTTTAACCACAAAAGAAAAAGGAATAATTTTACAGTGGAGAAGCCCGGTAGAGTCCACTTAATCAAGTGGTCAATGTTAATACCACTGGTAGTGGGACAAGTGGAAATGACGTGTGACCTGATAGGAAACAAGGCCACGGCAGCACTTCAGTGGTGTGCCTACTCAGACGCGCATCCTGAGTCTACCGGTGGACAGGAGACCAGCCTAAACCGAGGGAGCCGTCCACAAAACGACCGGCCAGTGACTGGCCAAAAGTATCAAGATCACTAAAGTCCAAGGAAGACTGAGAAATCGTTCCAAACTGAAATAAACCAAAGAGACGTGCTATCTAAAAACAACTATTGTAGAATACCTAGAAAACCTTAATTGGGGCTGAAGATTAGATAGTAGTAATCTATCTGTGCCACCTTCTGACTTTGATAGTTGTTTTGTGATCATAGCGAAGGATGTTCTTATTTACAGAAAATGAACCTCAAATGATTTGAGAGTGATGCAACATCCTGTTGTAAATTGCTCTCACATGGTTCAGGGGGATAAAAGGGAAATTCTTTATAATGTACTTGCAACTTTTATTTAAACTTTTTCAGAAATCACTCTGAAAAAGTTATTGAAAGGTGTTATCACAATCTAGCATTAAGCCTCCTACCCCTCAGTTGTTTTGAATATGCAAACTTTGTACTTGATGAGTATTTTTGTCTTTTATTGCTCCTTCAGCAAAAAGAACTCAGACTTAGTCTTAGGAAGATAATCTGGGTCATATAATTTACAGGGTAACAGTTGGCAACATGACAGTCCCAGTGAGATTTCTTTCTCTTTTTTTTTGCTAGCTGCTTCTACTTAGAAATAAAACTTTAAATATTCTTCTCTGACCTTTTTTTGCCTGGGAGGAGAGTTTAATTACCTGCCCAGTTTACATAAATTATGTCGCCTGTTTGTCTAAAATTGAATCCTGGGCAGAGATCAATATGGCCTCAGAAAAGCCAGAGCAAATGACTTCTCTCAAATGCCATCAAAGGTCACCAGAACCTTTCCTGCTTGGATGGGGACATGTTCTGTTCGACAACCTGGAGCGTGTCACAGGCCTGCTGCCTGCTGCCTTGGGTACCAACCACAAGAGCATGATTGATCATCAGTTAGAGGACATTGGGTACAAACTCCCTCAGGAGTCAGCTGTATAGAATTAATTGAATACCATGACGAGTCTGATTCATCATTCTCTGAAAAGGAGAAAATGGCACAGAACACATCCAGAGCTTGATGCATGAGGTTTCATGGAGGTTAACTGCTATTTAGACTCGAGATCCTGATGGTCACAGACAGTGCATGTGCTATTTGGTTGCAGTTGTACAAAATTATCCAGGAAAAAAAGAACCTTTCAATCTCTCTTTCATTCTTCTTCTCAGGAAGAAGTTATTTGATGAGGGCCAACTCTGTGTCTGTCTAGCTCTATTCAAAAATATTTCATGGCAGTAAAATAAAATATTTTGTAGTAGAGGTATAAGTAAAGTATAAAACCACTTTAGACTGCAATAGAATTTTCATCTGAGAGATTCAGAGAAAGCTTCATAGTGGGTACAATGTTTGATCAGTAACTAGAAGAAGGAATATCATTATAGTAAATATTAAGAAAATGAAGGCAAGAGGAAATAACAAGAGCAACGTCACAGATATCATGTAAATTTGAAGCCCAGCAATTACTTAAGTATGACAAAGCCTCACAGAAATAGTGTTGGAAAGAGAAAACAGCTCATGGATGCTGAAGTCAGGGGCTAAGAAAAAATATGCATTTAGTATAAATTCAGAAGGAGAAAAACCAACTAAGAAGAATCAGTATCAGTTCAATCCTCAGTCATGTCTGACTTTTTGCAACTCCATGAACTGCAGCACGCCAGGCCTCCCTGTCCATCACCAACTCCCAGAGTTCACTCAAACCCATGTCCATCGACTTGATGGTGCCATCCAACCATCTCATCCTCTGTCATCCCCTTCTCCTGCCCTCAATCTTTCCCAGCATCAGGGTCTTTTCCAATGAGTCAGCTCTTCACATCAGGTGGCCAAAGTATTGGAGTTTCAGCTTAAACATTAATCCTTCCAATGAACACCCAGGACTGATCTCCTTTAGGATGGACTGGTTGGAGCTCCTTGCAATCCAAGGAACTCTTAAGACTCTTTTCCAACACGACAGTTCAAAAGCATCAGTTCTTCAGTGCTCAGCTTTCTTTATAGTCCAACTCTCACATCCACACATGACTCCTGGAAAAACCATAGCCTTGAATAGACAGACCTGTGTTGGCAAAGTAATATCTCTGCTTTTTAATATGGCAGAAGCACATAGAAAAGCTGCAGTATTCCATGAGGTTAAAGACAAAAGAAGGAGAAGAAAAAATAATGGACAAGGTTAAAATGTAGATAGAAGTCAAGAAAGTAGAACTAAGAAACCACAGATAAAAGGATTGCTAGAGCAATTCCAGCCTCAAAAAAACATGGGACATATAAAATCTCAAGGGAAGGGAAGAGATTGTGTTGAAAGTCAATGCAAAAAGATGTGGAATGGCTTTTCTCATAGTTCGGTGGTGAATGGATGCAGGATGGAAACAACGATAAAAGTAAAAAGACAAAGAAATAAAAGGAGAGGTAAAGGGGTTGATTTGATAATGAAAAGCAAACCATTGTGATAGGAAGAAATATTGGTTGCAGCATAGAATGAGAGATTGATGCTCTAAGGAGAAGACCTGATAAACATTATATCAACTTTTCTTGGGGTGGTGAGAAGAGATGGAAATGAAAACATTGGTATAAGGATATCTCTTCAGGCAGAAGAAACAAGGTAAAGGTAAGAAATTTCAAGATAGGTATGATGATGAACTTTGAGAAAATGAGATGAAAAAATCCAAATTAAGTGGCTTTACTATTTTATAAATGTGCACAAAGAAAAGCGGACGTAAGTAAGGAAAGGAGGTTTGTGAAACACACAATCAGTTCTGAATAGCAACACTGGGAGGGAACAGAGATTTCAAACAAAGCAGAAAGATTCTACGTTAATAAAAGAAAGGACTATATTAGGGCAAGATAAGGTAAATTACTGTAAACTACTGTGACAAAAAGAACTCAGAGAATTCAGTGACTTTTCAGCAACTGTGAAGCTGTCAAGATCCACCCCCACCCCCACCCTGAGAAGAATGTTGGATCTCTTTGTCCTCTTAACCTTTCAATCCTCTCCCATTTTATTTCAACCTAATAAAATAGCTTGATTGTCCCTCCCCCCTTAAATAAAGAATTCAGTAGCTAACAGAACAAGATGCTTATTTCTTTCTCATGCTCAGAGTCAGGTATCCAAGTTAGCAATTGCTCTTCCTCAGTTGGCCACTGAAAACCCAGGTTTGTAATGGCTGTGTCGTATTCAACACATGACTTCTAAATTTGTCCTGTGTTACCACCTCGAAGGAAAAGAGCTTAGAAGAATTTGCATGGGAGAATTATGCCCAGACCTGAAGTTGGAACACATCATTTCTGCCCATATTCCATTAGCTAGGATCTGGTTTCATGGCCAGTCTGATGTGGGTGAAGAGCTAGTATTCTCTGTGGAGAGATCTATTATTCTATTCCGAGGGATCAGGACTAATATTAATACACCAGCTCTCTTAAAGCTTAGGAAGTTCTTTCCCAAAGACAGGCAATACTAAATTATTCGTGAAATAAGCTTCAAAGTCGGTAGAACTTCAAGGGCCACAGGCTTGCTGGAGCTCTCCTTGGTGCTGAACCCTGGATAGCCACCAGGATCTTTCAAATACAAGTAAGATTTCCACAGAAAAGGGTAAAGAGCACCATAGTATATAGCCCTTGCAATGCTATATAAAAATACACATTGCTGTTCATACAGGAAATTCCTTGAACACTTTAAGGTTTGTTCACTTGATAAGAATGATTGAATCAAGGAGTGAAAGGAGCCTAGGACTGAGAATTAAATAATCCAGGATATAATACAGATTTTCTCATTAAATCGCTGAGGATCTAGCCAAATCAATTCTTTCCTCTGTTCTCAACTAACCATCTTTTAAATGCTGACAATGGGCTCAGTAGATCTTATAAATTCTCTTAGTTCAAAAATAGATGTGTAGTAAGACCAGAAATGGTATGGACCTAACAGAAGCAGAAGATATTAGGAAGAGGTGGCAAGAATGCACAGAAGACCTGTACAAAAAAGATCTTCACAGCCAAGATAATCACGATGGTGTGATCACTCACCTCGAGCCAGACATCCTGGAATGTGAAGTCAAGTGGGCCTTAAAAAGCACCACTATGAACAAAGCTAGTGGAGGTGATGGAATTCCAGTTGAGCTATTTCATATCCTGAAAGATGATGCTGTGAAAGTGCTGTACTCAACATACCAGCGAACTTGGAAAACTCAGTAGTGGCCACAGGACTGGAAAAGCTCAGTTTTCATTCCAATCCCAAAGAAAGGCAATGCCAAAGAATGCTCAAACTACCACACAATTGCACTCATCTCACACACTAGTAAAGTAATGCTCAAAATTCTCCAAGCCAGGCTTCAGCAATATGTGAACTGTGAACTTCCAGATGTTCAAGCTGGTTTTAGAAAAGACAGAGGAACCAGAGATCAAATCGCCAACATCTGCTGGATCATGGAGAAAGCAAGAGAGTTCCAGAGAAATATCTATTTCTGCTTTATTGACTATGCCAAAGCCTTTGACTGTGTGGATCACAATAAACTGGGGAAAATTCTGAAAGAGATGGGAATACCAGACCACCTGACCTGCCTCTTGAGAAATCTGTGTGCAGGTCAGGAAGCAACAGTTAGAATTGGATGTGGAACAACAGACTGGTTCCAAATAGGAAAAGGAGTACATCAAGGCTGTATATTGTCACCCTGCTTATTTAACTTCTATGTGAGTACATCATGAGAAACGCTGGGCTGGAAGAAGTACAAGCTGGAATCAAGATTGCCGGGAAAAATATCAATAACCTCAGATATACAGATGACACCACCCTTATGGCAGAAATTGAAGAAGAACTAAAGAGCCTCTTGATGAAAGGGAGAGGAGAGTGAAAAAGTTGACTCAAAGCTCAACATTCAGAAAACAAAGATCATGGCATCTGGTCCCATCACTTCATGGCAAATAGTTGAGGAAACAGTGGAAATGGTGTCAGACTTTATTTTTTGGGGCTCCAAAATCACTACAGATGGTGACTGCAGCCATGAAATTAAAAGACGCTTACTCCTGGAAGGAAAGTTATGACCAACCTAGATAGCATATTAAAAAACAGAGACATTACTTTGCCAACAAAAGTCTGTCTAGTCAAGGCTATGGATTTTCCTGTGGTCATGTATGGATGTGAGAGTTGGACTGTGAAGAAAGCTGAGCACCAAAGAATTGATGCTTTTGAATTGTGGTGTTGGAGAAGACTCTTGAGAGTCCCTTGGACTGCAAGGAGATCCAACCAGTCCATTCTGAAGGAGATCAGCCCTGGGATTTCTTTGGAAGGAATGATGCTAAAGCTGAAACTCCAGTACTTTAGCCACCTCATGCGAAGAGTTGACTCATTGGAAAAGACTCTGATGCTGGGAAGGATGGGGAGCAGGAGGAAAAAGGGATGACAGAGGATGAGATGGCTGGATGGCATCACCAACTCGATGGATGTGTGTTTGAGTGAACTCCGGGAGTTGGTGATGGACAGGGAGGCCTGGCGTGCTGCAATTCATGGGGTGGCAAAGAGTCGGACACAACTGAGTGACTGAACTGAACTGAACTGAAGGCCTTTTAGAATTGACAATGTTTTATTGCCTCTGTAT
Source organism: Aepyceros melampus (assembly GCA_006408695.1). Classification (NCBI taxonomy): domain Eukaryota; kingdom Metazoa; phylum Chordata; class Mammalia; order Artiodactyla; family Bovidae; genus Aepyceros; species Aepyceros melampus. Next base: position 208,601 of record SJXQ01003077.1, on the reverse strand, counting down.
CTCATGAATGTGAGTAAATGTTCAACAGTAAGGCATTCTCAAATACTGATGTTTGGAAGACAAATTATACCTCTTTTGTGGAAGATATAGGTTTCAAGAGCCTTAAATAAGCCCACGTTAAGGAAATACAAGAAACCTAGGTGTCTACAGGGAATTAGATATAACTATATCTAATAGAGAAAAGTAAGAGCAATCAAAATGTACAAATTCAATAGGAATATTAAATACAAAAATATATAATGTCATTAAAAATAGGGGTTTTAAAGTTTAGTTAACATAATGAATATTGAGGAGTCATTAAAATATTTGGTTAATTATTTAAGATAATAGAGGTATGTTGTGGCTTTCATCTCTAAAATGTCAGCCTTCCAAACACTCTCTTGTATTCCCCCTTAGCCTCCATGACCTTCCTGAAACCTATATATCCCACTAATTATGTTTATTTTTTGGTTTTTCAAGTTGGGATGTATGTTTCATGAGGGCCATGATATTTTTGTCTATTTTGTACTTTGTATTAGCCTCCAATTCTTAGAAAATTACTTGGCAGATAACATTCAATAACTATTTCCTGAATGAGTAAATTTAATGTCAAGTGCAAAAGCAGATAAACTTAGTACTGCACATGATGACTGTAATTTTATAAAGTTAATATATATGTATATGTATAAGTATATGTATAATATCCATATATGTATATTACATATGTATACATATATAATATATATGTATATATGTATATAAAGTTAATACATATATACATATATATTATATATGTATATGTGAGTCTGAATATATCTTGACTATCATAAATTTATTTTTTTCTTGAGATGCAAAAGTATAAAAGAGGTATAAAACACTCATTTAAAAAACTCAGGTGATTTTATTTAAGTTCAGTCTGGTTATCTGTGATATTTGGGCTTCCCTGTTGGCTCAGCGGTGGAGAATCCACCTATAATGCAGGGGATCCAAGAAACACAGGTTTGATCCCTGGGATGGGAAGATCCCCTGGAGTAGGAAGCGGCAACCTGCTCCAGTATTTTTGCCTGGAAAAACTGTAGCTCCTCTAAGGGCAGAGGAGCCTGGCAGGCTACAGTCCGAAGAGTCACGGAGAGAGGGCACCGGCCACTGAGCACTAGCACGCGTCTGTGCTATCCAGCTGCATCTGTGCACTTTGTATCCATAGCAGTGCTGTGCTGATGATTCTCCCCTTCTTTCTGCTGTGTGGCAGCTCTGAATCTTTCTTATTTTCTTTATCTCCATTGCCGCCTCTGTAGTCTAAGCATCCACCATCATCTCTCCCTTGAACTGCCACAAAGCCTTTTAACAGGCTCTGTGTCATCACTTTTGATCGCATAGTCCACTCTTCTTACAGCTATACAGTTTAAAACTGTAAAATGGACCCTGCCATTCTCCTATGAAAAGCCCGCTACAGCTTACCTTTACACTCAGAATAAAATCCAAACTCTTTATTAACCGTGACCTGAAGACTCTGGCCAAATCTTCCAACTTCACCTCTTGCTAAGCCCTCCCACACTTACCTCAAAACAAGAATTTTTTATTGTTCTTTTTCCCCTTATCCTCAAAACACAAGATCTTAGGCTTCTCTCAAACCTTTACACTGAGCTTACCTCTACCTGAAGTGCTTCTCCTTCAGATGATTTCAAGCTAGCTGCTTCTCATCCTCTAGGCTCCTAGTCAATGTCATTGCTTAGAGAGGCCTCCAGGACCATTCATTTGCTCCAGTTCCACATGAATCACTGCCTTTCCACTACCTAGCTGTACTGAAGTTAATTTATCTTTCTCTGAAATTGTGTACTTCTTGTGTGTATCTGTCTTCTCTAGAAAATAAATTTTCTTGGAGCAAGAAAAATTATTTACTTTCCCTATATTCCCAAAACCTAGCATGACCTTATGTACTCAACAACTATCTATTCAGTGAATGAATGAATGATTTCAACCTTGGCTTATAACTGCTCCAAAGCATGATATTGCTCCTTTTTCATCCTTAGTATCTTTCATTCTCATCCCTGCCAATTAACCTCATTTTGGATCTTGACCGTACTTTCATAACATTTTTTCAGTCTCATCGAGATATAATTGGAAGATAAAATTATAATATATTTGAAGCATATACATCATGATGATTTCATATATATACACATGGAAATGATTTCTCCCATCATTAATTATCATATTCATCAGCTTACATATTTATCTTTTTATATTCTTGGTGAGAACACTTAGGTTTTACTCTGTTAGCAGTTTCAGTTATACAATGTAGTATTATCAGCAATAGTCATTGTATTATACATTGGACCCTCAGGCCTTATCCATCTTGTAACTGAAAGTTTGTACCATTTTACCAAATTCTTCCTATTTCCTTGGCCCTCAAGTTCCATCCATATTATTGCAAAGGGCAAGGTTTCTTTCTTTCTATTGGTTTAATAGTTCAGTTCAGTAGCTCAGTCGTGTCTGACTCTTTTCAACCCCTTGGACCGCAGCACTCCAGGTATCCCTGTCCTTCACCAACTCCCAGAACTTGCTCAAACTCATGACCATTGAATTGGTGGTGCCATCCAACCATATCATCCTCTGTCATCCCCGTCTCCTCCTGCCTTCCATCTTTGTCAGCTTCAGGGTCTTTTCCAATGAGTCCATTCTTTGTATCAGGTGGCCAAAGTATTGAAGCTTCAGCTTCAGCATCAGTCCTTACAATGAATATTCAGGACTGATTTCCTTTAGGATTGATTGGTTTGATGTCCTGGTTAAATAGTATTTACACACACACATGTGTGTGTGTGTGTGTGTGTGTATACACACACACATATATATACACACACACACACATATATATATAAAGCATCTTCATTCATTCATTAATTCATGGGTACTTAGATGATTTCCATGTCTTGGCTATCATGGATAATGATACAATTAATATGCTAGTGCAGATAACACTTCAATATCCAGTTTTCAATACTTTTGGATATATACCTAGTAGTGGAACTGCTGGATCACATGGAGGTTCTATTTTTAAATTTTTCTGGAACTTCTGTACTTTCTTTTATCATAACTGCACAAATTTACATTCCCACCAAGAGTGTACAGTGGTTCCTTTTTCTCTGTGTCCTTGCCAACACTTACTATCTTTTGTCTTTTTGATGACAGTCATTCTAACACCTGTGGGTGATATCTCATTGTGGTTTTGATTTGTATTTTCATGATGATTCATGATAATCAGTATCCTTTGTGTATCTATCAGCCATTTGTATGTCTTTGGAAAAATGTCTATTCAGTTTGTCTGCCCATATTTTAATCATATGGATTGACTGGGGCAAATGGGTACTATCAAGTTATATGAATTCTTTGTATATATTGAATGTTCACCCCTTATCAAATATATGACTTGCAAATATTTTTTCATATACTCTAGTTTCTTTTCAGATCATATAAATCTTCCACCTTTTACTTTCATAAGATTTTGAGGCAAGGCTTGGACTTCAAAAGATTAAGATAAAAATATGAGCAAAGAACATTCCAGGATGAGGACATGTATGAGAAAAAGGACAGAGAAAGGTAAAGAATTTAATAATGTTCATTAAAGACTATTGTAAAGTCTATAGTCATCATATTAAGCAGAACTCTTTAGTTAATAAGGGCCAGACCATCAAACCAAGGTGTTTTAAGCCAGAAAGGAAATTTATTACTTCGTCTTCCAAGAAAATTCTGGCACTGGCTTCAGGCATTGGTGTATCCAGGTGATCAAAGAATGTTATCAGAAATATTTTTCTTTAATCTTTCAGATCTGTTTCTTTGTGTTGGTATTTCTTAAGTCATCTTTCTATTGGTGGTAGAAATGACCATGAATAATTTCATCTTAAATCCTAATAGCTTTAGCAATATTAAAAAATTGATAGAAAAATTGCTTAGCAATATTAAAAAATCAAGTTATTTTTCTAATAGTTATAGAAAACAATTTCAAAAGATTTCTGCTAGTCAGTTAGACTAGTTATCTATTGCTTTGTAACCAATCACCCTAAAACTCGTCATTTAGAACAATGATAATCTGTTGTCACTTATGAGTCTACAGTTGAAATTAGTTGTTCCAATCGTCTCAGTCAGGCTCATTCGTGTGTCTGAAGTCAGCAAGGGGACAGCTGGCTGCTGATCTTGTCTGGGCTCTCGGCTTGTTTGGGCAATGGCAGACGGCTTCTCTAGAGTGATGTTAGTTAGAACAACCAGGCTCCCCTGCATTTGTCTCTCATCTTCCAAAACTTTTTCTAATGGCAGTTGCACGGGTGTAAGAGAGAGGATGGAAATTCACAAGTCAACTTGAGGTCGAGACTTAGAATTCATATAATTTACTTCTGCCACAATCTTTTGGTCATACAAAGTCAAAAAGCCAGTTCATATTGAAAGAATTGGAAGAAAGTCACTGGAAAGTTTTGGGGTTTTTTTTTTTTGGTTGGTTGCTTCGTTGGTTTTCAGCTGTGCTTGGTCTCCATTGCAGCATACAGCCTCCTCATTATAGCCCATGGGCTTTCTCTAATTGCAGCACGTGTGGGCTTCTCTCCAGTTGTGGTGCATGGGCTTAGTTGCCCTGAGACATGTGGAATCTTAGTTCCCTGACCAGGGATTGAACCTGTGTGCCCCACATTGGAAAGTGGATTCTTTACCACTGGACCACCTGGGAAGTCCCCAGAAAGAAATTTAAAGTCACATTGCAAAAGGCATGGATACAGGGATGGTGAGAAATTGAGATCATTTTTGCAATCAATTTCATACTGGTCTTGTGTGAAAATCTCATCTTTAAATTAGATTCTATGAACCGAGTGTGAACAAAAAGCTTAGCAGTGATAGTTTCTAAGGGGAAAGTGAAGTGCTGTTCCCATAAGAAGTGATGATTAGAAAGCAAACTCAGCCATTTTCCGCTAAGAGGATGTACAAGCAGGAAGTCAGTTTGTCATGCTGTTTCAGAACATAAGGTTTTCATTCATGCTGTTGATGTTGGAATCATAACCCTGTCACCTCCTCTGTGTGTTTAAAACATTACTTAACCTCCCAAATTCCAGTTTTCTCCTCTGTAGGATATAAATAATCACAATTTTCCCCTTTAATTTTGAGGATTAAATCAGACAATACAAGTTAAGTGCTTACAAGGGAATCTGGCACTTAGTAATTTAAATAGATTTTGTTTGTTTGGTAGGTTGGTTGGTTTTGTGCTTAGCTCCAAACCAAGTGTCGAACTCATAACCCCTGTGGTGGAGCATGGAATCTTAACCACTGGACCACCAAAGAAGTCCCATGTTCTGTATTATTATTTGACAAAAGTAAAGTTTTGAAAGATTATGGCAAAGAAGGGATGTAGGAATATCATTTAAAGGAAAGAAACTTGACTTTCTTTACAGTGATGGCGTGAGATGCCTCCCTTTCAACTCCACTGTATTTGTCTTACGGAATTCAGTTTCTAGTATCATATTAGACCCCCAGGGGAAAAATGCCCTTCCTCAAAGAAATTTAAGCAAATTTCAGGCTTAAGGAAACAAAAGCTATAAATATAAGCCATGGCAAGGACACAAAACTGTGTCAGCATGGTTCCAGGCTAGTACCGGAGTTCATCATCAATTATTAAACAAGGTCAATATTTGTGGCACAAAGAAGCATTTTAGCATATATTATTTATGCAGATGGTTGTAGTAGGTTCTCCATCCTTGAATAGGGAGCTCTGAGAGTGGAATACTATTAACAAGAAAACTACTTGGCACAGGAAATAGGATATCTTCTTTTCCAGGAAATTATTTCTCCCTCTCTTCACCATCTTATTTCTATACCAGGAAAGAATCTCTAATAAATCTGTAATTACTGTGCTTCTCTATGCCTTGTATTATGGATAAAGTGCTGTAGGGAAGGTGGAAGAAAGGAAAAAGGAAATATTGTCTTTGGCCCTCAGGAAGCCTACAATCTGGCTGAGTAAATATAATTTCAAGTATGAGGCAGGAAAATGGTGTATATTAACAAAGCCTTAGCATGGAAAAGAGACATTTAGTGTTTCAGCTCTAACAGGAAGTGATCAGCATGAACTAAAAATTTATGATGGGTATTTCTCCCAAAGTGTGACTGGGAGGTGATGGATCTCACCCATTAAACAAGCAGAAAATAGCACAGGACAATGTGAACTCATGTTCCTTTGGTCCACAGGAAAAGCTTACATTGAGATAGTCCTCTGACAACCAGAGAGGTTAGAAAACATAAAGGCTTTTAACAGTTATTTGTTAAATGACCAGATGGGGGATTTGTTCTGGATGTCAAAAGAACAGTACTATTAAAAATAAGTGAAAAGGAGAGGCAAAGGACAGAATTCAGAATTCACAGAAATTGAAACCAGGTATATTGGACTCCTTCTCTCAATCCCTGCCCTTCCTCACTTTCTGTTTGACCTCATCAATCCTGTTTTCCCATCCGTAAAATGGAAATTGCAATAGTAGCAACTAAATGAAATCTAAGTAAAGTGGTTAACACAGTGCCTGCCACAAAGTAATGATTCAGTAAATGTTAGCATTATTCTTTTATTATAATTTGGAAAAGTCAAAGGATCAGAATGTTAGAGCTAGAAGAAATATGACACTCCATCAAACCTAACAGTATAATCTAGAGATAGGAAGTCCTCTTCTAATGTCTTATTTCTGAAGATATGGTGGAAATTCAACGAAGCTGAGTAGGAGATTTTTATTTGCATTTAACTATCAGAGAAGGCAATGGCACCCCACTCCAGTACACTTGCCTGGAAAATCCCATGGACAGAGGAGCCTGGTAGGCTGCAGTCCATGGGGTCGCTGAGGGTCGGGCACAACTGAGCATTCACTTTCACTTTCATGCATTGGAGAAGAAAATGGCAACCCACTCCAGTGTTGTTGCCTGGAGAATCCCAGGGATGGGGGAGCCTGGTGGGCTGCCGTTTATGGGGTCACACAGAGTCAGACACGACTGAAGTGACTTAGCAGCAGTAGCAGCATTGAGATATGTCTATTGATTTTCTTCATAGAGGGCTTTTATGAGACCAACTTAATAAAGCATATTTCCCCAATTTTCATCAAGGATTGTAACCAAGGTCAATCTGTATAAAGATGAGCTTTCAGCGATTTCATCATGCTCAATGAGTTTCATCAAAAAACTCTTCTAGATAATGACGAGAGTAAAATATGCACAGGTTCCTCCTTTGTCTCTTTATTAATGAATATGAGTACACAGAAACTCAGTAAAAGTGACAGAGAAGCTCAGGAGCATCATTGAAATCATCCTTACCAGGAGCCACCTGCATCTCACAAAGCCAATTTTCCATTAATAAAAGGCCGTTTCCAGAGTGAGAGGCTGCTCTGTTTGTACCGTGTGTAGTAAAAGGGGCTCATCTGAGCGGTGGTTGAGCCCCAACATGGAATTTGAGCCCTGTTGCTACGAGATTCCATTGGCTTCTCTCTCATCTTGGCTTGGTCCCTTCCTAGGACCAAGGGAAGGGACTCTATTGCCACTTTTGACCAAATTCAAACCCTCATTTTCTCTTGCATAGACTATTGAGGGAGCCTCTTCCTATCAATCCATTCTCTACAGGACCGATTGAAATATCTTCCTCAAGCACAGACCTGCAAATTCGCTACTTTTTAAAAGACATCCATTGGTTCTCCACTTTACCTCTAGATTTTGCTACTGCTGCTACTACTATTGTTGCCACTATTGCCATTATTCCCTGGTGGCTCAGACAGTAAAGAATCTGCCTGTAATGTGGGAGACCTGGGTTCAGTCCTTGAGTTAGTTAGGAAGATCCCCTGGAGGAGAGCTTGGCAACCCACTCCAGGATTCTTGCCTGAGGAATCTCCAAAGACAGAGGAGCCTGGAAAGCCACAGCCCATGGGGTCACAAAGGGTCAGACATGGCTGAGCAACTAAGCACAGCACCCAGCACATTGCCATTATAACCACCATCACCACCACCACCATCATGATTATCATTTCTAGATAAAATCCAAACTCCTTTGAATATAATTCAAGATGTTCCAAATCAGTCACTATTTCCAACTTCATAATAATTAGGATAACTGCCATTTATCGAATGTTAATACATCATAGGTCCTGTTCACAATGGTTTCCTTGCATTACCTCATTTCATTCTTACAACAACCCTGATAAGTAACCTCATCATGCCCATTTGTCAGATGAGGACATTTAGGCTGGGAAAAGTAATGTATCTTGCTTAAGGCCACATAGTCAATAAGCAACCATCAGAATTCAAACCCTGACTTGTTCACTCCCAAATCCATGCTGTTAACCATTCTCTCAGCCTCTCTCTGATCACTTCTCCCATCTTCCCATCTCACACACATCTGACTGCTGGCGCTTCTAAGACTGATCCTACAAATCTTTTGGACCCTTGCATGTACTTTTGCTTCTCTATGGGATGCTGGAGCATCCTCCAAGCCATCTCAGCAAAGGAGTGCCCTCAAATGTCACCCTACCAGACTCTGTGAGCTCCCTGCCCAGTGTCCATGTACAGCACTGGGTGCGCTCATCCATCACTGGCTGCAGGCTCTGACTTCTAAAGTTAACCACTCATGGCTTCCTTCTCCAGAAAGATTGTCTTTGGCTTTCCTAGAGATGTCCAGGATATGACACACAGACACTCACCCACCCAGAGCAAATGACTGAGTGATGAAGGGGCCCCTTGCATTAGGTAGGACCACCTCTGTGGTGCAATATGAAAGGACATCTTTGCATAGGTCCTTCCTCTGTCCTATCCTGCGTCCCTTACTACCTGGTTCCCCTAAGAGTACACCCTAAATAAATCTCCATCTCAGGCTCCGCTTCTGGTGGACTGACTTAAGCCAGGCTCTTTTTCTGATATGTCATTCCTCAAATTCCCAGAAAGACTTCACGTCTTCATCCTTAGTGCTTGCACAACATATTTCCATCATGGCATTTTGCCACATTGTTCTGATAATATTGTACTGAAAGTCCTTCTCTTTCAATAAATCATTGGTTCCTCTAGTTCTAGGACTGTACTTTTGGAAGCTGTGTACCCTCACACAGTGACAGAAATTCAGGAAGCACTCCATTCTTTCCAGCTCATGGGAAACCCTCTATCATGCCTCAGACTGCAAGCCTCCTGATGCAAAAAACTTGGCTGTCACTGTCTGTCCCATCTCCCAGCCCTCCTTCCCCATGACCCAGGCTCTCATTATCACGCTGTGTTTAGCTCATCTATTTTAGGGCCAGCTTTGCCTCTGCTTTCTCATCCACATACCCCAACCTGTCTGTCTCCTTGCCTCACTGTAGTTAATCTTCCCCTCTCCCTTACTTCTCAGACTTCGCACAAGTCCAGAATTCAGGATTACAAACCATCTCTTCAGAGCCAGCCCCTTGGCTGGATGCAGATGTATAACTTCTTTAATTTATGAATGTCATGCTTTTCAGAGGGAGGGAGAAATGTCCCATTAAACGATATCCATCTCCCCAATCCCATTAATAAGTTAATAAAAAAGTTAAAGAGAAGTTCATGGAGAGAGACTGGCTTCTGTAATAGTAGGTTGGCTAAATAAAATATTAATAAAAAACACAACACAATCTGTGTCAGATTCTTCAGTGAGAAGGACTAATACTTTAATTGACCATGTAAGTTTCTACTGATTTGTCTGAGGTGAGGCTGCAGTGTCTTTTCGTTTCTTTGTTTTTTTTTTTCTATTCATTAGCTTATTTTAATTGGAGGATAATTACAATATCATGATGGCTTTTGCCATACATCAGCATGAATCAGCCACAGGTATGCATGTGTCCCCCCATCCTGAACCCTCCCTCCCACCTGCCTTCCCACCTTTCCCTCTGGGTTGTCCCAGAGCATCAGCTTTGGGTGCCTTGCTTCATGCATCAAATTTCACTGGTCATCTATTTAACGTATGGTAATGTACATATCATGAGAAGAGTTCACTCGTTGGAAAAGACCCTGATGTTGGGAGGGATTGGGGGCAGGAGGAGAATGGAACGACAGAGGCTGAGATGGACATGAGTTTGAGTAAATTCCAGGAGTTGGTGATGGACAGGGAGGCCCGGTGTGCTGTGATTCATGGGGTTGCAAAAAGTCAGACACGACTGAGTGACTGAAATGAACTGAACTGAACTGAATGTACATGTTTCATGAAGTATCTTTTCTATTTGAGTTGTTTTTTTCATGATCAAATAGGTCTTAGAACACAGGCTGCTACTGCTAAGTTGCTTCAGTCATGTCCGACTCTGTGCGACCCCACAGACGGCAGCCCACCAGGCTCCCCCGTCCCTGGGATTCTCCAGTCAAGAACCTGGAGTGGATTGCCATTTCCTTCCCCAATGCATGAAAGCGAAAAGTGAAAGTGAAGTCACTCCGTCGTGTCCAGCTCTTAGTGAACACAGGCTGGGTAGATAAAAAAGAATCATTCAGTGAGAATTAGGTTCTTTAAATATGACTCAATTAATAGTCACAACTCTTGGGGCTAGCCAGGGCACTGAAGCTCAGAGAGAGGGATTTACTTTCTTATGGTCACACAAGTGGCAAATACCAGAGCTGGATCTGAACCCTGGTTGATCTGGCCCTAAAGTCGACTCTCTTTACACTGTACCATTTTCATGAGAAGAAGTGAAGTGAAGTCGCTCAGTCGTGTCCAACTCTTTGTGACCCCATGGACCGTAGCCTACCAGTCTCCTCCGTCCATGGGATTGTCTAGGCAAGAATACTGGAGTGGGTTGCCATTTCCTTCTCCAGGGGACCTTCCTGACCCAGGACTCAAACACAGATCTCCCTCATTGTAGGCAGACACTTTCACCGTCTCAGCCACAATGAGAGTATGCTATAAATCAGGGAAAGATCTGAACAAAGAAGTAATGATTGAAAGGTAAGAGAGAAGGCCAGAAAGTTCCCTTTACTTTGAACAAATTTATGAGTTGGAGAAGCAGCTGAGGTGAGACGCACTTCCAGCAAAGAGATGAAGTCTTTCAAAATAATAGTGTTCTATTTACAGCATTTGGTAATATAGAAGGTGGGAAACTAGGTAAACAGTCAGCATTAATTAGTATTAGAGAAATTAACCAAGAATGTTGTATAGCCAAAGCAAAGGAAGAATGTAGCAGAGGATGTTGTGCTTTGCTGGATGGATAAACTTAGTCCAGTGATCAAGAATGGGGTAATAAAATTCATCACTATGATTGCAGCCATTGACTGGGGAAAGGAGAGTTCCCAGAAGAAGTAAGGGTCGCCATTTGTGAAAACAAGCCATTACAATACAAGGACTCCTAAATACAGGGGAAAATATGAACACAATTATTTGGACTTCTTGGTTTATTTTTATGTTGTTGAGTCGCTAAGTTGGGTCCAGCTGTTTGTGACCCCATGGACTGCAGCACGCCAGGCTTCCTTGTCCTTCGTTATCTCCTGGAGTTTGCGCAAACTCATGTCCATTGGGTCAATGATGCCATCCAACCATCTTATCCTCTGTCATCCTCTTCTCCTCCTGCCATCAATATTTTCCAGTGTCAGGATCTTTTCCAATGAGTTGGCTCTTTGCATCAGGTGGCCAAAGTATTGGAGCTTTAGTTTCAGCATGAGTCCTTCAAATGAATATTCAGGGTTGATTTCGTTTAGGATTCTTGGTTTATGGAGAAGGAAAAAAAAAAGTGATAGCCAGACTTAAAGGTTTAAGTAGCATGTATACTGCGGAAAGCTTAGGTTTGCAAGATACTCCCCTCTTCCATCGCATCCGAGCCACACGGGCTTCCTTCCTGCCATAAGACCTTTGTACACACTGCTCTCCCTGCCTTGGATGAAGATACTGTACTTTCCTCATCAGCATTGGTCCACACACTATTCTTTAAGCAACACTGCTCTAACAGTGTTTTCTCTAGCTCACTTGGCTATAATGGTTAATAGGTTTTAGGTTTACATGACCTCTCTGGAAGAAACATATTGTGTTTTCCCAAGATGCAAGTTGGAAAACTGCCAGCAGATGAGATGTGGTGTTTTCAGTCAAACTTTCTTGGCTCAAAGGTGAGACCAAGCAGGAAAAAGTGACTGAGATGAGTCACAAACAAACTCTCTGATTGCACTCCTACAAAATATATCTTTGTATTAAAGGAGTGATATAAATTATTTGTTCATTACTGGAATATATAGATGATACATCACAACTTAGAGCAAGATTTATAGAAACGTGAACACTTAGGTACAGGCTGGTAGTTTTTCCATATACTAAACTTCAATTATCATCAATCATAGCTTAATCTAGGTTTGATTCTTGCATTATCTCATCCATTCTTCACAGGATCCAGGCTTTGTGTAGTAAACAACTTCTACTTTCCTATGCAGAGGGCAGACAATCTATCTATGCTGACCTAGTCTAGTCCCTTGAGTGATGTTTTAGATCACAGAAGTTTCTTTCTTCCATAGATTCAGTGTTTGACCTTGCACAGCCTATCCAAGACAAAAAAAAAAAAAAATCTTTCTAGCAATCCAGTTGAGCCTCCTTTACGTGTGTGTGTTTGTGTGTGCATGTGTGTAAAATCAATTCATTTATTACTGATTGGGCTAGAATATGTTTCAGTAGCAAAGAAGGCCCAAATCGCAGTGGCTTAACAAAACGCAGGTTTAGCTCTCACCCATGCTATTTGTCCCGAAATGATCTGCAGGAACTCCAGCGGAAGTTCCATTGGGACAGATGGTTTCATGACTACATGGAAAAGGTAACATGTTAAATCATATCCTGGCTCTTTTTCTGAAATTAACTTTTATTGGAGTATAGCTGATTTACAATGTTATGTTCATTTCAGGTTGAACCCCTTTTCTTTCGTGAGGTAAAACATCTGTCTCTCCTGCTAGCAGTGTTTTATAATGAATATAATTTCATGTAAAAACATTGGGTTACAGAATGTTCTGCAGGGTTCAGTTCCCTCTTTCTTGTTTTCAGAATCTCCAAGTGTGGAAAAGAGACAAAAGCAGACCAGAAACAAAAGATAAAAAGGACCAAGAAAGAAAAGATGGAAAGACATGTCAGACTGGAGAAACATGCAAGGAGGGCAGGTCAAATTTGGGGGAGAAGAGATAGAGGACAGTCAGAAGCCAAGTGGCTCATTAGAGCAGAGTGAAGTCCTAAAGGGCTTCACAGATCCAAACACAGTCAACCGACAGTAACTGAACTGTCACACTGCTTTTTCTATTGGGATTTTTCAACCACATGAGAAACCGCTAAGCTTCTCTCTAAGTGTGATAGTTGCTACTGTGGTCTGGCAGAGAGGGCTGCTGGCTTCATATGGTAGGTATCCCTCCCTCTTCCTTGATAACAGTAATACTCTCGGCCCTGAAATGACATCTCCTAGAATCTCTTGCTAAGGAATGGCCATGGTTGGTAAGGCAAAGCATTTAGATGGATATTCCGGTGGAGTTACTGAAACACGAGCTGAATCAAGCAGGACATAAGGCTTATTTCTCCTGCTTATCCCATCCCATTCTTTCAGAGCAGCTCGATGGTTAGAGATCTAGCTGACATGGTGGGCCATGAGGCATCCTTAAGATGCAAATAGGTGCTAAGGAAGTCTAGGTAAAACAGAGGAGTCTAGACCTCTGATAGATAGCTTTGCAGTCACTCTGTCTACCTTGAACTTTATTTATGTGCATCAGAATAAAAGCCTTATTTGTTGGGTCACTGTTTTGGGCATTTTCATGTATGTAGTCATACCTGATTCCCACTGGTGCATGAAGCAAATAAAATTTGGCTCACATCCCATTCTCAATGCAAAATCACTTTCAAAATTATGAAAAAGGACAGGCAGTGGTATCAAATAGACTTACTTGTTGTTTGACCTTCGGCAGGGGTCTTAACATCCCTGAGCCTCTGTTTCTTCCTCTGTCAATTATAGTTAATAATTCCCTTGGAGGGCTTTAAAAAGGATTAGATCAAAGTGTAGAATGTGCTTTGCACAAATGAATAGCTCAATAGTTATCATAATTAAACAAAATTTCATTCTCTGGAAATAAGTCAATGTTCATTTATTTATTCAATCAATATTCTAAACAGTTATTTCAATGCTGAGCAGACAGAATTACAGTCAGGATTATTAAGGCAAATAAGACTGATTGGCTGAGGCCAGATATTTCGAGAGATGCTACTGGCAGTTGGTAAACTGAGAAGAAAGAAACAAACAGACGAAACAAAGGGTTTGTATCTTTAAACAATTTCACATTTGCTAATTTAGTCATGAAACTGAAAAATGTTCCCCTATTTCTCGGCATCTCTACCTGCTGTTGCTTCTGTCCAGGTTCCTAATTCCATCAATTATTACTTCCCATGATGTGCACTTGAACTTGAGTTTCAAACCCTTGGTGTAATTGATGTTTTAGAGCTGATAATTCCTTATTGTGGGGCTGCCCCATGAGTGCATTACAGAATGTTCAGCTGCTTCCCTTGCCTTTTCCCCCTAGATGCCAAGAGCACTTCCTCTACAAATCCTAACAATAAAAATGTCTGCAGAGATTGCCAAATATCCTGTGGGGGGCAGAAATACCTCCACTGAGAATTAACACCGTGTGAGTTAAACTTCCACAGCACAGGGAGGTTTTGCACTGGGGTTGTGTGCTTTGCGCTGAGGTTAAACTTCACTGAGGACTAGCTCTGATTCACAGGTAGCATAGCTGCAGAAGCCCAGTTCCTCCCTCACAGTCTATACAGGACCGACTTCCTTGGACCTATCGTTCCTGCCAAAAAGGGCATCTTAGACCATTGTCTTTGAACATGAGCAACAAATCCTCACACAAACCAACCACCTTCATTTTGCTCCCTCACCACCTTGCCTTCAACCATCTTACAGTCACAATGGCCTGCCTTCAGCTCCCGGACAGTGTCAAGCTCATCTTTCCCAAGACTTCACATGCCTTGTCCTGTCCCATCTCCCTCTTGGCAGAGCTAACTTGCAATCACACACACACCCCTAGACAACCATAGGACTCTTTGTTGCAAGATTTCCAAGAGATTTTCATTTTATAGCACATCTTATCATTGGAATGAATGCACTGAAAAAGATTAGTAAAAGTCCAGTTTCTCTGCTCAATTTTCAGCCTTGATTTCAGCAGAGCCTGTCTGACCTGGATGGTCCACTATCTGCAGCATCTTGCCCACGACCTGGCACGAGGTGGATGCTCAGTGAATGCTAACTGGTTGAAAGAACTAATTTAATGAGTAAAAAATTTTCAGTAAAATCAAATGTCTTTTTAAGAGACAAAGAAATTACTGTAGTTATCATGGTATGTCTTTTTAAAGAGTCCCTGTATGTCCAAGAGAGATCTGAGCATCTCTAGAGCTGGCAATTGCCAATCTTCCTTCTATCAGCTCCTCTTTTTTTGTTCTATGAATTGAATTGATGGGAAAAATCAGAGATGGAAACACATCTTCAGTCCCAGGAATATCACAACACGGCACAAGTTTTGGAAGCTTCTGGAAGCAAGCTGATCCTGCAATTCACAATACGTTCATTTTAAAATGACCATCATTCATATTCTCTCTAAATCTGAATGTGTAAAGAGAACTTATTGTACAGGAATGTTTTTTAACACTTGATGTTTCCCCAAAGTTCTGTGATGTTAATAAGGAAAGATCTTCTAGGAAAGTCTCTGCGAAATTTTTGTTTCAAAACAGAGATTACAAACTGGGATACTCAAGGTTACATCCAGCCAACAAGATGCTTTAGCCAGATAGAAAAGGTAAAATCAGTCTCCAACATGTGAAAAAACACAAGGTCCCTCATGAAGACCTAGATGTCCAGGTTTTCATAGAAAATCAGTCCAACAGCACTAGGATTACCTTCTCTCATGCCAACATTTGACTAGCTGCTGCTGCTGCTAAGTCACTTCAGTCGTGTCTGATTCTGTGCGACCCCATAGACAGCAGCCCACCAGGCTCCCCCGTCCCTGGGATTCTCCAGGCAAGAACACTAGAGTGGGTTGCCATTTCCTTCTCCAATGCATGAAAGTGAAAAGTGAAAGTGAAGTTGCTCAGTCATGTCCGACTCTTTGCAACCCCATGGACTGCAGCCCACCAGGCCCCTCGTCCCTGGGATTTTCCAGGCAAGAGTACTGGAGTGGGGTGCCATTGCCTTCTCCAACATTTGACTAGACTGGAGTGTAAATGCTGCTGTTCAGAAGAGTCAGCATTCCACTTCCACTGTGTTGGCTTCTACCAGTTACCACTTGGCCCTTGGAGGCAACCTCCATTTTCTGCCTTGTCTTGTTCTTGTCATTATGAGGAGTACATATTCCTAATATTAATCTCTGATATTAAAAGCCATGCAAACATGAACTCACTTATGTGACATTTTTTCACTTTTGATGAATAATTGGTCCTACTTTCCAGTGTATAGAACTATGCTCTTCAGCGTGCTTGCTGCCAGCCACATGTGGCTATTTAAATTTAAATAATGTAAATCAACTGACATTTAGTGATAAAGCACTTCCAGAAGGAATCAGATGCCATCATCACCAAAGAAGTGAGATCAGTGTGTGGGTCCAAACCAGGGTCTAGGAACAGGAGAAGTCAGATGGACCACAAGGCCTATCCTTATATCCCCAAGGCCACAAATGTACCTGTTTTGATGTCATCTCCAGATGAGGTCAAACAGAGTCACAGAGTTACAGAGGGAAGATAACTTCACCTGGGAGCATTAGACATGTAGACCGTAACCAAACCCATTGCATAGCATGAATTAATTCTCCAGAATAGATCAATTATAGTATGTTTTTATATTAGAAGTATTCCTTTGTAAAACCTGGACTATAAAATATGACCATTTTTGCTTAAAAATGAATTTAAACCAAAGAAAGTTTAAAATTCAACTCCTCAGCCACAGGAAACACATTCCAAGTGCTCAATGGCCATGTTGGTGAGAGGCAGTCATGTTGAAAAGTTCAGAGAGGGAACATTTTCCTCATCACAGAAAGTTTTATTGGACATTATTGCTCTAGACTATTCCTGGAAAGTAGAGGAAGTAGAAAAAGAAAGAAGAACATGGAGTTTGAGAGACTTGACTCTTTGTATGGATTGCATGGTGTCTACTCAAAAATTCATAGGTTGAATTCCTAGTCCTTAGTATCTCAGAACCTTATTTGGTTATAAGGTCTTTATAAAGATAATCAAGTTAAAATGTGGCCGTTAGAATGGGCCCTCGTCCAGTGTGATTGGTGTCCATATAAAAAAGGGGAATTTGGACACAGAAACATGCATAGAAGGACGATGATATGAAGAGACACAGAGAGAAGATGGCCATCTACAAGGAGAGAGGACTGGAACAGATCCTCAAAAAGAACCAACACTATCGACACTGTGACTTTGAACTTCAAGCCTTCAAAACTGTGAGACAATAAAATTCTCTTGTTGAAGCCACTCAGTTTGTGCAAACAGACTTAACCCACTAAGACATTCATCGTTCATTCATTTGTTGACGAACCAGTGGATGCCACACACTTATTCAGTACTAAAAATAGCAGTAAGGAATTGAAGGAATATCAAGATATTTGGATCTTCCTCTAAGAGACTCCTAGCCTAGTAGGGGTGATAAAAACATTATCTAAGTTAATATAACAAAAGTAGAAAGAGATACGGAGAAGGCAATGGCAACCCACTCCAGTACTCTTGCCTGGAAAATCCCATGGATGAAGGAGCCTGATGGGCTGCCATCTATGGGGTCGCACAGAGTCGGACACGACTGAAGTGACTTAGCAGCAGCAGCAGCAGCAAGAAGAGATAAAGGCTCTGTGAAAGTTCTTGGGGCTCCCTGAAAGTAGATGGAGGATTTGAAAACTAGTTCTCTAGACCTTGCTGTAAGGGCTGATTACGATGAGGCTCAATAAGCTCTTAGAAGTAAGAGTACAACTTGCTGCTTGTTTTAGTGGACAATATATGAATTAGTAGTGCTACTGCTTCCTGCCTGCCTCAGTCTCCCAGTTCTTTTCTGTGAGACCCTCATTGTCTCCATCTTCTACATGGTGGATGCAGCTGGTGACAAATGTTAGCGATCCTGCTCAGTGCACAGCCTGCTGCTGGGGTTCAGTTCAGTTCAGTTCAGAGGCTCAGTCCTGTCCAACTCTTTGCTACCCCATGGACCGCAGCAAGCCAAGCTTACCTGTCCATCACCAACTCCTGGAACTTGCTCAAATCATGTCCATTGAGTTGGTGATGCCATCCAACCATCTCATCCTCTGTCATCCCCTTCTCCTCCTGCCTTCAATCTTTCCCAGCATCAGGGTCTTTTCTAGTGAGTCAGTTCTTCTCATCAGGTGGTCAGAGTACTGGAGTTTCAGCTTCAGTATCAGTCCTTCCAATGAATACTCAAGACTGATCTCCTTTAGGATGGACTGATTGGATCTCCTTGTAGTCCAAGGGACTCTCAAGAGTTTTCTCCAACACCACAGTTCAAAAGCATCAGTTCTTTGGGGCTCAGGGGATGGTGGGTCCCCACCAATAGACTTATCCTTAGCAAGACCCCAAAAGTCAGCTGAAGTCCTCATACATCATCCAGTGTGTGGGATGAGCACTGCAAGAAGCCCAGTTATAACCAAGGCTAAGCTTTGTCAGATTCCCTCCATCGCAGAGCCTCCTGTAAGCCTACTTTGTTGTCCATCTCCTCCAAGGTTGTTTCATCAAAATCAAGATCTTCTTCTCCATAATTTCACTTACTTCTAGGACCAGCTTCTTAGAATTAGCACCTAATCATCATTGGCTCAATTATTGGTTTCATTTAGAAAGATAATTCACTTTCTTATCAGAGTGTGAAAGTTTACAGTCTGACACTTATTTGCATTTTCCCCTCAAATTCCCAGACACAATCACAAATAATAATGCTCCTTGCTTAATTAAAGTCTTGCATCCAGTTCAGCCTCATTGTAGGCAGAGATCATGTCTTCCATGGTCTATGTATATTCCTAGCAGGAAGCCCATACAGCAGGTGGTTGTTGCATGTTGAATGGTTGAAATATTTTTATGAACCAAGTGATTTTAATGTGAAAAGTTTCTCATTGTTAATAAATTAGTTATAGACTACAAAAGGACTATGCTATTTAAGAGGATAGAAAAGTAACTTCCTGCCAAAATGATCATGAAAAGCTTTGTGGAGGAGGCAGCATGTGAGTAGAATCTTTATGGATAAGGGTACTGCATATATGTGCAATTGCGAGGAACAAATGATATAGAACAATAAAAGCAAGGCCCAGAAGGCAAGATTGCATGAAAGAGAATTATAATAAATAAAGTTGGAATGGTCATTTGTTGGCCAAATTGGAAAAGATTTTTTTATTTTTTTTCTGAGTAGTAAGGAATTATTGAAAGATTTTAAGAAAAGGATTGGTAAGTTCAAAACTTTTGTCAGGAAAGTTAATTTGACAGTAATGCTTGAGATTGATTGAGTAGAGAAAAACTGGAAGAAAAGAAAACAAGTATGAGAGAAGGATGTTTCTATGCCTCTATGTTTATATAGTTTTTTGTACAGACCTGTGACTATTGTGCAGTACTGACGTATTCATCTGTCAGACTAGAGAAAGCTGACTATCATAGCATGAGAAACAGGTTTTTATACTTCATGTATTTTATATTTATTTCCCTTCTGTTTAGTATTTTTTAAAGCCTTTGACAATTTCCATCCTGCATTAATGTGTAACTTTCACCCACCCTTACAGTGGTGCTGATGGGTGTGTCAATCAAAGAACAGAGAGTTGAGTTCTCTTGGTCTAATTTGGTGGTTTGCAACCTTAACTTCACATTAGAATCTCAGCTACAGAGTTTTTGAAAGTCCTCAGATTAATTAAGCTAGAGTCTCTTGAGGGCAGAAGCTAGGACTCAGCATTTTCTAAAGCTCTCCAGTAATTCCAATACAACCAAAGTTGGGAAGCTTTAGTCCAGAATCTCCCTTCTCCCCTGGAAAGTGTCCATCAAGAGGTAAACCTTGGGGACTTCCCTGGTGGTCCAGTGGTTAAGAATTTGCCTTGCAATGCAGGGGACTCAGGTTCCATCCCTGACCAGGGAACTAAGATCCCACATCCTGCAGAGCAATTAAGCCCACTTGCCACAATTAAAGGCTTCATGCACCACAACGAAAGACCTACATGATGCAAGGAGGATTCTGGGAGCCACAGCTAAGACCAAAAGCAGTCCAATAAATCAATAAATAAACAAATGAATAATTTTTTTTAAAAAAAGAGGTAAACCTTGGAGGTCTGCTTTTGCTTTATAAATATCCATGATGTTTTCTTTATGGCTGAAGGTCTGTTGCTTCCATGAGAGAAGAAGTGTGGACCTGAATTAGGGTAACAATAGGAATGACAGAAGATGGCATGAGCTGTGTCACAGAGGAAGAACTAACCAAAAAAATTGGATTCAAGTGTAGGGAAAGGAAAAAGGTGAATCAAAGTTTGTGGTGAGCCTTAGGGTCTGTATCACTAGGTCTAAAATAAGAAGTGGGATGATGAACAGGATTTGTAGGAAAAAGATGAGCTCAGCATTGAAGAAATTGAGTTGAGGTGTCAGCAGGACATTAGGTGGCGATGTCACAAGAATTAGATATCTAGGATGAAGCTTTGGAAAGAAGCCGTATCTGCAGAAATAGATTTGGGAATTAGACACATAGAGGTTAGGAGAAGATACAGCCCTGGATGAACTACTAAGGGGAAGGCCCTAGAAAGAGAAGAGAGAGAAGCCAAGAAAAAGTCCTAGTCATATTTCATCACCCAAACCCACAAACATCATCACTTCTCTTTATATGGTTTTCAGTCCTTTGTACTATGTCAGAGCATTTCTCACATCTCATTGATCTAATAATTTTCTCCCAGCACCATGTTCAACTTTGTCAAGGGCAAGGCTATTAGCAATTAATCTTTACATTCACCATGTTGAACGAATGCCCAACACATAGCTGGTCAATGAACGAATGCAGAAGTGAATTAATAGAAACTATGCAACCTCTGGCGGGAGCCACAGAAAAATAATATGGTAGTATCCTTGTACTGACCTGGCCTGTCACCACCAAGCACACATTCGCTTACTAGCCTTTGCTCCAGTCACTCTGGGTTCATTGTAACAAATACTATTAAGCCAGGGATCTATCCAGTACTTATGAAGCATATGTTACTGTGCTGGGCAAAATGAATAAAGCTTCATTTTTAAAAAAAGATTTGGCTTCTGACTTCAAGGAGCTTATGATCAAACGGAGGAACAAAGTCACCCCCTCTGTAATGCCCTCCCTGATATTGCCAGGCATACTGACACACCTTCTCTTTCACTCCCTTAAGACTTGGCACATGTTAATACAATAATTTAACACACTTTCTTCTGATACATTTTTCTCCTTTACTGCAGAGGAAACACTACTCAAGAGAAATATTTTTCTAATTTACCCAACTTCAATGTCTAATACACCTACCTTGGACTATCTTCTGTTTCTCAATATGCTGTTGTTTCTTCTGCTCCAGGGTATTTGCACATGCTGTTTCCTCTGCTTCAAATGTTAATTCTCGATTTCATCTAGTGTTAATCTATTTTATTAAAATAGTCAGCTTAGGTGTCACTTCCTCCAAGAAGCTGTCCCAGATTCCAGGTTAACTGTGGGCTAACTGACTCTCCAAAATGATCCATGACTCAGAGTTCTTGTCTATGCCAGCCATATTATATTGTTTTAAAATTTATACAGCCTTGCCACTCATCCACATTGTATCATAAGCTGCTTGAAGGTGAAGATTGTCTTCATTTGCATTGTGTCCCCAGAAGCTAATTTAATGTCTATAATATATTAAACTCCTCAAAGAAGTTGAATGAATGAATAAATAAATGAACCCACACAGTAGGCATTTAATAGGTTGCTGAATAAAGTGAATGTACAGATATGAAGCAATTAAAAGGTTTAACTTGAGAAGAACATGTGCCAGTGTGAATGTGAGAGATGGATATACTGTGAAATACAGATCAGGAGCCCAGAAATAAGGCTGATCAATGAAAATCAATAGCAACCAATTGTACATAGCATTCTGAATGACTTCAATAGTAGATAATAATAATTTAGTCCACCTTCTATACTTTTGATATATTTTATTGTCATCACAATGAACACTGTTATTCTTTTCAAGGCAACATTTAATGAATCTAATGATCAAACTCTTAAGCAATCAATAAAAGGTTATTCATAAGTAAGCAAAATTTTGGAAATTTTAAGCAGATTTTTAAACATATACTGAACTGTGAAATGAAGTGAAGTTGCTCGGTCGGTCACTCTTTGTGACCCCATGGACTGTAGCCAACCGGGCTCCTCCGTCCATGAGATTTTCCAGGCAAGAATACTGGAGTGGGTTGCCATTTCCTTCTCCAGGGGAACTTCCCGACTCAGGGATCGAACCTGGGTCTCCCACACTGTAGGCAGACGCTTTACTGTCTGAGCCACAAGGGAAGCCCCACTGAACTTAGAAAGTGCTTAGAAGGTGCACACAATTTGTATAAATGCTTTTGTGTGTTCTGCTGCTGCTGCTGCTGCTGCTACGTCGCTTCAGTCGTGTCCTACTCTGTGCAACCCCAAGACGGCAGCCCATCAGGCTCCTCCGTCCCTGGGATTCTCCAGGCAAGAACACTGGAGTGGGTTGCCATTTCCTTCTCCACTGCATGAGAGTGAAAAGCAAAAGTGAAAGTCACTCAGTCGTGCCCGACCCTCAGCGACCCCATGGATTGCAGCCCATCAGGCTCCTCCGTCCATGGGAGTTTCCAGACAAGAGTCCTGGAGTGGGGTGCCACTGCCTTCTCCTTGTGTGTTCTATTAATTCATAAATTCCACTAATTTTGTGAGTTCAGAATATATTATGTGTTTAATAATAATATGTGTTACAAAACTTCTATGTTTACTTTTAAAATGTTAAGTAAATAAATCCTCCAAAATAAATGTAATTTTTCCTGTCATTATCTATTTGTACTTACCATTGTCAAACTTTACAGATCAATGAGTATTATAGTATTAATGTGTCAAGTAATGACTTCTTTATTCATTGTTCCAAAATCATCGTCTGGAAAGCACAACAGATTGACTCTGACCAACCATACATAACTCTGAGTTAGATATATCGATAAGTGAATGAATAGATAGATGATGGATAAGAGACAGATAAACAAAGGTATAATTCATTAACTGCTTCCTATGGATGAGATACTATGTAATATGCTCTGCTCATACAAGCTAATTTACTCTCCATTGCCATGCCAACACGGAATATTGTTATTTACTCATCATTAATTAGAATGCTGGGCTCAGAGAGATTAATTAAGTTACTAAAGATTGTTAAACAAAGAGGTAGTTGAACCAGGCTTGAACTCACATTTCCTGAATCCAGAACTTTGAAACATTCCGTGCGGTGGTGCTACACTGTCTTTTAAGACCAAAAATCGATTATGATTGAGATCTGCTCACATTGCCTTACCCTGAACTCTGCTGTTCTTATCAAACAAGTGATAGGGCTGCAGACTCGCCCAGGTCCTGAAACTTGCAATCCAGCTTCTCCATTAATCTTTAACTAGCTGAACCAAGCAGCCTCAGATGGGCTGTTGACCCTCTATCTCAAGCAACTACGTAAGGGATGCCATATCCAAATAAGAACTGTCCTTGGGGAGAGACTACTACTGATCCATTCCAGTCACCAAAAGGTGAATGGATGGGACAGTTGAATCACTTCAATTCAGATTCCTCCTCTTATTCTTATCTTAGTGGATTCTCTAACGCAGGCCTTAAATAGCATAACAAAGTGTTCATTGAGAGCTATTACCACCCCCTCTCTCCCTCCACACATAATTATATAATTTTATACATACATATACATTATACATACATATCTGCATTTGCACATATGCATAACATTATATAAGGTTCTATGGAAACTGAAGCCCAAGTGTTTATAGTTACTCAGCTATACACCTGGATTTTGCATGCAGCAAGGACATGGATTTTTTGTTTTGTTTGCTAGTTTGGAAATCTGTGAATCTGACATAAATTTGGAACTAAAGGAACCATATTTAAATGAGTAAATAAGTGTTAGTTGCTCAGTTGTGTCCAACTCTTTGCGACTCCATGTACAGTAGCCCACCAGGCTCCTCTGTCCGTGGAATTCTTCGAGCAAGAATACTAGAGTGGGTTGACATCCCCTTCTCCGGGGTATCTTCCTGACTCAAGGATTGAATCTGAGTCTCTTTGCATTGCAGGCAGATTCTTTACTATCTCAGCCACCAGTGAAAGTGAAAGTTGCTCAGTCGTGTCTGACTCTTTGCAATCCCCTGGACTATACAGTCAATGGAATTTTCCAGGCCAGAATACTGGAATGAGTAGCCCTTCCCTTCTCCAGGGGATCTTCCTCAGCCACCAGGGAAGCCCATAAATTTATAGCTAATAGAACCATTTTTAAATGAGTAAGTGAAGCCCAACTCTTACCAGGTGTTGCTAATGGTAAAGAACCCACCTGCAAATGCAGGAGATATAAGAGACAGGGGTTCAGTCCCTGGGTTGGGAAGATCCCCTGCAGGAGGGCATGGCAACCCACTAGAGTTCTTGCCTGGAGAATCCTATGGACAGAGGAGCCTGGAGGCTACTGTCCAGAGGGTTGCAAAGAGTTGGACACAACTGAAGCAACTTAACATGCACACACTCACTACAAAAGCTTTTGTAAATCTCCATTGCTTTGGACAGAAAAACAACTTCCATACTTAATGTTACAGGATATTTTCCTCCTCTTCTGAGAAGACCATCTCTCCATGGTCCCTACAGTTGTGCTACGATCAGTCACCCTGGCCACAGCTGCTGGGATTTAAAACACTCCACTTGTCCCCTTGGAAAGACTTCTTTTTGACTATTACTTGCTTCTGTGTGGCTTAAAGCCATACTGCAGACGATTCCCATTTTGGATACAGTGAGAAATGTCTTTAGCTTGTAACAGCAACAAAAAGATGTTTTCTATAACACTGAAATAGAGAAAGTTGTCCTTCTGAATCTTTAGCATAGGGAGGTTGTTGGGTATAAGTGATCCAATGGGCTTGCTCTGTGTGGTCACAATCAGAAAATATCCCAAAGGGACCAGAGCAAACGAGAGTCCATCACAGACGAGCAAGGTGGTGAGCAGTCACGGAGACTCTGTGCTTCATGAATAATGGATCATTCGGTCACAGCTGGCTAAGGGTGTCAGTTCCACTCTTGTGGCAAAATTGCTGATTGTAACCTCTTTTTTTTTAACAACTAAGTTAACAGAGCAAAGAGAAATGTTAGTGGGTGTGTGACTGTCATTAAGTAAAATCTCTTTCTGCTGAGAAAGAACCTTGTTATTTTACTAAAAAGAATTATTTCCAGAAGATCATTTTAGATATACAGTAGTACTCTTTTGACATGAAATACCATACACAGAGGAGGCCCATTGGGAAGAAAGGAGCACAGGGTTTTGAGATAGAGGAGCTGAGTTCAAATCCTGGATTCACCACTTACTTGCTGTATAACCTGGTACAGTCATTTAGCCTTGCTCAGCCTTATTTGCTTCATAAATAAAATGGAGATGGTAACCACTTCTTAGAAGGGCTGTTGTAAGGCTTAAAGCTCAGCATTCAGAAAACAAAGATCACGCATCTGGTCCCATCACTTCATGGGAAATAGATGGGGAAACAGTGGAAACAGTGTCAGACTTTATTTTGGGGGACTCCAAAATCACTGCAGATGGTGATTGCAGCCATGAAATTAAAAGACGCTTACTCCTTGGAAGGAAAGTTATGACCAACCTAGATAGCATATTCAAAAGCAGAGACATTACTTTGCCAACAAAGTTCCGTCTAGTCAAGGCTATGGTTTTTCCAGTAGTCATGTATGGATGTGAGAGTTGGACCATGAAGAAAGCTGAGTGTCAAAGAATTGATGCTTTTGAACTGTGGTGTTGGAGAAGACTCTTGAGAGTCCCTTGGACTGCAAGGAGATCCAACCAGTCCATTCTGAAGGAGATCAGCCCTGGGATTTTCTTTGGAAGGAATGATGCTAAAGCTGAAACTCCAGTACTTTGTCCACCTCATGCGAAGAGTTGACTCATTGGAAAAGACTCTGATGCTGGGAGGGATTCGGGGAAGGAGGAGAAGGGGATGACCGAGGATGAGATAGCTGGATGGCATCACGAACTCGATAGACGTGGGTTTGAGTGAACTCCGGGAGATGGTGATGGACAGGGAGGCCTGGCGTGCTGCGATTCATGGGGTCGCGAGGAATCGGACACGACTGAGCGACTGAAATGAACTGAAGTATTAAATGGAAAACAGTATTTCTTCTATAGAACATATTTGTTATTTTGGAAAATACTCGCACTTCCCTCTAACTCCATGTGTGATCTAATACAGTAAAAATCAGGAGACAAAAGACAGATCAGCCACATTCTAGCGACTGTCCTCATGACCCAAAGTCTGTATATCAAGCAATCGTTAAACACAGAACTTGTCTAAGGCTTAGTGCCTTAGCTTGTAAACCAAGGGTAACAATAATAATGTCTGCTCTTCCTACTTCACAGCGTTATGTTATAGCTCAGATCAGATAATGATGGTGAACACTCTGGAAAGAAGTAAACAACTTCATGCACTCTTATTTTTTCTCTTCTGTTGGTAGTCCCGGTAGGTATGGAGAAAGACCACACAAGTCCAAACACCATGGCTCATATTCATCTTTCTTGTTTATGTTCCTCAGTATCTTGGGGTTTCTCTGCCCTAAGACAAGTGAACATAAGAGATTTTCAGCCCTAAGAAGACCTCTTTGGAAGGGTATAAATTCAAGCATACTGGGCAGTCTGACCGCTTATGGTTGTTTGGTTCTAAAAAAGACCATTCCAATTCAGACTGATGAGCATAAAATGAAGGAATCAGCCAAAGAACATCCAAATAATATTACAGAGCATTTTAATATCCATCTCCTCCACATGCC
Source organism: Aepyceros melampus (assembly GCA_006408695.1). Classification (NCBI taxonomy): domain Eukaryota; kingdom Metazoa; phylum Chordata; class Mammalia; order Artiodactyla; family Bovidae; genus Aepyceros; species Aepyceros melampus. The sequence goes on along the minus strand of SJXQ01003077.1, from coordinate 181,602 downwards.
TTTGGAAAAGGTTTGTTTATTATTAGCATTTTACAGATGAAAGAAGCAAGGTTCGGAAAGTTTTACAGCTGTCCCCACGTCATGGAGTTCTTAAATCAAGTACTAAGAAAGTTCTTAAATCTATAGTACTAAGAAAGTTCATTACAAATTCTCGGTTTTATCCCCAAAGCACACTTTTTCTTATTCCACAAGGAGAATAGACATGATAGGAGCACCTATAAGGAACTTTATGGTACCATGAAGATGAGGACTACATGCAGGGTAGGGAGTTGGTAAAGAATTTATAGCATAGACAGGCCCCGGAGATGGGTTTGAATTGGGCTCAGCCTGGCCTAGTGCTCCCCTGTGGATGGATGCAGGAGTCAGGATGAGAAATCAAACAGAGGCCAAGTCTTCCATTCATCTAGCTCTGTTTTGATTGTATGGGTGCTCACTTACTACTGCTGCTGCTGCTGCTAAGTCGCTTCAGTCGTGTCCGACTGTGTGTGACCCCATAGACGGCAGCCCACCAGGCTCCCCCGTCCCTGGGACTGTCCAGGCAAGAACACTGGAGTGGGTTGCCATTTCCTTCTCCAATGCATGAAAGTGAAAAGTGAAAGTGAAGTCGCCCAGTCTTCATGACCCCATGGACTGCAGCCTAGCAGGCTCCTCTGTCCACTAAGCTATGTCCAATTCTTTGTGACCCCATGACTGTAGCCCACCAGGCACCTTTGTCCTAGGATTTTCCAGGCAGGTATACTGGAGAGGATTGCCACTTCCTTCTCCAGGGGGTCTTCCCAGTCCAGGGATCGAACCTGCATCTCCTGTGCTGGCAGGTGGGTTCTTCACCAGTGAGCCACCTGGCGTACATTCTGTCTTTCCCCCTACAGCAGTCATGCCTTGTTCTGTGACTGCTTCATGAGCTATTCCCCAATTTCACAGACCAATTATTACTCTTGGAGCCATGGAGCCATAGCCTGCCCAATTTCACAGACCAACTATTACCCTTAGAGAAACAAAATATACCAGACATGCGGCAGGAATTATACAGGGAGTGGAAAGATCATGAGCTCTCTGAAAGGAAGCTTTTTCAAATCACTCCTTTGGACAGATTTGGATGAGAAAAATAAACATTTTTCAAGGTTAAGAAATTCACAATTCAGGATTAGTGTTTTATTATATCTTTGTCAACCAAATGTCTCCACACTTCATTAACCCATGGACTCAAATTTAGACCCAAATTGTGCTAGCTTAGTTACTTCCCCTTTTCTAAGTTCATGACCTTATTTTACCCTTGAGGGTCTCTCTCCTTGGTCTTTTGGCTCCCTCTGAGTCCCTGAGGTTTAACTTCCATGCTGCTGTGGGCCTCATACTTTAGGGGAGGCCATATTTGGTGCTCCTCTTGGACTGTACATCCCCTGCTCCAGAGTCACTTAAGTGCTTCTCACTCTTTCATTCCTCTTCTCAAAGTGGATTCCACAGCAGCACTGCTCAGGTTCTAAGGGTGAGTTGCAATCACTTTATTTTCTCTCCAGATGCAAGTGTCTTTCCCCGCGGTTGCTTAGACATTACAGTCATGATACTAAAGATCTAGTCTAGTCCCCTCATCAGGATCTAGTCCCCTCCAAACCTTGGGCTGAGTTACTAAATCCATCGTACTAGACCTTGATACTGAGAAATGGAATATTTCCTGCCAAATGGGTAAGCAAAGTATGTCACAGTCACTGCAGCCACTCACTGGTGGTGAGCTGGTGGGCCTGAGCACACTCAGGGAAGAAAGAACGCCTGCCACATAGCAGTCCCGGCCTGCAGCCTCTCCCCACCGTGAGCCCTGAGGAGACTCAGGATGTGAAGACACGGGGTACTGGCCCCACACAGTTGAGGTGCATATCAAAGGAATGATTTCCGTGAGCCCGGACTCTTGGGTCTTCCCATACATAAAAAAGCACTAAATTCCTCAACTTGTCATATCTGGTTTCTTTAATTAACAGTAATCTTTTGATGTTCCCACCTACCTGCCTTTTGTTGCAAAACTCCTGTATATCCTAACTCCTCCACTCGCCTACACAGAGCAGTTTCTCAGAGCTTTCAGAAACATTTTCTCCTGGGCTGCAGTCCTCATTTTACCCCAACTAAAGCATAACTAGCTACTTTCAAGTTGTGTAAGTTGTTTTTTGATAATACGTAAGAGACCTCCCCCAGGAGACCCACCGTTCATCTTTGAAACTGAGTTTCTCTTGTCTCTCCTAACTACTCCTTCTTCATTTTTCTCTATGAGTAAAGTCCAACATGTATATTAAAGGAGTTCTTTCTCAGAAGACTTCTAGCCCAACTCAAACGGACTTTTAGAATAATCACCTGAGCCCTCTCCCCAGAAAACTATTTCCATACCCATGCTAAACCAATGGAAAATCCAAATGTTGCCTATTTATACTTCAGGAAGAAGTTCAGAATTATAATAATTTATGATTTTCTTCAAGCTTTATGACTCTCAGGAATTAACATCTATAACACAAGCTTTTACTAATCTTTTTTCTCCTAACCCCTAAAAGTATTAAAATTCAACAAATATTAACAAAGGCTTGTTTTGTGCCAATGACTGCATTAGGCACTTTCATGTATCTTTTTCTTATTAAATATTCAGAACAACTCCATGTGATAGGTATTATTATTATTGACATATATAGTTAAAAACCTTTATGTCCTAAGAGCTTAAGAAACTGGCCCCAAATCATTCAGGTAGTAAGACTTTTGATCTTTGTGATTTAAATGCAGTGATTTCAAGGCCACTGCAGTGGCTTCCTCTAATAACCATACTTATAAACATTTTGTCTTGTGCTTTTCTCTTTTCTGTTGATGGGATCTTTTCTTATCAAGATATTATCAATTGAGGAGATCTAATCCTTCTTTGTGATTATGTATCAGTGCAAAACAAATGACCCCAGGACATAGCTAAAGACAGGAAATTTTATTATATCATGCAGTTTTGTGGAGCAGAAATCCAGGCAGGACCCACCTGGGCAATTCTCCGTGTGATGACTATGTCACTTTGCCAGTGACATTTCCCTAGTGGATGGGCTGCTCTGGAGTGTTTAGGAGAATTTGCTCACATGGTTGATCCTTGGCAGGAGTGGCTAGAAGGCTAGACTTCACTGGGGCTGTCCACCAGGTCAACTGCCCTGAGTGTTCCAGCATGATATTCCCAAGAAGCCAGCCTTCCCACATGGTATTTCAGGATTCTCAAAGAGGATGTTCTAAGAGGCAGGAAGCGAAGCTACTAGTTTCATAAACTGGCAGGTGTTCATTTATACCATATTTTGTTCAAAGCAATTGAAGAGCCTTCTTCAGTTCAAAGTGAGGTGACAGAGACCCCACTTCTTAAAGGAAGAAGCACCAAAGAAATTATAGCCATTTTTAATTTGCCACAGCTTCTTACAGATTTTCTAAATATATGTTCAGTAAATATAAGTGGAAAAGATAATGACTGCATTTTAATAGTTAGCATTTTTACTGCCTCCAGATGGCCAAGCTTACTCTAAGGCAGATTTTCTCTACCTCAGCACTGTTGGCATTTTGGACTGGGCAATTCTTTGTTTTTGGTGGGGAAGGGAGGTGCTGTGTCGTGAATTACAGAATGTTTAGCAGCATCCTCAGTCTCTTCTGAGTAGATGGCAATAGCACACTGCCCAGTTGTAACAATCAAAAATGTCTTGACACATTGCTGTATGTTCCCAGGAGGACAAAATTGCCCCTAGTTAAGAAACACTTAAGCACTAAACACTGGGATGTCATATAGTGTATTGCTAAATCGTTTCAGTCGCCTCCGACTTTTTGCCACCCCTGTGGACTGTAGCCCACCAGGGTCCTCTGTCCATGGAATTCTCCAGGCAAGAATACTGGAGAGTGTTGCTGGGCCCCACTCCAGGAGATCCTTCCAGACCTAGGGATCAAACCTGCATCTTTCATGTTTCCTGCATTGATAGGTGGGTTCTTTACCACATGCACCTCCTGGGAAGCCTCCTAGGGATACAGTATAGTATCACATCTAATCCTCAGCAGGGCATAAGGTAGATACTAGAACTATTTCCATTTTTTTGAAGGATAAAGTGAGGCTCAGAGAGTTAAATGATTTTCCATGGTCACTTGGGAGGATTATCTAGATCTATCTGACTGTAAGGCCTAGGTCCTTTCTACTATGCTGTTAATTTCCACTTTTTATTTCAAAATGCCCCAAACCAGCTCAATATTATGGGCCAATTAACCAGTTCTCCTAAGTCAGGGGCAAAACCCCAGCTGCATGCCTCCAGCATCACTGAGGACCAGCTGAGGCAGTCCGGGACCTGGCACGATTCTTGACCTGTTTTAGGACGTCTCCAGCAAAGAAGGCATTGACCCACTCAAAATTAGCCGGCACCTCTGTTCCCTGCCCTGCTTTTTCCTGATGGGGGAATTCAAGCCTAATCTGGATCGGTGCCTGTCTCTGGGCCACGTGCCAGGCCTTGCACTGGAGCCCAGGTGCACACACACTCACCTGGTGTGCAATCTGTTTCAGAACCCTCAGCTGCGGCTGCTGCAGGTGCCTGATAGATCCAGCACACCCTGCATCCATCCTGGGCTAGAGACGCACCATTTCTGGTGCAGGTTTGTCCTTCCAGCCGTCTTCTTTTTGGTCCTCTCACTCATGATTTCTGCCTCCCCTCCCCTCCCACTGTCTCATCCTCACCCACCCCATTGCCCCTTCCCCCAAACTTACTATCTTTTAGGGGAAGATGAGTATGCAACTGACAATTAACAAATGAAGGTAGAACAGAGCTGGGGACACAAGAGGGGCCCCACGATCCTACTTGGAGGCCTGAGTGACTGCACAGGGATGGCTTCAAGTGGAGGTAAACAGGCAGAAGTTTTCCAAGAAGAACAAGGGTGGGATTTTCCTGGTGGTCCAGTGGTTAAGGCTCCGTGCTTCCAATGCAGCAGCCATGGGTTTGATCCATGGTCAGGGAACTAAGATTACACCTGCTGTATGGCCAAAAATAATAATAATAATAAAGTATGAAGAAGACTTCCAAACAAGAGAGGACATTTCAGGCAGAGGGAATCTTTCTTTAATATTTATTTATTTATGTGGCTACACTGATTCTTCACTGCAACACGTGGGATCTTTAGTTGAGGTATGCAAACTCTTATTTGCAGCATGTGGGATCTAGTTCCCTGACCAAGGATCAGACCCAGGGCCCCTGCATTGGTAGTCTTAGCCACTGGACCACCAGGGAAGTCCCAGGCAGAAGGAATCTCATGTGAAAAGATGGAGATGCTCTAAATAGTGCCATGTCTTGGAGCCACCCCGAAACTCTGGGGTGATGAGAGCTTGAATTAAAAAGAGGAAAGACCAGGGGTTGAAAATGGGGAGCTGGAATATTCCTTGTCTGTAAAGCAGCAGAACTTTAAGGAAAGGCATGAAAAGTAGGATTTGTACTTTACAAAGATTACCCCATCACCTCTGAGCTGCATGGTTTGGGGAGGGGATATAACCAAATACAAGAGACTGATGGAAACCCATTAGGAATGTGTTCAAACAATTTTCAGTGTAATCATTCAACAACTATTAATTTAGTACCTACCCTTGCTGCCAGACACTTGGCTAGACAGACAAAATGAAGTGGTGAACTAGGCTGATGTGATCCACACACCTACCTGTGTCTTGTTCTGGTAAGTGTGACAAATAGTAAACAATAGGCACTATTAATCACATTATTAGAATGAAACATTCTAAGAAGTTTACTGGCCTATGCAAGTAAACTACACAGTCCCGACACAGTCCGAGGGTGGCAGTCAGAGACGGGGGCAGGGCTCTTTCATATTAGGTAGGTTAGTCCCCTGACAACCTTGTGAGTTATTAGTCATGATGCCACAGAAACAAAGGCTTAGGGCAGGGAGTCAAAACTCTTCCCTGAGGCTCAATTCCCAGATTTGGAGTATCGACAGCAAGGGTGGAGAGCAGGGGGCAGGGGGGATTCCAAACTAGATGTCTTCATTCTGCCTGGTCATGCCAGGTATGTGAACTGGAGGACTCAGGTTTCATCCTAGAGTCTAAGGAATCTCTTCCTCCCTCTCTCCCTCCCTTACCACCAGCTCCAGCTCTCTCCCTCCCTCTCTCCCTCCCTGCCCTCCTCTCTCTCATGCTCATTCCCTTTATCCAGGCTAAATTATTTTATTGAACTGTGTGGACAGAGCCAGCCAGCAGGGTGACATTGACTCAGAGATGGAAGCTTGCTGTCCCTTGCATCAGAAAAGCAGAGAGTGCCCATCTGGCAATTGGCAGCAGACGTGAAAGTAGCTTACGCCGAAGATGACTCAGCTCTGGCCCTCTCAGCTAGGCTCAACCATCAGCTATTTTAAAAGATAAAAGGCAGCTTCAAGAAGACCTCAAACTGATTCCACAGTAAGCTACTACCCATTAGGAAGCTGGTGGGCAGACAGTGCTGGCTCTTTTATGAGGACGATTGGCGGGGTGCTTCCAGGGATGTGAGCATAAGGGCTGCCAATCCAGACAGGTCTTTATGTACAGGTCGAGTGTGGCATTTGTCTCCATCACCTGCAAGTTGGCCTTGAGAGCAGGCTTGTGACTGGCTGACTCATTCTGCCTGGCCCCGAAACAGCTAGTTGAAGATGGCTTAGAGAGCGAGGGAGGGGTTCATATAAATGCAAAAACATCTTCCAAGCTCCTCCGATGGAAGCTCCAGGGCCCAGTGGGAATGGCACAGGCCAGGAACCACCTGGATGAACTGGGACGCTCAGCCCAACCCTCTGTAGCTGTATGGTTGGAATGTCTCTGCACTTTAGTGCCCTGTGACATGAAGGAAGGGAGAGAAGATGGGCTGCAATGTCATCAGCCTCTACGAACCAGGCTCTTCTCTCATCTCACCTGATTTGATCCCCTGTTTCCCCATAGGAGACCACTTACAGATGATGACAACATGTCCTTCCCTAGGTGTCTGTGAGAATCAGTGAAATAGATTAAGGGCTTAGCATCACAAATCCACAAAGTACGTATTGTCATCAGTATTGTTACTACAAATATTGTTGTTGTTTAGTCACTAAGTTGGGTCCAACTCTTTTGCAACACCACGGACTCTAGCCTCATTTTGTAGAGGAAAAGCCTGAGTCTAGGAGGCCACATAGCAGGTAGTCTGATCCAGTTCTGCCTGACTTCAAAACCCCTCTTCTTAACCCTATCAAACGAGTGCCACCCTGCCTCTTGCCTCATGGAGTCTGGCTAAAACCCGTGGGGAAAAGAGTACAAGAGAGAAAAAAAGAATTTAGTCAAATGTTTCTTGAACAAATAATTTAATGAGAATTAAAATCACTAAGAAACTATTAATACATCAAATCAATATATTAATAATTAAAAACCATTCCATAAATATTTATCAAGGGCTATTTATGTGCTAGTCATTGTGCTGCTATGGGAGACAAAAAGGAATTAGATATGAATTCTGCCTACTTACCATGTATAGCCTAGTAAACATGCAGAAATTGCTCTAGTGACAGTAGAAATAAATAATAATAATAAGATCGTGCACTAGCCCAGGCTGATGTGCAGTACATGCCAGACACAATAATTGGCATCTTGCCAGCATCATCTCTTTAGCATTTTAAGCAATCTTCTGTGATAGGAATTATTATGTCCATTTTACAGGGGAGAGAACAGAGCTCAGAGAGGTTATACAACATGACCAAGATCATATCATCTGGAAGTGGAACAGAACCAAGAGGCAAACCCAGGTCTGTCTGACCCAAATTCACCCTCCGAAACTTCATGCTGAACTTCCTCATTCTAACTCACCACTGTGAAAACAAACTGATTTGACTAAATGACTTTAATAAAAAAGAGAATTATACCAATTAGCACTAATAGAGAACAACACCAAATAAAGATGCGTGAACTCTTTTGACCTTCCAGTTTCCCATTTTGATACACACCCGTGACTTTCTACCACCTCCTGTCCTCCTGAATGGAGGAAAGCAAGTGAAGAAAGCAAGTGAAGAAAAAGCAATCCTACAGCAGTGAGCCCACTCACACTGCTCTTTACAGAAGCCTTTGTATTTGCAATACATTCAAGACTGTTCAGGGACAGCAGGTGAGCGCCTTCCTAAAGGCACAGGCCTCCATCCTGTCACTTTAAACAGCCCTTCTTTAAACAGCAATGATAGCTTGATTCTTCTCCAAAAGGTATATTTGAATGACATTAATGAAAGAGAAAATAATCCTGTCATATCTGTCTCATTCTCTTCTTCTAAGTGGCTCCAAGATTTCCAAACCAGACACAGATAGGCTTGAAGTCTTGTGAAACATATAATTGGGGGCCATAATAAGGGCAAGAAATTAAGTGTAGTTAATGGATTCTTTCCCTTCAAAACCACACCGAGGAGACAGTTCTCAACAGAAGCATAGCTGTCTTGTAAACTGTCGGCAGAGGGAGGAATGTAATTTTTCACTGGATTCAAGGTGTTTGTGGTGACTGACATGCTCTCCACACTCCATCATCACAAAGTCTCCCGGATCTGGCCACAGCTGCCTATCAATTTCTCTCTCCCTTCTTCAGCTCGTGCGCACTGTGCTTCAACTGCCCAGAGATCCCTGCAAAACTCAACACACTGAAGACTCTACCCCATAAGCCCTACCCACAAATCATATCAAGGTCAAGTTCAAGGCCCAGCTCAGAATTCACCTTACTGATGAAGCTTCTCCTGACTACCTAGCCTGAGAAGATCAAGGATTAGTCTCCTTGCCCCTTGCTTCCCTCTGACATGGTCATTATCACTGTATACCTGGGGTATGCCTTGGAACATCTTTCTTCCTCACTCAACTGACAGTCCTAGAAACTGGGCTTTACTGAGATCATTTTTATGGTCTGTTTTCTGGTGAAAAAGAAAAACAGCTCTCATTCAAGTAGGGGAGACAGTCAATGAATGAGAAAGCAAACGCATAAACAAGCAAAATATTATAGATTGTGATAAGTTCTTGGCAGGAACATAAATGGTGATACAGAAGAGAAGAGAGGGAAAAGGCAACCTCTAAGCTTGGGCGATCAGAAAAGAGCTCTTAGAGGAAGTCGAATTTATACTGTGGTCTAAAGGAAAAGAAAGAATCAGGTCCACTATGAGCTGGGCCAAGGACAAGCCCATAGGAGCCCCACTGAATGCTGTGGCAAGAGCTCAGTACGTGTAGGGAGCGAGGAGGCCCGCGTGACGATGGGAAGTGGTAAGGAACAGGGAGACAGAAGCAAGACTAAATACAGGGTAGACACAAAGCCAGACCAGATCAGGCTCTGCCTTGCAGGCCACAGAAAAGAGTTCGGGGTATTCCAAATGCAGTGGGAAGGTATTAAAATGTATTTACTGAAGGAGTGGGGCTCCCCTGGTGGTTCAGCAGCAAAGAATCCACCTGCCAGTGCAGAAGATGCAGGTTTGATACCTGGCTTGGGAAGATCCCCTGGAGAAGGGAATGGCAACCCATTCCAATATTCTTGCTTGAGAAATCCAGGGGACAGTGGAGCCAGGCAGGCTACAGTCTGTGGGGCTGCAAAAGAGTTGGACACGACTTACTGACTGAAAAACAACAACAACAGCAATGAGAGAGTGACATTATTTGACTTGTGTTTTTTTTATTATTTATCTACTTATCTTTTCATTATTGGAGTATAATTGCTTTACAATGTGTTCGTTTCTGCTGTACAACAACATGAATCAGCTCTGTATATACATCGACCCCTCCCTCTTGAACCTGCCTGCCACCACGCTCCTCCCCCCAGCCCCTCGAGGTCATCACAGATCACCAAGCTGAGTTCTGTGCTATACAACAGCTCCCCACTGGCTATCTATTTCACAGCAGGTCGTGTGTCTCTGTCGACGCTACTCTCCCAATTCATCCCACCTCCCATCCCCGATCTGGGTCCACGTGTCCTTTCTCTACTTGACTTATGCTTTTTAAAAGCCCATTCTGACTTCTCTATGGGAAGTAAATAGATTGAAGACTTAGGGAAACAAGAGTAGAAGTAGACAGTCCAGTTACAGGGGTTATTGTTCCATGACCAAACTCAATGTCTCCTATGGGTGTGTATGAGCACAGTCACTCAGCCGTGACCGACTCTTTGCAATCACATGGACAATAGCTCACCAGGCTCCTCTGTCCATGGAATTTTCCAGACAAGAATACTAGAATGGGTTGCCATTTCTTATTCCAGGGGATCTTCCTGACCCAGGGATCAAACCCACATCTCTTGTGTCTCCTACACTGGCAGGTGGAATGTTTTACCACTGCAATACCTGAGATGCCCCCCACCCAGTTCTGGGCAGAGGCGCTCAATATGAAATAATGAATGAACGCATGGGTTAGATTATCCTGGGGCTTACAGAAAAATCATGGCCAGCCAGTGCTTTACCAGCCGGTTGTGATTAATATCTCTTCCTTCCCCGTAACACCTACAGCACTCGACTTATTCTGAAAAACGTTCATCAACCACATTCTGGAAATTCCTCATTCATCTCAGGCCAAGCTTTCCCATGTCAGGGGCTTGCAAAAATCATCATCTTGTCTTAGTAACATAGTATCATGTTTGACATCATTTACTTGCCACTGTTCATTCCTGTGAATAGGAAACAGCCTCCTGTTTCTGGCAAAGAAAAAGAAAGGGAAAGCAGGCTCTACTCCAAACGGAGAGAAAGGAAAAGGTGAAGAGAAGGCGGAGGGAATTCTGATAGGGACTTTCACCCCCACCCCCGCCCCCGAGGAAGTTGGCTGAGGGCCAGAGCTGTAGTCTTGACTTTAAACCTGTAAAACCTCAGCATACCCCCCACCCCGCCCCCGGAGCAACCAGGGAGGCGGAGTCTGGACACGCGGAGGAGGAGGAGTTCCGGAGCAGCGCAAGGAGCCGCTTTTCCTCCCCAGTCTCCTGTTTATGAGCTGCCCGGCTCTGAAGCCTGGACGGGTGGGTGCATATCATGTCGTGTTTAGGGTGAAAGCAATTTGGCAGTTTCCAAATTCAGGGTGCTCCGGAAAAGAGAACAGGGCTGTTGAACACAAGCCACTCTGGACTCGTTCCTAAACCAACAGGAATCAGCTGCTCTCTGACAGAGGGGTCTGCTAACAGATGGGAAGTTCTTTAAGAGGACCAGACATAAAGGGAATGAAAAGGAGCTGAGTATTCCATATGGATATGACTCTAGCAGAACTATTCCTCAGTATCCTCTGGTCCTGGTAAGGACCGTTACAAGGGATGCAGTAGTAGTTCTCCAACTGACATACTTATAAAAAGTGTAAAAGCCAGAAAACTAAATGAATTTTTGAGCTAGAGAAATTTTTCTGCTAACAATGTGATTCAGCTCTATGTATCCATATATCCCCTCCCTCTTGAGCCTTCCTGCCACCCCTTTCCTCCTGCACCCCTCTAGGTTACACAGACCACCAAGCCGAGCTCCCAGTGCTAGACAGCAGCTTCCCACTAGCTCTCTGTTTTACACATTGACACGTTTATATGTCAATGCTACTCTCCCAATTCAGCCCACCCTCCCCTCCCTCACCTGTGTCCACGCCTGTGTCTCTACTTGGCATGTTTTTTAAAAGACCATTCTGACTTCTATATGGGAAGCAAATCGATTGAAGACTTAGGGGAACAAGAGCAGAAGTAGAGAGTCCAGTTGCAGGGCAGTTATGATCAAATAGTACCACTTCTTATGAGGAAGTTGGCATGCCAAGGCAGGGAATGTCTTCCCAAAACTGCGGAGCTATTAAGGGCACAGCAACAAGGTGCCCCAGGAAACCAAGCTCCACTCAGTCCAGCCTCTTTCTGACACCGTCTCCTGTTTGTTCAGGAGACACTGTAAAGTGGTCATAAAGCCATCGGCTCTTCATGCAGACCTAAGATGGAATCTCTTTGTGACACCCGCCAAATCTGCGACCTTTTACACGTCTCTTCCCGGAAACAAATGGGAACAATATCGCCTGCCTCCTCGATATTATAAATGAGATGATGGCTATACCGTCTGTGACCATGTGCTCACCCGATTTTTTTTTCTTTTTGGATATTGAGGTAAATGGTTTTTCCAGACTTTTGCAGCTGGGTGGGGCCTTGTGATGAGTTCTGGCCATGATGAAAGTATACAGAAGTGATACGTCTGTTCCTAGAAGTCCACAGGCACCACTTTACTTCTGTCATCTTTCCACGCCAACTATATTAAAGATAGCAGCATCCCAAAATAGTAGAAGCTGGATGCTTGAATCAACATGTGGAAGGAAGTTACCTGACCAAGAATATCCATGTTGAATTTTGTGAGTGAGAGTAAAACGTTTTGGGGTTAAATCATATTTTAGAGGATTATTTGTTACAATGGTTACTGTTATTTATTCTGACTAGTAAAGTCTCATTACATGATGGCATATTTCACTTTCTTTAGAATCTACACAAGCTTATTTCAACAATACTGTGAAGACCAACTCTGCTGAGAGACACCGGCAGGTTCTATAAAGCCTTTGACCTGTGAATCATTGAGGAATTCAACCATGCTCCATGTAATCGCTCTATAGATAGCATTTGAGTTTGTCAAGTCAGCAGTTGAGGGGAGTTCGCATTCTTTAACTGATTAGTAAGTTCCAGAGAGTGTTCTAGATACTCTCACACATAGTGTCCTGGGCTGGCTTTGCCAGAGCCCTGTAGGATTGTGAATAACTGTTATCGCAGCCACGTCCACTCCCGCCTCAGGTGGCTTACACATTCCATTCTTTCAGCCAAGAATACTCTGGCTCCAGACATCTGCATGGCTCACACCCTAGCTTTGTTCAAGTCTAACAGTGTCCCTCTGTCTCCCACATCGTCAGTCTCCACTCTTCTCTGTCTCAAGCGTGCATGTCTCGCTGCTCATTCTCAGCACTGTTTGCCCCTGGTGGACCAGAGCCCCAGCCCCTGATGGAAAGGGTGCTTCTTAAGTAAGGTCACTCTGGGTCTGATGTTCTTATTCTAAGAACAGGAAAGAAAGGTGCTGAAGCTTATATAAAAGATATAGTATGTTGAAAATTACATAAGCAATTGTGTGAATCACTATTTTCTAACAAAGTAGAAAAAAAGATATGCCTTTAGGAAAGCCTGAATGGTCTCAGATTTTGCTGTGTATAATTTTTTAGACCAGTCTTTAAAGATCTGGCCCTTTCTTTCAGTATCTACCTGTTAAAAGGTTATGATGACCCTTGCTAACATCAGGAACTGTTGCCAGTTGTGTTATTGATGGGTCTTGGCATTGATACTGAAAACCAGTGTCCCTCCTGAATAAAGGACACAAAGACCTGGTGATAATTCTTCTGGAGAAGCGACCAGTATTTGCAGCTTATTAGAAACAGTTAATAAGAATTTTTTGAATGTGCCCATAAAGAAAAGCAGGCACTTGGTCCCCATAGAAGTCTTCCTTGTGGAGTAAGCCAGGTGACTGATGAAGTGGGTTTTGTGTAAAATGTAAATTCACGTTTCGTGGAAACTGGAAGTTCATCCATCTAAATCATTTCTGTTATATTCTATGATGGCTTCTGAAAATTGCCAGGGTAGGTCTTTTATTTGATCTTTCAACATTATTGGAGGTCATATAAACAGGATTATATGAAGTCTTTCACTGTCAATTAGTATAATTCTAAATCAACATTCTGTCAACGATGTGCAGATTTTACAGCATAAGGTGGAAGAGAGAAGAGCTCACTTTTTTCTTCAGATGGATTTCCCTGCCTTTGGTTAATGCTTAATTAAAATGAGAAAAAGGTGGGAGTCCCCTGGTGATCCAGTGGTTAGGATTCAGTGCTATCACTGCTTTCACCCGGGGTTCAACCCCTGGTCACGGAACTGAGATTCCAAAGTCATGTGGTACAGCCAAAAATAGAATAAAAAAGAGGGAAGAAGGAAGGAAGGAGAGACAGAAGGGAGGGAAGGAGAGAAGGTGGGGGGAAAATCTACTAAATTTATTTTAAGATGTTTGGGGAAATTATCCAGTCCTTATTTTCATCATAAGAAAAAACTTAGAGTTACTGAAAGGTTAAAAAAATCCATTTTCTATGAAAACTGGATATATAAGTGGTATTCCAATTTTAGAATCTAAAATATGACTCTTTCTGAACCTAACATGTAGGAGACTTATTTTTAGCTAATAGATCTAACACAGGGCACTAATTTTTTTTTCATGGAAATGAAAAACAGACCAAATTACATTTATTCATGGAATGTCTGCCCTACCATTAAGTGTAATTTACTTGACTTACATTTGCCTTCAAGGATTTCAGAGTGTTTCTGAGACAATACTTTCCATTAGTCTAACCACTTTGATTTGAAAATCTTTATAAATTCTGGATTAAATTTTCTCCTTCTTTTTTATAACTACATAATATATTTCCTCAGGATGGATGAGAAAAAATTTCAATTCAGTTCAGTCACTCAGTTGTGTCCGACTCTTTGAGACCTCATGAATCACAACACACCAGGCCTCCCTGTCCATCACCAACTCCCAGAGTTCACTCAGAAGCACGTCCATCGAGTTAGTGATGCCATCCAGCCATCTCATCCTCTGTCGTCCCCTTCTCCTCCTGCCACCAATCCCTCTGAGCATCAAAGTCTTTTCCAATGAGTCAACTCTTCACATGAGGTGGCCAAAGTACTGGATTTTCAGCTTCAGCATCATTCCTTCCAAAGAAATCCCAGGGCTGATCTCCTTCAGAATGGACTGGTTGGATCTCCTTGCAGTCCAAGGGACTCTCAAGAGTCTTCTCCAACACCACAGTTCAAAAGCATCAATTCTTCAGCACTCAGCCTTCTTCACAGTCCAACTCTCACATCCATACATGACCACAGGAAAAACCATAGCCTTGACTAGACGGACCTTAGTCGGCAAGGTAATGTCCCTGCTTTTGAATATGCTATCTAGGTCGGTCATAACTTTTCTTCCAAGGAGTAAGCGTCTTTTAATTTCATGGCTGCAGTCACCATCTGCAGTGATTTTGGAGCCGCCAAAAATCAGTCTGCCACTGTTTCCACTGTTTCCCCGTCTATTTCCCATGAAGTGATGGGACCAGATGCCATGATCTTTGTTTTCTGAATTTTGAGCTTTAAGCCAACTTTTTCACTCTCCTCTCTCACTTTCAACAAGAGTCTTTTTAGTTCTTCTTCACTTTCTGCCATAAGGGTGGTGTCATCTGCATATCTGAGGTTATTGATATTTCTCCCAGCAATCTTGATTCCAGCTTGTGTTTCTTCCAGCCCCATGTTTCTCATGATGTACTCTGCATATAAGTTAAATAAGCAGGGTGACAATATACAGCCTTGACCTACTCTTTTCCCATTTTGGTAACAGTCTGTTCCATGTCTGGTTCTAACTGTTGCTTCTTGACCTGCATTCACATTTCTCAGGAGACAGGTAAATGTGGTCTAGTATTCCCCTCTCTTTAAGAATTTTCCAGTTTTTTTCTCATGATGTACTCTGCATATAAGTTAAATAAGCAGGGTGACAATATACAGCCTTGACATACTCCTTTTCCTATTTGGAGCCAGTCTGTTGTTCTATGTCCAGTTCTAACTATTGTTTCCTGACCTGCATACAGGTTTCTCAAGAGACAGGTCAGATGGTCTGGTATTCCCATCTCTTTAAGAATTTAGCATCAGGTAAATTATCTCACTTACCTCTACAATATCCATGTTAAAAGTAAATGAAATGCTCAAGCTAATAAAGTTGGGAAGAGTCAACAGATGAACTAGAACCATCCAGTGGACAGGTGCTTTCCTGACCTAGTGCTCTGTGATCTACAAGGTCTGGCTTATTTCAGGCACTCCATGTTTTGTGCTCTAGAATACATTCCACCTCCAGAGTTAGACCCCCATGTTGGAATCCTAGTCTGCCTCTTACTCTCTGTGTGACTGCCAAGTCCTCATCATTAAAACAGGGGACATGATATTCTCTACCTCTGGGTTGCAATGAGAACTGAGTCACCTAATGTATGACAATGACCAACTCCATGTCTGCCATGCCACCCTCATTACACAGTCATCCCCATCCACCTCCATAGCTTCAAAGTTAGCCATATGTCCAATCTTGCCTCCTTTAAATCCACTCTCAAAATTGCAGCCAGAGTCAGTTTTCTGAAATATAAACTTGGTCATATTTTTCCATGCATTAAGTAATCTAATAGGTCTTCATTGTTCATAGAATAGTGTCCAGGACCCCTAATGTGGCAGATTACACCTTTCCAGATCCAACCTAGGCTGTTTCTTCTGCTGTCTTCCTCTGCCTTTCTTTTCTTCCCCTTATTTCCTGTCCTTGCTCTGAACCTCCGGCCACAGAGAGGCATTTGATAATCATGAAGACAGCCTTCCATTTACTTGAACTCCTCTGTCTGTACTTCCCCTTGCCTAGACCTTTCTTTCCAATCTTATCTTCAAAAGATTGGGTCCAAAAATAATTTTTTTCTTGCTTAAAGCAGAAAACCTCAAGGACTTCCCTGGTGGTCCAGGGGTTAAAAATCTGCCCGCCCGTGCAGGGGACATGGGTTTGATCCCTGGTCCAGAAAAATATCACCTGCTGCAATGGCAGCTAGCCCATAGTCACTGAGCCCGTGCCCTAGAACCTGTGCTGTGCAACAAGGGAAGCTGCTGCAATGAGAAGCCTGTGCATTGCAACTAGAGAGTAGCTCTTGCTTGCTTGCTGTAACTAGAGAAAGCCTGTACAGCAGTGAAGACCTAGTGCAGCCATAAATTGATTAATTAAATCTTGAAAAGAATGGAAGAAAACCCCAGTCTCTCTGATGCACAGAGAAGGGAAAGGTAATCTGCTCTAACGATTTTCAAAGAGGAGCAGATGCCAGTTTACTTACCAAAGAGAGGATCCATTATGGACTCATCAGGCCTGCAGCTTTGCAGGTTCCCGCTGTGGCCTATTTGCTTGCACTGCTAATATAGTCATAATCTAAGCATTTCCCAAGTCACCCTGGCCAGCTTACAATACATCTTAAAAAGCATCTGCAGCACAGATTGAACCAACACTTTAGAAATATTGGGAAATGATAAACATATGATTTTGCTTAATTAAATATGTGGCTGCCTTTAAACTTGGAGAGAATTTCATTTCGTGCCCTGTTAAGCTGTACACACAGGCAGTAAGATAGCCACGTCTCAACTGGACAGATAGCTGAAGTGTACTGACAATTTCTGTTTGGGATTATGGTGAGTTTGGGGACACATATAGAGGGTATTTATAGGCCCCATGAAAACCCACACCCTGCCAAGGCTTTCGGAGAAATCAATGACAACCCATTCCAGTACTCTTGCCTAGAAAATCCCATGGACGGAGGAGCCTGGTAGGCTGCAGTCCATGGGGTCGCTAAGAGTCGGGCACAACTGAGCAACTTCACTTTCACTTTCATGCATTGGAGAAGAAAATGGCAACCCACTCCAGTATTCTTGCCTGGAGAATCCCAGGGACAGAGGAGCTTAGTGGGCTGCCATCTGTGGGGTCGCACAGAGTCGGACACGACTGAGTGACTTAGTAGCAGCAGCAGCAAAGGCTTTATCAGCCCTTCTTATGGAAGTCTTTTTTTTAAAAATTTATTTATTTTTAATGAAGGATAAATGCTTTACAGTATTGCGTGGGTTTCTACCGAACATCAACAGGAGTCATCCATAGGTTTACCCATGTCCCCTCCCACTTGAACATCCTTCCCACCTCCCTGCCCATCCCACCCTTCTAGGTTGTTATGAAGCCCCCATTTGAGTTTCCTGAGTCATACAGCAAATTCCCATTGGCTATCTGTTTTACATATGGTAAGATATGTTTCCATGTTACCTTCTTATGAAGTCTTGAGAGAGATAGATGCACAAGAGAAAATAGAAAATAAAAAATCAAGGGCCACTTTATTTATTTATATATTATATAATTATATACTTATTATAATCACATGAGCTTTCAGCTGACTCCAATTATATGTTCCTCGGTTAGTTGGGCTGGAGACATGGCTTGGTTCACACAGTGCACGGAGTTTCACCTACCCGCCAAATCCAGACACAAATCCATGGTCCTCTGAGGCCCCCTTGAGAAGAAAGATTTGAGAGATTAACAACGGCAGCACATGTTTAAGAACAGTAGAGCAAGAGTAACATGTGGGG
Source organism: Aepyceros melampus (assembly GCA_006408695.1). Lineage (NCBI taxonomy): Eukaryota > Metazoa > Chordata > Mammalia > Artiodactyla > Bovidae > Aepyceros > Aepyceros melampus. The sequence goes on along the minus strand of SJXQ01003077.1, from coordinate 163,444 downwards.
CTTCTGCTATAAAGAATTGTTAGATTACTATTTTAGTCTTTGACAAGAATAAGACAAAGTGTGAATGGCTATTACCGCAACCTTTTAGCAAGTGTATGTATATACAACACTGCCCACTGGTCTGCATAATCTGAATAGTGTTCCAGAATGTTACTTTTCCTGTACCCTTCAACTTACTTTTACAGTAAACTTTTTGGATCAACACTCTTGGCCTTGAAGCCCTGGGGTAAGTCAGTTCCAGACTCTAAACTTACTTTCTACATCTTTCAAGTGATGTATGAGGCAAGATGCATCTGTGGTTCTTTCCGGCTCTGGTGTTACATTATGTGACCGAAGATAAACTTGACCCTTTCTAAAGCAAGAGTATTACTGAACTCCAGTACTTCTCCCAATAGCAAATGCATTCCTTTCAGATGTAAATTTTCTCTTCAAAGCCCACACACTTCTATTCCTAGGCAACTCTTTTATAGGAGTCTGATGAGAGGTAATGATTGACTCAGCAAACTTGTATCTACACTGCTAGAACGGAAGTCCCAAACACTTCAATTCAGAAAGCTCAGAGCATTAAAATAAAACTAGGAAATCTACTTAATCTGCTTTCTAGAGAATTCTAAAGAGAATCAACATAGTCAAAAACAAGGGTAAGAATTTCCCACATGAACACGATGGGATAGTCAGCATTTTTTCACTTCTCTTTTAAGAAATCATGTTTCTTAAAATACAAGTAATATTTTTAATGCTACACACTATACTTATTATAATTTCTGGATGATGTGAATTATTATATGTGAATTTTTTAAGCAGAAAAAAAAGAACAAGATAGAAACATAATAAATAGGAAGAAAAAGTAATAGGCTTGCTTCAACAATTATGGATTCAGATGTATTCAGCAAACTCGTACTGAATTCCACTCTGTGTCACTCACTAGTCTAGTACTGAGTATGAGACAATAAGGAAAGCAGATAGAAATCTCTGTCTTTGTGAACTTTCCTTCTAAAGAGGAGAGATGGACAACAGACAAAAGAAACTTACTATATGTCAAAAGATAAAAGATAGAGAAAAGTAAAACACAGTAAGGGAGATAGAGCAGGCCAAGTGAAAGAGAAGTTGCTGCCTTAGGGTAGTCCCCTTCATAGCTAAGGGGACACTCGGGCAGAGACCTATAGGTAAGAGAGTGCGTGCATGTGTGCGTATGTGCGTGTGTGCTAATTCGCTTCAGTCGTGTCTGACTCTAGAGGGAGAATAACAGACAAATATTTCAGGCAGAAGCAAGAGGAAGCATTAAACACCCCAAGGCAGAAATGTCTTAGCTTTTTTTTAAATTAATTTTTATTTTTTAATTTGTTTTGCTTTATAATACTGTATTCGTTTTGCTATGCATTGACATGAATCAGCCACGAGTGTACATGAACACCCAATCTCGACCCCCACCTCCCCCCTCCCACCCCACACCTTCTCTCTGGATTATCCCCGTGCATCAGTCCCAAGCATCCTGCATCCGCATCGAACCTAGACGGGTGATTCGTTTCACTTATGATATCATACATGTTACACTGCCACTCTGCCAACTCATCCCACCCTCTCTCTCTCCCACAGAGTCCAAAAGGCTGTTCTATACATCTGTGTCTCTTTTGCTGTCTTGCATACAAGTTTATCATTACCATCTTTCTAAATTCCATATAGCTTTTTAAAAACTGCATGGCACACAGCTTGGCCAGATTGCCTGAGGACAGAGATGAGCAGGAGGAAGTACAAATGGAGATTTTAGCTGGGGCCAGCATGCACATGGATTTGAGTGGTGGCTCAGATGGTAAAGCATCTTGTCTACAATGCAGGAGACCCAGGTTCTATCCCTGGATTGGGAAGATACCCTGGAGAAGGAAATGACAATCCACTCCAGGACTATTGCCTGGAAAATCCCATGGACAGAGGAGCCTGGTAGGCTACAGTCCATGGGATCGCAAAGAGTTGGACACAACTGAGCGACTTCACTTCACTTCACTTAAGGATTTTATCTTTTTCTCTGAGTGACAGGAAAAAAATTTGAAGAGTTTTAAGCAGAGATGTGAAAAGATCTGATTTGTTTAATTAATTTTTTAAAGATTTTTTTTAATGAGGACCATTTTTAAAGTCTTTACTGAATTTGTTACAATACTGCTTCTGTTTTATGTTTTGGATTTTTGGCTACAAGGCTTGTGGGTTCTTAGTTTCCCAACCAGTGATCGAACCAAACCTGCACCCTCTGCATTGGGAGGCAAAGTCTTAATCACTGACTGCCAGGAGGTCCCCTCTATTTAATTTCAAATGATCACTCTGGGTGCTAAGTTAGCTACTTGTGTGCTCAGTCGCTCAGTCATGTCTGACTCTGTGATCCCACGGACTGTAGCCCACTAAGCTCCTCTAGCCATGGGATTTTTCGAGGCAGGAATACTGGAGTGGGTTGCCGTTTCCTCCTCCAAGGGATCTTCCCGACCTAGAGATCAAACCAGTGCCTCCTTTGTCTCTTGCATTGCAGGTGGATTTTTACTGCTCTGCTACCAGGGAAGCCTGATTTGCTGCCTGCATAATTGTAAATCTCTAGAATTGCCTCTGTAGTACCAGAAAAGAAGAGTAGAGGATTGGGAAGAGATGGTACAATGGGGATCTGCCTGAAGGACAGATGGACAAGACCAGTTCAGTTCAGTTCAGTCACTCAGTTATGTCTGACTCTTTGCAACTCCATGGACCATAGCACTCCAGGCCTCCCTGTCCATCACCAACTCCTGGAGTCTACTCAAACTTATCTCCTTTGAGTCAGTGATGCCATCAAACTATCTCATCCTCTGTCGTTCCCTTCTCCTCCTGCCTTCAATCTTTCCCAGCTTTGGGGTCTTTTCTAATGAATCAGTTCTTTGCATCAAGTGGCCAAAGTATTGGAGTTTCAGCTTCAACATCAGTCCTTCCAGTGAACGCTCAGGACTGATATCCTTTAAGATGGACTGGCTGGATCTCTTTGCATTCCAAGGGACTCTCAAGAGTCTTCTCCAACACCACAGTTCAAAAGCATCAATTTTTTCAGTGCTCAGCTTTCTTTATAGTCCAACTTTCATATCCATACATAACTACTAGGAAAATCATAGCCTTGATTGACAAAGTAATGTCTCTGCTTTTTAATATGCTGTCTAGGTTGGTCATAACTTTCCTTCCAAGGAATAAGTGTCTTTTAATTTCATGGCTGCGGTCACCATCTGCTGTGATTTTGGAGCCCAAAAAAACAAAAAGTCTGACACTGTTTCCACTGTTTCCCCATCTATTTGCCGTGAAGTGATGGGACCGGATGCCATGATCTTAGTTTTCTGAGTGTTGAGGTTTAAGCCAACTTTTTCACTCTCCTCTTTCACTTTCATCAAGAGGTTTTTTAGTTCTTCTTCACTTTCTACCATAAGGGTGATGTCATCTGCATATCTGAGGTTATTGATAGTTCTCCCAGCAATCTTGATTCCAGCTTGTGCTTCTTCCAGCCCAGCATTTTCTCATGATGTACTCTGCATATAAGTTAAATAAGAGAGTGACAGCCTTGACGTACTCCTTTGCTTATTTAGAATCAGTCTGTTGTTTCATGTCTAGCTCTAACTGTTGCTTCCTGACCCACATACAGATTTCTTAAGAGATAGGTCAGACCATTTTGCCTCCAAATTCAATTTCAAAAGGTTTGGAAGTTCAGTCCCCAGAATGCCTTTAATCTCAAGACTTAGCAACAGACTGTGAAAGAGACTGGGGAGGTGTGGTGATGTTGGGCTCACCCCAGGGGCTTCTAAAGCAGAAACATATCAGTGTGGGTAGTAGACATAAGAAGGAGAAGGTTATCAGACACACTTTCTTGGCACCAGCTGTATGTCTGCCAGGGCAGGCACCATATTTTACAAGAATAACAATGAGCTAGGACACAAGTTTTAGAAGCTCAAAGGACAGACTTCAAGTGCATCTAATAATACAAAGGGCATTTGTGCTTTCTGTCTCCATCTATGATACAAACTCTCAAACTTGGGGAAAACCACTTTATATATATATATATATATATATATATACACACACACATATATATACATATCTCCTTGTGCACACTATTTGCATAGCTCTGTGATTACAATGATTTGCATAGAGCATAGGCAATTAAAAGAAAAAAGGTTAATAGTACATGCAATTTGCAAAAAGCATTCCAAAATGAGGAGATAGCAAAATGACTGAAATTTGAAATCCATGATTCAATTCAATGCACTTACTTCACATACCAAGAAAGTGAGGAAGGGAACATGACCTTTACAAGGTCACATAGGTAGTAGTAATAGTAATGTTAAGTAGAGCACACACCTCCATCCTCTCACTTCACTGTACAATCTCACAAAGCTGATCAGAGAAGCAGACAGCAGGCTAATCATGTGACATGAGGGTATGGGCATATTTATGCCCACAGCCACGTATACCATCTCCAAAAAATAAATGGCCACACACAGAGAACATACAGAGCCATGAACCAAAGCTCTGGCACAGTTATGCCATGGTGTTATAACAATAATTTATAATGCTTTGCAATTACAGTAGAATTATGGCATGCCAGCACCTAATAGAGCTGTGTGCATACTCTTGAGAAAGACAAATGGGCTGGCACATCTAGCTGCAGAAATGAGATTAAATGGCTCCATCCCCAATCTTGCCATTGATTTTTGCAGCCCTCCCATTAACATGAGACTTCACATACCACCCCTCCATCATTTCTGGGAGGTGAAGACATGGTTTTAGAGTGTAAATAATTAGACCCTCAAAGTCCAAGGTGACAAATCTTACACGCTTCCAGTTGCTACGAATCAGGACCCATAAATCAGAGACTCTTTTGAGGATGTGTGCGTGAGAAGAAGACATGTTTACAGAGTGAGAGTGCTTTGTGTTTCTATTTCTTTTTTTTTTCCTCTTTTTTCCTCAGGCACCTTTGTCATTGGATATGAATCAGCTTTATTGGGTCACTGTATAAATCTGGACATTTCTGTAAAAAGGAAGGTGGGGCACTCTTACCCAGTGATAATTAGAGTAACCTGGGACAGTTCCTGGAAAGCGAGGTTGTGTGTTCATCCTAGTTTGAGGTCATCATGCCTTGTATCAGTAGTGTAGGTCTGTGCTTTGTCATCTCATAAAATGCATTTATGTGGAATGTTAAATATTGCCAAAGAGATAATGCAAAAAGAGGTAATAAATAATACCTACAGTGGCTACTTTTATTGAGTGCCTACTTTGTGGTCCTAATGATCTAGAGTTGTGATTAAGAACATCAGGTTGATTCTAACCATCTGGTAGACTGATCAGTCCCTCTGAGCCTCTGTCTTTAGCAAACATAAAGCACTGGTACAAAGTAGGACTCAAAGAGGTGAGCTTTCATGATCTCATGCAGAATTCTTTGTACATAATACTCTCTAATCCTTTCAGAAGCCTGATGAAGCGAATATCATTAACCTAATTTTTCAGATGAGAACACTGAGGGTCAGCAAAGATAAGCTGCTTTCCAAAAGTCATAAAACTCTTAGAAGCTGGAAATATAAACTTGAGTTTATATTCAACTCAAGTCTGTCTGATAAGTCTTCACTTCACTATTTTACTGTTTTCCATCATAAGTCCTAAATTAGTGTTAGCAGCAAAAAAGTTGAAATGCTGTTTAACTTAGGCTTACATACTTCTTAATTTACTCACTTACCCATTCCACACTCTTCAGGCATTTTATATGTCTATTTATCTATTTGCTAGTGACTTATACAAAGTCATCTCATTCTGAAAAGATTTCTGGTAGTTTATAAAAACATGTGCAAATATGTTATGACCTCAGGAAGAAAGGAAGTCAGATTAGAGAAAAAATAAGATGAAGGAAAGGATGAGGTTAGTATTGAAAATGTAAACAAACTTTTACTGAGCCGACCCAAGCAGAAATGGTAATTTAGAAGTAAGATGATAAGGTCACAATTTCTTCATAAACTTGGATTCTAATGGAGGACTTTTAATGTATATTCTAATATGCAAACAATTATAGGGTACCAGGGAAAATTGAAAAAAATGTACAAGACCTGATTGGGATTGACATATACACAACACGATATATAAATAAAGACTTACTGTATAGCACAAGGAACTCTACTTAGTATTCTGTAATGATCTATATGGGAAAGGAATCTTAAAAAAGAGTATATATATGTATAATTGATTCACTTTGCTGTACACTTGAAATTAATACCACATCATAAATCAATTATACTCCAATAAAAACAGGTTTTTTGTTTTTGTTTTTAAGGCCTAAAATAGTTCCAAGTTCCAATAGAAAGCAAAGCAAAAAAAAAAAAAAATCAAAACAAAAAGACCCGGTGAGAACGTAACAGGAGGACACACCCCCATCATAACTACATACCACTCATCACAACCTGAGTTTCCTAGTCTGGTTGTTGTCTGTCTTCCTACTATCTTGTTTGCAGTGATATTTCCTCTACCTGCCACATTACAAGTGCTTAATGAATGAGGGAATGCATGAGGCTCAATTAGAATTTTAACAAGTGTTCTATTTTGCACAGCTTGTAAATTGCAGAGCTATCTCTGCCTGTCTGCCTCCTCGAGACCTTGGAGGTGAACTGCTCAGGTAAATCACATCCTACAAACACTGAAAAGAGGCAAAGATTCAAAAATAGTTGATGGAGAGTGGGTCAGCGAGTACATATCAACTCAAGACAAAAAGGGGATGGTGATTACTAAGGGAAGAGTGGTACTTCTAGAAAAACCAGCATGTCAAAGATGAGTGCTTTGTCTAACCTGACACGCCCGGCAAGAGACCAAGTGAGGTGTTTAAACTCAACCCCCTCTGGCTTCAGGTCTGTCTCTTTTCCACTAGACCTCCCTGCAGAGATGAAACTGGGCAGGAGATTTGAGAAAATACCTGGATAAAGAGAGTGAGAGGGAAAATAAGAGATTTAGGGCACAAAAGAAGGACAAAAGAAGGTGGAAGTCGGAATATACAAACACTTATTGATTCACTGTTTTGTGTGTGTGTGTATGTGTTTTTAAACAGAGACAGATTTCAGCAACAGAGAAAAATTGCTGTGCATTAATCAATGTATCATTAAAATGCATTGCGACAGAGTGATGGCCTTAGCTTTGTGAAAATTTACTAGTTTAGCTCCCTTTTTAGTTTCTTCACATTTTCTTGTATAGAAATCTCACTGTGTGCTTTGAAAATTGGTTTGCGAATCAGGAAAGAACTCTTAGCCAAGTTCTAGAAATTCCATGTTCTAAAATGAGCTTTTTCAGCTGTTACAGAGAATGGAGGCAGTAACTCCCCTGCCTTTGGACTTCAGTTTCTGCTTGTGACAAGTGAAGAATTTGGAATCAGTTATTCCCAAGGGTCTTTCCAGAGCTGATCAGACCAATAATCGGAGATCTGGTTCAGAGCCCAACCCTGTGTCTTGTGTGTGTGTGTGTGTGTGTGTGTGGCTCATCTTTTTTATCTCTCTCAATAATTCCCTGCTCTTATAAGCTGAGATAAAATAGAAAAATTTTCAATAAAGCTTTAGAGTATGAGGACCCCTTTGTATTCGCTTGTTTTGAGGCAGGGCTATCATCTGCCCACCCTATCTTACAGGTCTCATGAAACTATGAAAATCAGATAAAGTGATATAAACATATTCTGGACACTATACAAGAATATTCTGAAACAGACTGTTATTTCTTCAGGAAACAGTTGGAGTAAATTAAGCAAGAGATATAAATGCAGCAAGCATGCACAGGAAGTTGATTTCCAAGAGTGTTCATTGTCTCTCAATGGACGTAGAGTGTCTTGGTGCCTAAGTCCTTCATTCACCTTTTTTGTGTGTGAGTTCTTTCTCACTCTCCTTTTTAATTGAGAAACTTCATTTCCTTATTTCCTTTAGCTGTTTCATAGATCATTGTTCTTTAGGGGTAGAAGCTATTTCTGTTATTCTGTTTCTTTTTCATCCAACCATGTAATACTTTTTCCGTATCTAGCTGGCTCACTCTGGAAAAAGAACAGCAAATTGGATATATCTGGGAGCTTGGTGAAAGTGACTTGCCTAGATTTAAATCTCCAATAACGTTTTAAATACTTAGTATTATCCAGGTTCATAAATATGTCTGAGATAATGACCATCATTTTTGTATGAGCAATGACAGATAGCAAAGTATGGAATTTATGGATTCCCTGCAGTACAAAGTGTTAAAGACAGAAACAATTAGTCTGGAAGTTCAGGTCTGAGAGACTGCCTCAGATACATCTGTGTGTTTTCATGGAATCTTCCTGAGAGGAAAAATTTCATTGTCTGTCTTCTGAGAAACAGTTACACCAGATGATGCCAAGAACCACTTCTCATGGTTTTTGTCTTCATAATGGAATAAAAGAATGAGATTTGTTGATTATTTTTGCTAAAATTCACTGTCATCTTTACTAAGATAATAAATCAAAGGATTACTTCGTAAGGGGGCTTACTAGATGGCGCAGTGGTAAAGAATCCAACTGCCAGTACAGGAGACACAATAAACACAGGTTCAATCCCTAGGTCGGGAAGATCCCCTGGAGAAGGAAATGATAACTCACTACAGTATTCTTGCCTGGGAAATCCTACGGACAGAGGAACTGGTAGGCTATAGCCCATGGGATTGCAGAGAGTCAGACACGACTTAGTGACTAAACCACCACCACCACTTGTTAAGATCTACAGATGTTTCTCTGCTGAAATCTCTTTCATTCTTATGCCTGAGACATCCATGAGAGCAAATACCAAAAATGTTGTCGAAAAGGAAAGGAAAAGTCTATGATAAAAGAAGGAATAGTGGCTTTTCAAAAAAGATAAGGGAAGAAGAAAACAGCAGGCATACTACCCTCCATGAACTCTGTGCAGATCACTGACCTAGTGTTTCCTGCTTTTATTAATAACAGTTGCAGAGTTGGTAGAATGCCCATTCCACACCACAAACTGGACTATACACTTGGAAAGCATTGTTTCTTGTATTCTCTTTAACAGAAAGGGTAAGCAATTTGCTCAAGACCATGCATCTAATAACTGAAGAGCTTTGTCAGTGACCAGGTGGGTAATTCTGCTTAATTCTGTGGTTCTCTATTAGAGACTTCATGTGCCCACAGACATAAACCACATGCTAAGTGATAAAAGACAAATTTGATGTCTAAGCATCTTAACACCTTTAATATATTTACATATTAATTTAGATCTTGATCAAGAATGGATCCTGGACACTCATATATCCACTATCTATGCACCTTACCACGGCCCACAATGACCTGTTTCACATGACCCCTGACATATCTCAAGTCATATCCTCCTCATGTAGTAGATTTTTTTAAAGGTAGCAAATACTATGCAATGCCTCCCCCATCAAGAAGTGAAGTCATTTTCTTTTGATTCTGGGCTGGTCTGTGACTGCCTTTGACCTGTTGCATTTGGTGGAAATGATACTGTATGTCTTCTGAAGCAGGGCCTCACAGGACGTTACAACTTCTACTTCACAGTCTCAAATACTCCATCCACGTAAGTCCAAACTAACCTATTAGAGACACTGTCCATCAAGAACCAGTAGCGATGGCCAGAGCAAGGCCCTCCTTGACCATACAGCCTCCAGCATGACTACACTGCCAAGACATTCTTGAGCCCCTAAGTCAGTGGGAGGTACGTTAGGCAGCAAAGGATAACGGGACTCCCATCACCCTTCAGGCTCTGGGCTCCATCTTCTCTGGTCTTCTCTCAGTTTTTTGAGCCCTAGACAAGGGAAATTTTCCCCTTCTGCCTTATCTAGTGGTCTATTCCTTGACATCCTTTAGGCCACAGCTTAAAATCACCACCAGAGAAAATCCTTTCCTGATCATCTATATAAAGTAGATTTCTTAGTCTCCATACCCGTCCCTTGCCTTGCTTTTCAATGCATGTATAATAATCTGCAACTCGTCTGTTATTGCCTATTTTCCTCCTACCCAACTACAAGCTCCGTGAGAGGAGGTAGAATATTTATCCCATTCTCCACTGCAGTGCCTGGCAGAGGGATTCGTCCACCTTCCCTTAAACTTCCTTTACCATTTTTGTCCACACTTCTGCCCAGAGGGCTCTCACTCTCAACAACCATCTCTTGCTTCTCCTTTTGAGGGCTGCCCCCACGGTTGATGAGGGCCAGGTGGATTGACCTGCAATGAAGCATAGAGAACTGAAGGCTGGGAATGTGTATAGTCCAGGCCAATGATCAGGAAACGGGGTGTGTGCATGCTCAGTCATGTCAGTCGTGTCCAACACTTTGTGACCCCATGGACTTTTAGCCCTCCAAGCTACTCTGTCCATGGGATTCTCCAGGCAAGAATAATAGAGTGGGTTGCCACTTCCTCCTCCAGGAGATATACCCGACCCAGGGATTGAACCCATGTCTCCTGCATTGCCGGCAATTCTTTACTGCTGAGCCATCAGGGAAGAAGTTGGGTAGTGGATGTAAAGACTCCAGCCCCTTTACCCCAGGCCGGGACAACTCTGGGCTCTGACCTACACTGCCTGCGGTTCTCACCTACAGGAGTGAACCAAGGTCCCCTCCACAGGACCTTCCTAGCTTATTTTCTTATTGTGTCCAAAGTAACTGTATACCCTTGACTGGCTTGCTTCCTTTTCCTGTTTCATTTCCTCAGTCCCTGGAGGTTTTAATGGGAACTCTTCCTAAATGAGTCAGTTTCACGCAAATCCTTGTGTTAGATTCTGCTTCTGGAAAAGTCACCCTAAGACAATGTGTTGACTGAATAAATTGATTTCCACATATTTCCTTTTCTTGTAGATGTTGTTAAAGCCACCTCGTAATCAGAATCCAGATATATTCTGCAGCATCACTGGCCTTTGTAGCTGTGTTTGTGCAATCATTTCGGTGTTCTCCTGCACTTTGCCCTAGTGTTTTATAAAGATGAGTGGGAAGTGGAAAAACATAAGCACTGACACTAGCAGTTAAATGATTGAAACAAAGATAAAAACCACTCAGTGTGCTGAAACAAGCCAATCTTTGGTTATATCAGAATCCCCAGTAGACTGAAGCCGGTCGTCTGGATGTTCAATTGTGAAGAGAGAGTACCACATTAAAGAACATATAGGATATTCTGGAAATAGATCATCTGGGACTGTATTGAAAAATGAGAGTTATTGAAAGATATGGAGGAAGCTTTTAAAAGTATGGAAATTATGAAAATTGTCACCAAAACCCCTTCCAGAGTTCCAAAGCCTGCAAAGTCCATGGAACCAGACAGCAGTAGTAGAGATGAGCCTGGCTTGTGTTCCCTTATGAAGAGGGAAAAAGAGTCTCATCCTCAGGTCTCATCTGACAAGTGTTTGACAAAACCTTGCAAAATCCTGTTAGTCACCCTCACAGTCTCCTGATGAGTTTCCTACTCAGTCTCTCAAAATCACCACCAGCAAGTCCTTCTTGTGCATTTTAAAGTAAATTGCTTCTTCTTATCAAACACCACTTTAAATAAGGTAAAAAAAAAAATAAGTTTTGGAGGCAAGCAATTGTATAAGACGTGAGATCTCTGCATTTCATGTTCAAACCAATTGTTAATATTTTGAATAGTCATTGCATAATTTAAAACTCTAGTAATGCTTCTGGATTCATGGAACAAAACTCCTCTGTATCACAAGCAAATTTTGAGTTTCTTCAGTCCTATTCTTCCATCACACAACAGGTGGTTTGAATGATTTTTGCAAACAATTGGATTGTCTTGATTTGAAGACCAAATCTGAACTCCTTAGCATGACACACAAGGCTCCACGTGGTCTGACCTCCATGTTTCTCCTGGCTCATCAAACTCCTGCCCCTGTCCCCGCCAGTCTCTCTGCTGATAAAGGAGCACATGGAGCTACACACACCCAGGAGGTGGCAGACTCTTCTTGCCTGCAGGTCTTCCCTCTCCAACACGGCCTCCCTAAGACTTGGTCCAGATGAGCATCTTCCTGGACCCTTGGAGCCCCACTTCCATTAGCCCGAGTGTCCATCCTGTATAGCCTTCCAGAACCCTGGTCTCCTTCTAACATAACACTTGTGCCTTAGTTATAAAAATAATGCCAGCTCACTCCATTAGGTTATAACCTCCCTAAATAGGGGATATATTACCTTATACTCACAGTCACCATTTTAATTCACTTCCACACATAACTTGTATTATTACAACAACCCTATCAGATAAGTATTCACTGTGGCCCTCACTTTAGAGGTGGGAGAAAGAAAGAAAAAGAAATTAAATGATTCTCCCATGACCAAATATCTAGTAAGCAACAGAGTCGGCTCTGTGACCTTCATGCTAGAACCCTGCCTCCTACTCCAGGTCCAGGATGTGAGACTGACAAGTACTCAGTAAAAACTGAATAAGCAGACAATTCTACCTCAGGGAAGAAACCCAGATCTGAGCAAGGATAGGGACAGTTTTAAACCAAAGCCCTCAATGTCATAATCTATTTAAAAGGAAGCAAAGAACTAGCTAATAAAACCTAGAGTTTGGGGACTTCCCTTGTAATTGGCTTGGATTAGTGGTTAAGAATCCACCTGCTAATGCAGGGGACATATGTTCCATCCTTGTCCCGGGAAGATTCTACGTGCCATAAAGCAGCTCAGCCCGTGTACCACAACTACCGAGCCTGTGCCCTAGAGCCTGTGCTCTGCAACAGAAGAAGTCACTGCAATGAGAAGCCGGCATCCTCAACAAAAGAGTAGCCACCGCTCACCGCAACAAGAAAGTCCTCCCATAGGAACAAGACCTAGCACAGCCAAAAATAGATAAATAATTCATTAACTTTAAAAAAAAAAAAAGGTTGAAAGAAACCCTTGATTTGAAAGCATCTCTTACCTCAGTGTCATAAATTGATTCTGGAATAATGGTGCATGCACTGCCTTGGGGACCAGGAAATCTGAATCCTAGTATCTAGCTGGGTGACCTGCCACTTGATACACCTCAGCCACTTCATCTATGAACTAAGCAATGGATAAAATTGATTTAGAAGCCCTCTCAAGATGAGATGTTCATGTTCTGTGATTCCAAGAAAAGAGTTCTGCTTTACAGACAAGCACTTGCTGCCCTTCTGCCTCTCAGTGGTCACCTCCCCTCATCATTTTTGTCTCAGTGCAAAATCCTGGTTTTGTAAGTTCTAAGCAATGTGATCTTGGAGCTTACTTTTAACTATTGAATACATCATTTTTGCATCTCTGTCTCCACTATTAGAAAGAGAACTAACATATTACTGCTTAGCTGCCTAGTTAAGCATCTACAGAGTGTCTACAGGGTGTTATATCTAGTAGCCCTGGCCATTGGAAGGAGGGAAAAGGATATCAACTTGCTGATTTTTATGGAGTCGTGGTACATTATTATTTAAAAGAATAATGGCACCCCACTCCAGTACTCTTGCCTGGAAAATCCCATGGACGGAGGAGCCTGGAAGGCTACATCCATGGGGTCACTGAGGGTCAGACATGACTGAGCGACTTCACTTTCACTTTTCACTTTCATGCATTGGAGAAGGAAATGGCAACCCACTCCAGTGTTCTTGCCTGGAGAATCCCAGGGATGCGGGAGCCTGGTGGGCTTCCATCTACGGGGTCGCATAGAGTTGGACACAATGGAAGTGACTTAGCAGCAGCAGAAGGGGATAGATAGGATCTCAGAGATATTATTGTCAGCTCTGTTTCTACCCTTTGAGTCAATGATTGATTGAAACAGCTGACAAGGAGAAAATGACTGCTTGCCGTCACAATTTTGTGCTCAAGTTTGATTTGAATTAACACATGGGACAAATGCAATGTTTATACAGACTGTGGTTGAAAAATATTGGAAGGATACAGAGGTCAAGTCCATTTAGCACACAAACACTGTTAAAAAATCAAAATGGTCAGTTCCAATTCACAACAAGTGTAGGGAAAATTTGGAAGTAAGATTTCATTTCCCTTTAATTTTCTTGGCAGCTCTTCACCTGATATGAAACGTAGTATAATTTGCATAGTCATAGAGTTACACTAAAATTCCTATCTCCTGATTTACGTTGTGTGAACTAATCTTCATGGAGTCAGTTCATTTTAGGTGTCTCTGCAGCTGCTCAAGAAGATGAAAAATGAGAAGAGGAGAAACAAGAGAGTGAAAAAGAGAATGAGCAGAAGTGGAAGAAAGAGGAAAACTTGACCTCAGATTCAAAGCTTGCAGTTTCAGTAATAGCCATGGGACTTCCTGGCGGTCCAGTGGTTAAAACTCCATACTTCCATTGCAGGGTACGTGAGTTCAGGGAACTAAGACCCCACATGCCATGTGGTATGACCAAAAAAATAAAAATTTAATAAAAATAAATATCACTTGAGCAAACCTCACAACTAAAAATAAATAGTAGCCAAAATATCAGATTCTTTTGCTCCTCAAGAAGAATAAAACCAGAATTTCCTTAGATAAGAAAAACTTTTATACACACAAATATATGTAAACACAAAATATTTACCTTTCAAGGTATGGTGGTGTTAAATTAAGGTATGTAGACTATTTCTAGATAAGGCTATAAAGAATTACCAAGCTAGGATAACGTTAATAGAATGATTCAATATGCTGTCTGTTTTCTACTATCTGTGTGTCTGTGTCTGTTGATGGATAAATGGAATCTTAAATTTGGTGTGTCCAATAAAGACCAAGCATCTCTTAGTGTTCATAGACTTTTAGAGCCCTGGAGTGTGTCATCTTGAGATCAAAGCCGTCATTTTGTTATTAATTTTTTGAGACCCTGATGCTGAGAAAGATTGAAGGTAAAAGGAGAAGAGGGCAGCAGAAGACAAGATGGTTAGATGGGCATCACCGATTCAGTGGACATGAACTTGAGCAAACTCTGGGAGATCGTGAAGGACAGAGGAGCCCGATGCACAGCAGTTCATGGGGTCGCACAGAGTTGTGTCTGAACAATAGTTGCTTTACAATGTTGTGTTCATTTCTGCTGCACCATGAAGCAAATCAGCTATATGCATGCATATATCCCCTCCCTCTTGGGCCTCCCTCCCACTCCCTCATCCCACCCCGCTTGGTCACCATAGGACACAGAGCTGAGCTCCCTGGGCTATATAGCAACTTCCTACTAATGACCAGCTTTACATACGGTAGTGCAAAGCCATCATTTTAATATTAGAGAACTGACGCCCAGAGAGTTCTATCTTCAAAGGGGCAGAGACGGCTGGACCTCCAGCAATGGTTCTACTCCCTTCATACAGCAGAGTTGCTGGGAGGGGGAGCAGATGTCTTGTGGCCTCTGCATCCAAATTAGACCATGTGATCACATCAACGGAGCAGGTGGGGAAGCCAGAAGTGTCACTCCCAGGCTTTTCAGCACCTTAACCATCTCAGCTTAAGAAGCAGCTGTGCTTTTTCCTACCTCCCTTCCCCCATTTCCTGACTAGACCCAGAAGATGCTGAGGCCCTTGAGGGTGATAATTCCACAAGATGGGAAAACCTACATCGCTGAATCATCAAATGGAAAGCATTCCTTGTAAACCAAGAATACCCATGCAGAAGAGTTCTGGGAGCAAAAAACTAACTTCATGCTAAACCACTGAAATGTTAGAGATTTTGCTTATTCCTGTGGCTTAATGTGACCCTCAGTAGCACAGGTCATTAGTACTGGTCAGATTTCCTGACTGTCCACTCAGGATTCGTGCCAGTATTTAAATATACTTGCTGCATCCATGATGCCTCGTGTTTCTAGATCTAACCTGGATTCCACTCCTAACCATATCTTTTTCCTCTTGTCCCAACAACCTAGCACAGTGTCAGACTCACAATAAATACTGAACAAAAGGTCAACAGTTACCTCTGCTGTAAAGTGGGAATCGAAACTTTTAAATACCTGAAAAGCAAGACACTGGATCGTATGATTTTGTGAGTTCTTAATGCTCTGAAATCTGTAAAATTTCTAGCCCCCAAATCCTCCATATTCTACTGCTTTGTATGTCTTAAGTTTATCCTTAGTTCTGACTTTGTAAAATTTCATTCTTGTGATTTTCTTTTCTGATATCTCTCTATATTTAATATTGCTCAAACTGTCTGGTCTTGGATTGAGATGGGGGCGAACATGCTTCTCTTTAGCTTGCTAAGGCACATCAGAGCAACTAATATTTATTAAGGACTTAATTAAAAAGCAGTCTACTAAGCGTATTATATGAAGTGGCTCACTTTTTCAACACTCCTATTAGTCCTATTTCGTAGGTAAGAAAACATCCTTAGTGAGATTAGGCAACTTGTCCAGTGTCACATAGTTGTAAATAGCAGAATTGGGATAAGAACAGAGGGTTAAGAGCCTAGGTTTCTAATCTCCAGGCTCTGCCACCCAATTACAAGCAACTAATCTAAGTCAAAAAAGTAATTTATTAGAAGGATTAAAGATGAGAGCTGAGGGGGTAGGGAAAAACTAAAAAGGAGCAGGCAGGGCTCAAAGCAGTCCCTTGAATCCAGTTGTTCAGTCGTTAGGTCAAGCTCGACTCTTTGTGACCCCATGGACTATAGCTCTCTGTCCTTGGGGATTCTCTAGGCAAGAATACTGATGTATTGTCCAATACAGGTGAAGGGTTGTCATGCCCTCCTCCAGGGGATCTTCCCAACTCTGGGACTGAACCTGCGTTTCCTGTGTCTCCTGTACTGCAGGCAGAACTAAGGACTTTTAAATGTTAGTTCATGATCAAGCACTCCCTCATCTGCAACAAAATGAGAAAAATAAGTCCAATGAAGTTAATTTTTCATGAAGTTAAATATATTGACATTTGGGGTAGGGTTTAGTATCTTTTAAGAATTAGTGGTAGTTCATGTACATGCGTGGCTGATTCATGTCAATGTATAGCAAAACGAATACAGTATTGTAAAGCAAAACAAACTAAAAAAAAAAAAAAAAAAGAATTAGTGGTGACAGAATATGGTGTTGGTTTGGGTGGTTTAATATATTTGTGTATTTTCCAAATGCCAAATCAGAATGTTGTCCGTCTTATGTCTGCCCATCAATTTTTCCAGAAAAAAATAGCATAAAGCTAGTTCAACTTTAAGACTCTTTGCATCATTTATATGCATAAGTCCATGGGTATTGATGCACAGAAATGCATTCCTGCTAATGATTTTTATATTCATCCCTTGAAAGCTCCTAACAGACAAGGCTCTAGGATTACTAGGAAGAGATAATTGTCTTAGTAATTTGTAAAGTGGGGAATAAAGAAAAGAAGAAGGGAAATAGAGAAAGAAAAAATGAGGAAAAGAAAGGAGAAAGAGAGAGAAGGATGGAGACTTCAGCTCTATCCAATTGGTCCTAAAAGGTTGCTTTTCTCCCTTAGATACATAAACAGGTAAATATAGAGATAGGGAAATGGATAGATAAACAGACAGGTAGATAGATAATAAATAGACAATGGATAAATGGATGGATAGATAATGAATATACGGTTAAATAATGGCTAGAGAGATAGATGAATAGATGGATGGATGGATAGATGATGGATAAATAGATAGATAATGGATCAATGGGTAAATAGATAGCTAATGGATAGATGGATGGATAAAAGATAGTGTTCACCAAAACAAAATGCACAGCCTAAAAGATGAGAATTATGCTTTACTTGGTAGACTTGATGAGGACTTAACCCCAGAAGGCAGCTTCTCAGATAACTCTGAGAGTTTACTCCAAAGAGGTAATGGGGAGAGCCAGAATATATAAGAGATTTTGCAAATAAGAAAAAAAGAAAAGAAAAACAGTAGTTGGAACATCAAAAGATTCATGTTAATTCAAGAAAAGCAGATATCTCTAGTTAATAATTTGCTGCTTATCTATGCTGGGAAAATGCAAGAGTTTGGGCCTATTGGAATCATTCCTTTGATATGCACGTTCACTATCTAGGGCCAGTATCCTGCTCTTCTCTATCCCAAATTGCCTCAGCATGCACGGTGGGGTGGGGGTGGGGGGGTGGCTGCAGTGGTTGATGACTTGATGGCCACAGCATCCTTTGTTTACTGCAGGCAGCTTCTTCATTCCCAAAAGATAGATAAATATATTTTTAAGGCTTCAGGCACAAAGATGCTCTAGCCAGATGTTCTTTGCTCTTACTAAACAGAGCAGAGGAGAGCAAACAATCCACATAACCAACCTGTTATGCTGAGGTAGGTTAAATTGCAGCATAACTCCTCTGCAGAACTGTAGAGAGCAATTTAAATAATGTCTTAGGGTCATACAGCAACATTTTTAAAAAGATGTCTATAATTTTATATTTTTAAAAGCAGCCTAGAAAACTGAGCAAACAGTATGGTTAAGTTACTGTATTTCTTCCAAATTTTTTTACACTGTCCTGATACCCTCTTACCTGTATACGTACTGATGTGCGTGTTTGTGTGTATGTGCATGCATTTCTTTCCCACCAGGATCCAATCAAGGTCATTGAGTTTGGAGACTGCTGAAGTCGAGAGCTCGGGTTCTTCTTCACTGTGCTCAGTGCCTTCCCTTCCTTTCTCATTTAAACATCAGCTGGGACCTGGGGATGTCAAGATTCTTGCCGTGGAGGGGAGGAGGATGGTCTCCAGTGCCTGAGATTCCAGGCCCATCCATCATCCAAGACAGAGCCATTCCCATTCTTGAGAAAGAGAGAGAAGCCTTGCAGAGCAAGCAACTAATGGCCAACTAATCAACTGTCTTAAAGATTACCATTCAGACTACAGACAATTGATCCAGCCAGCTCTGTGCAGTCAACTGCCTGGAATTCTCCTCAACCAAGAACATTTGGTTTGCTCAAATGCCCTGTCATGTTAGAAAGTGACTCATTTGCTCTCTGCCTCACTCTGTGAGCACAGACAGACAACAACTGGTTGCTGTGGGTTTTCATTAGACTTAAGATTTAACATGAATGAGGGAAACTAAAAACTTGGCCTAACTTTCTAATGGTACAACTAATTTTTAATTAACATGGGGGGGAAAGGAAAGAAAAAATCTGTATCATCTATCTATCCAGATATCAGTTGCCATTTAGTTGTTGTAGCTTATTTTTTTATTGCATTGAAAACTCCCAAGATACATTTTGAGATTATTGGTAGGAAAAGAAGTACATCAAGGCTGTATATTGTCACCCTGCTTATTTAACTTATATGCAGAGTACATCATGAGAAACGCTGGGCTGGAAGGAACACAAGCTGTAATAAAGACTGCCGGGAGAAATATCAATAACCTCAGATATGCAGATGACACCACCCTTATGGCAGAAAGTGAAGAGGAACTAAAAAGCCTCTTGATGAAAGTGAAAGAGGAGAGTGAAAAAGTTGGCTTAAAGCTCTTCAGAAAACGAAGATCATGGCATTTGGTCCCATCACTTCATGGGAAATAGATGGGGAAACAGTGGCAGACTTTATTTTTTTGAGCTCCAAAATCACTGCAGATGGTGACTGCAGCCATGAAATTAAAAGACGTTTACTCCTTAGAAGGAAAGTTATGACCAACCTAGACAGCATATTGAAAAGCAGGGACATTACTTTGCCAACAAAGGTCCGTCTAACCAAGGCTATGGTTTTTCCAGTAGTCATGTATGGATGTGAGAGTTGGACTGTGAAGAAGGCTGAGTGCTGAAGAATTGATGCTTTTGAACTGTGGTGTTGGAGAAGACTCTTGAGAGTCCCTTGGACTGCAAGGAGATCCAACCAGTCCATTCTGAAGGAGATCAGCCCTGGGATTTCTTTGGAGGGAATGATGCTGAAGCTGAAACTCCAGGACTTTGGCCACCTCAAGCGAAGAGTTGACTCATTAGAAAAAACTCTGATGCTGGGAGGGATTGGGGGCAGGAGGAGAAGGGGATGACAGAGGATGAGATGGTTGGATGCATCACTGACTCGATGGACGTGTTTCTGAGTAAACTCCGGGAGTTGGTGATGGACAGGGAGGCCTGGCTTACTGCGATTCATGGGGTCAAAAGAGTCGGACACAACTGAGCAACTGAACTGAACTGAACTAACTGACCCTCTTTTATAATCAGAATTAGCAAGACCAGCATCTTTTCACAAGATAATGTTCTTAAAATACTCACCATTATTTTGAAGACTTCTGCCTTTGTGAAATCTATAATTCTAACTTTTATGTTGCTGTGTTATGCTACTAAATTCACTCAAAACAGGCTATAAGAATTTTTGAGGCTATAAAGGCATATCTACTTTTTTATGATGAAAATTTAGTATAAACAAGGCTCTATACTGTAAGGCAGAGGCCCTGACACTTACAAGTAACTAGCTGTCAAGGATTAAAATGTGCCTACCACTCCCCAAAATAGATATGTTCCTATTCTAACCTTTGAAATCCGTGAATATGAACCTATCTGAAAAAAGGGCCTTTGCAGATATGCTTACTAAGAATATCAAGATGAGATCATTGTGGGCTATATGGATAAGTCTTCTATCCAAAGACAAGTGTCCTCATAAGAGACACACAGAGAAAACATGGGAGAAAATGAAGAGAAAGGCAGAGTTTTGCAATCACTATATAAGCTATGACAAACCTTGAAAGCATATTAAAAAGTAGAGACATCACTTTGCTGACAAAGGTCCATATAGTCAAAGCTATGTTTTTTCTAGTAGTCATGTATGGATGAGAAAGTTGGATCATAAAGAAGGCTGAACGCTGAAGAACTGGTGCTTCCAAACTGATGTTGGAGAAGACTCTTGGAAGTCCTCTGGACAGCAAAGAGATCAAACCACTCAACCCTAAGGGAAATAAATCCTGAATATTCACTGGAAGGATTGATGCTGAAGCTGAAGCTCAAGTTCCAATACTTGTGCCACCTGGTGCTAAGAGCCAATTCTTTGGAAAAGACCCTAATCCTGAGAAAGATTGAGAGCAAGAGGAGAAGGAGTGACAGAAGATGAGATGGTTGGATGGCATCACTGACTCAATGGACATGAGTTTGAGCAAACATTAGGAGATAGATAGTGAAGAACAAGGAAGCCTGGTGTGTTGCAGTCCATGGGTTTGCAAGAGTCAGATATGACTTAGCAACTGAACAACAACAAGCCAAGGACACCTGAAGCATCCAGAGACTGGAAGAGCCAAGGACCAAGTCTCCCCTAGAGCCTTCAGGATCAAGTGACTCACCCAACTCCTTGACTTTGGACTTCTGGCCTCCAGAATTGTGATGATGGAATAAATTTATATTGTCTTAAGTCATCCGGTTTATGGTAATTGATAGGAAACTATTAATAACACACCATCTGTGTGATCTTGAATGTGGTACTTGAAGTGGCCTCTATTAGATGAGGAAAGGCACACCCACCTATAGAGTTTTAGTGGGAGTTAAACCTAAAATAACATAAAAACCTGGTACTTAGTGGGTGCTCAATAACAGTAGTTGTACCTATCACATTGTTGTTACTAATACTATGAATTTCACAAAAACTGAATCAAAGCAATAATCAGGGACTTTATTTCCTGTACCCAAAATATGTGATGAAAGACTGGCCTGCTTTTAATGCAAGGTTTAAACTATTGAAAGCTTACATTCAGGTTTTTTTTTTTTCCCCAGTGGCCTCACCCTACCCTGAGATAATGATAAATGCTAAGCTGAGTAAATATTAAACTAAAGAAGCAGTCAAAGAAACAGGTATAATTAAGCTGGTGTTACAGTCTATTAACCCCCTTTATAGGAAGAAAACAATGGTCTTTCCAAAATAGAAACCCAACTTGAACCATGGGCTGGAAAATCTCATGAGTGTGTAGTCTAATTGGATTAGCCAGTCATGTTTCTCCTCTCCATAAACTCTGTGGACTCCCCATTTCAGAGAGAAGTTCCATCTCTCTTTTTGCCTTGTTCATGTGTCCTCTCAAGGCATTCATTCATTCATCTTTTCATTGCTATTGTTACCCCTCCCTCAATTATGTCATTTCTTCATTTCCCTCACTTCCATCACCACCATCCTAGTCCAGGCTTCAGGAATGCTTTCCTGGATGACAGCTGCTGTCTCATGGACCTTAGTTTTCCCACCTGGGCACCTCTGTAGACCGTTTGCATACAGCAACGAGAGTGAGTAATGAAAAACACGAATTACTCCATGCTGACACACAGCAATGACTTCTCATCTCACTCGGAGAAAAATCCAAGTATCTTGCCTTGAACTCTGCAAGCTTAACATGACCCAGGTCCACTTCCCACCTCTCTTACTAGTCTGGGTCCCTTCCAGCCTCCTTCTTGCTCCCCAAACACTCCAAACTTATTATTTCCCTCAAGACTTCCCAAGTCTTCCTCCTTCCAATGGTCTCTATGCCAGTCCCTTCCCTCCTTATGGCTGGCCCCTCTAGAACCTCAGGTCTCACTCCCATGTTACCTCTCCAGAAAGGCTATCTTTGACCAGCCACCACTTTCAATCCCATCACCCTTTCTCAGTTAGTTTCTGCCTGTTTCCCTCTTAAGAGTAGGAACTTGTTCACCTCATTCAGGCTGTGTCCCCACTGCCTAGAATGGCACTTGGCTCATCCAAAATGACCACAAATATCAACTAAATATTCAACAAGAACTGACTCAGAACAGTACTAAGGGTTTCCACCCCCCCCAAAAGGGTATATTTGTTAGGGTCTAGAGATGGCCCGAGGAGCCTAGTGGGCTACAGTCCACAGAGTCACAGAGAGTCAGACACGACTGAAGCAACTTAGCATGGAGATAGTTCGTACTGTCACAACTGAGGTGTGTACTATTGGCATCTTGCTAGTAAGCAGAGACCAGGGATGCTGTCATGCATGCTGCAATGCACAGGAGTTCCTTATGGCTGGCCCCTCTAGAACCTCAGGTCTCACTCCCATGTTACCTCTCCAGAAAGGCTATCTTTGACCAGCCACCACTTTCAATCCCATCACCCTTTCTCAGTTAGTTTCTGCCTGTTTCCCTCTTAAGAGTAGGAACTTGTTCACCTCATTCAGGCTGTGTCCCCACTGCCTAGAATGGCACTTGGCTCATCCAAAATGACCACAAATATCAACTAAATATTCAACAAGAACTGACTCAGAACAGTACTAAGGGTTTCCACCCCCCCAAAAAGGGTATATTTGTTAGGGTCTAGAGATGGCCCGAGGAGCCTAGTGGGCTACAGTCCACAGAGTCACAGAGAGTCAGACACGACTGAAGCAACTTAGCATGGAGATAGTTCGTACTGTCACAACTGAGGTGTGTACTATTGGCATCTTGCTAGTAAGCAGAGACCAGGGATGCTGTCAAGCATGCTGCAATGCACAGGAGGGTTCCTGATGTGACGAACTGTCCATGCTAAAGTGTCAACAGTGTCAAGACTGAGAAAGCCTGACTCTTAGTCCACAAGTTGCCTATAAAACGTGGTGCAAAGTGCTGAGGATCAGCGCTTGATTCAGAAGATTTTAGGAGAAGGAAAACAATAACCATCAGTGGTGACTGATTTATTAAGTGTAGGTCCACAGTGCATGAAGTCTTAGAAATGGCATATAATCCAGCCAGAAAGAGTTCAGAAATTATTTATGGTGGGAGTGGGCAGAAGGGGAGGAAACAGCCAGACTTTTCCCATTCTACCAGTTTTCCCTAAACGTCCAGACCATATCCACATACCACCTGTTCTATGATATAGACAATATATTTCTCTAAATCCACTCAGTTTTGAACTAAATACCTGTAAGATGTTGATTTCACTGGCTTTATGTCATTGTCATTCTCCTATTAACTCATTTTTAAAGAGCTTTATTGAGATGCAATTTACGTTTCATACAATCCACCCATGTAAAATGTACAGCAAAGTGGTTTTTTTCCAGCAAGAAGCAGAATCACAGGTATAGAGAACAAACTAGTGGCCACCAGTGGGGAGAGGTGATATTGAGATGGGAAAGGGGGGATTATTACAGGATTTTATGAAATTATGTGTGTGAAATTTTTGAATATTAAAAAATATGAAATTTAAAGAATACTTCATTCAGTTAAAAAAAAGAGCAAAATTCAATTTTGCTAACTCCAATGAGGAAAAAAAAGGAAACCAAAATGTTTTTCAGTGTGTTCACAGAACATTCAGCCATGGCCACAGGCAAATTGATGACATTTTAATCGAGACCAACTCCGTTTTGGGCTTCCCGGGTAATTCAGTGGTAAAGAATCCACCTGCCAGTGCAAGAGATCTAGGTTAGGTCCCTGGGTGGGGAAGATCCCCAGGAGAAGGAAATGGCAACCCACTCCAGTATTCGTGCCTGGGAAATCCCGTGGGCAGAGGAGCCTGGTGGGCACAGTCCATGGGGTCATGAAAGAGTCGGACATGACTTAGCAACTAAACAACAAACACCCTTTTGAAAATGCTCATGTGCATGCCTCCTGTGGGCCTCTTGCTGACTGACATCAAGAGAAAGTCCCGCCCTTTTGGAGACATCCAGTCTCTGAGCCAGGCAGGTGTGATCAGGCATCTCCTGATGCACTTGGCCTATGATTGGCACAGACAGGAATGAATCAGAAAGGGCTAAGTCCTAAGAAGCAGCACAATGGGGCTTCATGGTTTGTGGAGAAGCCTGAGGTCAGGAAAGGAACCAAGAGCAAAGTCTTTTCATTTGAGGTCTCGCCTGCACAGATCATGGTGAGAAAGCCTTGGAAACATTAAAGGTTAGGACACAAGGGTGAGGGCAGGGGTCAGCAACTGCAGGAAAATGCTTATAGCAACAGGAAGCAGTGGCCAAGCAGGCCAGCCCAGCCTGTCTGCTCAGGCCCATACCACCTGGCCAGCTACCCGGAATCAAGGGTCCACCCAGGTCCTCTGACTGCACTTCCTTGTTCCCCTTATTCTGCAGCAAGGGGACAGGTAGGTGATGATGCCGCATTCCCAGAAGATCCAAGCCCTCGCTGCCTCCCTCCTGTTCACCCCGGCAGGTCCCAGAAGATCTGTTTACAAGGACCCTGGCAGCTCCACTCAGACAACCAAAAACTTTACAAGACAAAAATAGCACACTCAGCTTTGAGATATGAAAATACTGATAGGATGGCATGATTTCTGCACTGGCATCCTTGTCTGCTGAGAGATCAAGCCTTCTCAGGGTTGCAGGAGGCAGCTTGATAAGCATCACATAAACACAGAGCTGGCATGTGAAGCTTTCATTTCTGTTCTGACACCAGATAGTCTGTTGCCATGGAAATTGTTCCGTCATCTTGCAAACGCAGCCTTCCTTCCAGAAGTACGGAACAACCAAGCATGTCTGCATGGTCGGGAACTGGACTTGGTGAAGAGTTGTCCACCTCTCCTGTATAGAGCACTATAATCTATCTCTAATCTAATCTAATCCACTCTAACCTCTCATTTTGAGCCTTTTGACCTCATGATCAAGGATTTCATTACATTAATAAAGATTTTTTTTTTCAAAGAGTAGTTTCTTCTTTGCTGACAAAAGCATCCCCATCAGTCATCTCCTCCCAGCCATCAAAAAGATTCCTGGTACCTCACTGATCTCAAAAAACCCAGCACCAACTAAGGGTCTAACTGACCTACTTCTGAGTCTTGGGAAGGGTGCTGTTGGAATGCTACAGAGCTATTTGGCTTCTAAGAAGACACTTAGTCATCTCCTGAAAAGATGCCTTCAATACAAATCAGGCAAGATTGGGAGGTGGGGTGGAATGAATTGGGAGATTGGGACTGAAACGTAGACATTATTGATGCACCCATGCCTCGTGGCTCAGTCATGTTCGACTCTTTGAGAGCTGTAGCCTGCCAGGCTCCTCTGTCCATGGGATTCTTTCCAGGCAGAATACACTAATGATGCTATGTATAAAATAGATAACTAATGAGAATCCACTGTATAGTTCATGGAACTCTACTCAGTGTTCAGTGCTGACCTAAATGGAAAGGAAATCCAAAAAAGAGGGGATATATGTCTACATATAGCCGATTCATTTTGCTGTACAGTAGAAATTAACACAACGTTGTAAATCAACTATACTCACTAAAGCTTAATTTTAAAATATCAGACCAGACTGCCAATTTCCAGGCAATGTTCAAAGTGTCATAAAGCTGATCTCAGCTCAACACTTGCTCCCAGACAAAAGTAACAAACTCTCTTTCCAGTAACAAAATGCTATCTGTACGTTTCCTGATTAGATCTCATAAGATGGCTGAGGACGATAATAATGCAGTTAGTACCACTTAGGTTCCCTCCATGACTCAGAGGTTAAAAATCCGCCTGCTTTGCAGGAGACACAGGAGGTGTAGGGTCAATCCTTGGGTCGGGAAGTTCCCCTGAAAGAAGAAATGAAAACCCACTTCACTATTCCTTCCAGAAAAATCCCATAGAACGGGTGCATCAAAAATCCCACTGGCAGGGTAAAGTCCATAGGGTCCTGAAGAGTTGGACACGCCTGAGCACACACACAGGCATCACTTACCCAGTGAGTCTGGAAAAGTCAAACTGGTGCCTTTTGATTCCAAATCCCCTGCTCAGAGCATATCACATACCCTCAGGAGATGACAGTTCCTGGCAGAATAGGATCAGTGCAGAGAACAGTACGGCTAGGTTGCTTGGGGTTGTAAATGAGGCGAGGAGATCCTATTTTAGGAGAAATGAGGGCGACTTCAGTAGAGGAAGCAATTTTTGATGAATCAGAGGTTTGAAAGTGGAAATCAGGAGGAGGTTCTTAGTCGCAGGGAATATTTACAGGTTTCTCCAAGGCTGGCTTCTCTGATATGGAATGAGTAAAAAGTTGGTCTTACAGGGTGCTCAGGGCCGGTGCACTGGGGTGACCCCGAGGGACAGGATGGGGAGGGAGGTGGGATGGAGTTCGGGATGGGGGACACATGTACACCCATGCCTGATTCATGTCAATGTATGGCGAAAACCACTACAATATTGTAGTTAGCCTCCAATTAAAATAAATTAATTAATTTTTTAAAAAAAGAAAAGGAAGATGCTGAGATGTCACTCCTAGTAGGAGATAAAGAGGTGATGACATAGTTAGAACATAGAGGACCTAAACAGCATAGTCAATAAGGTAGATTTTGGGGTATATTATACAGTAATTTACACTCTAATGGGCTTCCCTTGTAGCTCAGTTGGTAAAGAATCTGCCTGCAGTGCAGGAGATCTGGGTTCGATTCCTGGGTTGGGAAGATCCCCTGGAGAAGGAAATGGCAACCCACTCCAGTATCCTTGCCTGGAAAATCTCATGGACAGAGGGCTGCAGTCCATGGGGTCACAAAGAGTCAGGCACGACTGAGCGACTAACACCTTACACTCTTATAAAACAAATTATCTTATAGGCTTTCCATGTTCTTGATTCCCATGCTTTTCATTTATGTTTTGAGGTTTAAATGGGTTAACCAATAAAGCACTTAGTACTGTTCCCAAAGTGAAATAAGTGTTAAAATATTATCTATAGGATGGATCTTTGATCCTGACTGATAAAAATATTGAGGATCACTGAATTTTTTCCCATGCTTATCAATAGTTATTTCTTAAGAGGGAAAAAAAACCTGGTTACGAAAGAAATGAGTGACCATGTTTCTGTTTCACCCAGATTTTATGTGGTTGATGCCTTCCTGATTGGCTAGAGAATGCACTTTGAAAGGTCAAGACAATGACAGTAGATTTGCACAATCTATATAGATAGTAGGCCTTGGCTCCTCCCACCACAGACACAGATGCAAGGGCAAAAGCTTTTAAGCTGTCACAAAGCCCATGCATGTTATTACCTTTAATGTTTGCATTATTGCTTTGCATGCATGCTCAGTTGCTTCAGTTGTGTCCAACTCTTTGTGACCCTATGGACTGTAGTCCACCATGCTTCTCTGTCCATCGGGATTCTCCAGGCAAGAATACTGGAGTTGCCATGCCCTCCTTCAGGGGATCTTCCTGACCTAGGGATTGGATCTCCTGCATTATAGGCAGATTCTTTACCCACTGAGCCATGTGGGAAGCCCATATGATTGCTTTAGTATAGAACAAACTCATACTTAGGGAATTCTGAGGACCTGACTTGTCTCCAAGATGAAAATTCTGTTCTGGTTTGCAAGCGGTTGGGGAGCGGGGCGCGGTGCTTTGTACCTTATGACCAAGTATCACACTGATTTGCTTTTACCACCACCTTTACAATGCAACGAAAATGGAAGAGCAAACTGACTGACACACACACAATGTTAACCAGCACATGTTAACACAATCACAGATAAAGAGCCGTGAGCAACACACATCAATGCTTGGTTTGGTCACTTGTCCATCACCTGGACACCTCTGTCCTCGAAGCCTGTGGAGGATGTTTTCTCAACAGTTTCAGTCTGTAAAGAAGTTGCACTTCAGGGGGTGTTGATTTTTCTATAGTGTATAGAGTTCTCCAGAAGCTTGCAATGGGATTCAGATGAATTCCCTTGGGGCATGAAACAAGGTCTTCATGAGCTGGTTTCCTCTTGGATCTAGCAGAACAGAAGCATCATGGCAGCAGGACTTCTCAGGAACTTGCCAACATCACCTAGTAATAGCTAACAGTGAAGAAAACGCATTCCCATCTCAAGGGCAGGGAGTCACTATGACAGATTTCACCTTCATAGAGAAGACACTGACTCTTTGCAAATAATGAAACTTGTTCGCAAACAGTCTAGTATAAAGCTTAAGTCCTCAGATTCTGAGACCAGATGGCTCGGGTTCAAATGCTAGATTTGTAACTTAATTACTGTGTGACTTTGGGCAGATTACTCACCCTCTCTGTGCTTCATCTTCTTCATCTACAGAAAAAGCTGATAACAAAAATAATTCAATACAGCATTTATTACTAAGAGAAATAAGCATTAAAAATCCAATCTATTATTATTCAAGCTCTGTTGAGAAACTTAGGGGATTGACTAATATATTCTAAGGCATTTCTATAACACAGGAAGATGCACTTACATATATTTGGCTTTCTTTTAACATGAAGGAAGAAGCACCACTTACATAGGAAATTCACTGTTTAGCTAAATAAACAAATAATAATTAGTGCATGCTTAATACATGCCAAGTGCAGAGCAGAGGAAAATCAAAAATAAAAATATTTCTGCTCTTGTGGAACTTAGAGATCTGGAAGGAAACATGGAAGAATAAAGATAAATAAGGGAAATTGGCAGCAAGTTAGATAGTATTAAGGGCTAGAGAAGAAAGACGATGCAGGGGAAGGTGGTAGGAGAGCGCCTGCATTTAATCAACCAATTCTGCTAAACCCCTATAGAAAGTCAGGCCTATTCTGGCCTTTGAAACAGAAATACACGTCTTGGCTCGGTGAAATAAATACAATAATATGAAAACTGTACGCAGATCCTGTTTGTAGGATGGGACCAACTGTGGTTGAATTGTCTGAGGTTGTACCTAGAAACCTCTGGATATCTACGTCCAGCCTCCTTGGCCTGTCACGCCTGCATATCTCTGTAGAGAAAGTGCCCTTTTCAGACCTCTGTGCTGTTTTGGAATTACCTCTTACCCATTCCATAGAGTTAAACAGAAACCATTCCTGAAGGCACACAGCTGTTTCACCTGTGTCAATTCTGCCTAGAGTGGGCCAATCTCTTTGTATTTGTCTCTTGCAAGTCCTGTGGTCCAGTGTTGTCTGGTCCAAGTGATCATCTGAAATGCTGAATTATTCATTAACTCTCCCCCAGAGCCTAGGGTAGGGACTGGGAGTGGCGGGTTGAGGGGACTGGAGCAAGGATGTCAGCCCCTCCAAAGTCTAATTTCTTTTAAAGGGATAAAAATAGGTATAAGCCAGTAAAGATTAACATCTGTGCTCTGTCATTTGTTCAGAAAATATTAACTGAGCAACTACCGTGTGCCTGGCATTTTGCACAGGCGCTGGGTATGCAACAGTGAAAAGACAGAGGTGTCTCCTATCTTCCCTGAGCTTCCAGACTAAGGCAAGATTGAACACACACTGTCACAACAATATTTAACATCTGAATAGATTTAACATTTTCGAAAGCCCTCCTTTGATCCTCAGATGACCCTAAGAAAATAAATATTATCATCTTCATTTTAAATGAGGTAACTGAGATTCCAAGACTATGCAAGGAAAGTCAGAAGGTAAGGAGACCATTTAAGACATCATTCTAATGGGAATTTGACAGCTCCCATTATTCTTATGGTAAGAAGATTAACCTCCCAGCTCCTCCAGAACTGAGGCAACAGGGTACTTTAAAAACCATGCAAAAGCAACAATTTAGCCCATACATAATTTCAATATAAAAACAAAACATTTTTCAGGGGGGTTGGCACAGGCATATGGGGGAGTGTGAAAAGTATAGTGCCTGTACAACTTCCCCAAGAGTGAGCCTCCCCCACACCAAAGGGGCAGGGGCAGGCATAGAGGACCCTAATTCCTAATCACTAACTTCGGCATTACTCCCCAGGGGGCAAGATCTAGGGGTACATGAGCTTCATCCCCTGCTGATTTGAGACAGAGAGTTAGTTGCTCAGTTGCATCTGACTCTTTGCGACCCCATGGACTATAGCCCACCAATCTATGGGATTCTCCAGGCAAGAATTCTGGAGTGGGTAGCCATTTCCTTCTCTGGGGGATCTTCCTGACCCAGGGATCAAACCCAGGTCTCCTGCATTGCAGACGAATTCTTTACTATCTGAGCCACCAGGGGTCAGAGGGCAAATGGCAGTACTCCTGGATGTATTGCGTTTCTGTTATTTAACCACCACTGGGCCCTGTAGGCATGTCAAAGGATGTTTTCACTGTCAGGTGCAGGAAAGGGAGATCCTGAATCAAGGAACATGGAGCCTCTGACCACAGAGGAAGGGAGAAGCTAAGGTGCCAGGAACATTCCCCAAAGTGCTTCACTCTCACAGAAGCTCAGAGCTAATTAGTCAACATGTTTTTAATGGAGCCAAATACCATCAAAGGAACAAGCTTTTCCTTTCAAGGTTACATCCATCAATTGTTCCCACGTAATGACAACAGAGGGCATGAATCTCCAAGGAATTCAGTTTTGAGTAGAAAGGGGGAGGTGGGGATTGGGGAAGTGGCATTTGGATTTGTCTATAGCTCCAATTTCTTCTCATGAATATTTCATTTCGATCCTGTATTAATCATTAACTAGACTGTCTCTGACTCCTCTGCACTCACTCTGTCACTCAAGCATCCTTTACTGTCTCCCATCATCGTTCTCTCCCTCTTCTCTGCCTTTTTCCCCATCCACTCTTTATGCCACATCTTTGACTTTTTTTCTGGGTTTCTTTCTCTCTATCACAAGCACACACGCGTGCGCGGGGACACACACACACACACCCCTTTCTTTCCTGCTCCACCATCTCATCTCACCTTTTGAAATATATCTGAATGTATTATAAAAGATGCACCAGGTAGGAGGAGAATGCCCCACTTCCAGAAAGCCAGGAGCCAGAAAATTCACTCTAAGAAGATGCTCGTATGTGCAGCAGGTTCAGAGCCTGAAGGTTGCAAAGTGTTCCAATCATTAATAATAACCCAGTGGGCGACCCAAAGAATAACCCAGCACAGACTCCCAATTTATTTTTCAGGAGAGAACTATGCACTCAGGCACAACAATTCCACTGGGGACCAAAGTGTCCTCAAACTCTCTGTTCCTTGGCTAAAGGGAGTCTGCCTTTCCCATAGCAAATCATGTCAATTTGTTTGAGAGAACTGATAAAGATCAGGAAGTGAGAGAGCAGGAAGAGGAGACAGAACAGTAGGGTTTTATGACTTTCTTTTAAAAAAAAAAAGTAAGAAGGGAAAACTGTTGGTGCCTTTGCATACAGGTC
The DNA here is from genome assembly GCA_006408695.1 of Aepyceros melampus. Lineage (NCBI taxonomy): Eukaryota > Metazoa > Chordata > Mammalia > Artiodactyla > Bovidae > Aepyceros > Aepyceros melampus. The sequence continues at coordinate 131,660 of SJXQ01003077.1, read as the reverse complement.
CATCTGATTGTCTCCAACTTTACCTTCTGCTTCATTTTCTTCCACCCCTGACACAAACGTTCTCCTTGCTCAAGCTAAGCCTCTGTGTTCAAATAATATTAAGTGACCAGAATTTTCTTTCTCTTCTGTTTCAGCAAACTAAGGTATATGTGAAAAAGTTTTCCCAGAAATGTTAACAAGCATTGGTTCTGAGTGATAAGACTGGAAATTAGTTCAATTTTTTTTTATAGTTCTGACGCAAATGTTTCACGATGAGCATGCATTACTGTTTCAGTGGTGTGATAAAAACTTAAAAATCAGCAAAACTCCTGTATGTTCACTGTGTCTAACCCATCTTCTCCACCAGAATCTCTGATGACTCCCCATCACGTTAACGTCTGCCTGCTCAGAATTAGCAGCATTTTTTGTCTTCATAGCATTCACTTTAGTCTTTAATTGAAGACTTCTATGCCTATTTTCTTTTTAAACTTCTTGTCAACCCTGTCAACAAAGGTGATTGCTCCCGTTTGACAGATGAAAAAAAATGAGGCTGAGAGAGATGAGTGATTTTCCTGTATTCACATATTTAGTGCCAGACTCATCTCTGGCAACATCTCTTCTAGACTTTTCTAGCTGTTGATAGTTGAGAGAGGGGCCACAGATTTTTCTTACTGGTTCCGCTGATCCTCAAAGGTGGGTTCCTATTTTTCAGGGTCAGACATTAAACAGCTCTGAATATCCTGAACATAGTCACAAGACAAAACTCTCTGGACTCACCACTGTCTTTAGCCCCTTCTACCTCTGAAATGAATGGCCCCTAGAACGGGTGCCGTGCACCAGTGACACCCAAGCCCAGTCTAGCAGTGCACACAGGCCTTTTGCCGGGTGTGTTCACCTTTCTCTACTGCCCATAGCCTGGAACTTCCAATTGCAGGGTCCCCTGCATCATTGTCCTTGCCCAACATCAGTAATTACCCCGTCACTGGCATCTCCACAGCCACAGGAAACTTAAATTGCATCTTTTAGGTCTTAATATGATTTTTCTGGGCTGTTTCTCATGCAACTCCTAAAAGGAGGGCATTTGCTCGGCGTGCTCGGAGCTACACTAATAACAGGGGGTCAGGGTTGCGGGGTGGGGTGGGGTCGCGTTTATAGCCCAGAATAGCTGCATGTCTGTGAGTTGCAGCTTCTCCCTAGGACTGGGCAGGTAGGGGACAGGAGGTCACAGGAAGGTAGGAAAGGGGGCTCTTTTCATGTGAATGTTGCTCACCTCTGTGGTTTTGTGGTTTTGTGAAGACATGAGAAAAAGAACTATGAACCTTAGATCAAGTCCTGGCACCCTGAGATGTCGCGGCATTGGTTTGTTAACACTGGGGTGGCCAAAAAGTGCGCTTGGATTTTTCCATAGCATCTTATGGCAAAACCTAATACATTTACACATCAAAAGGAAGGGAGGATGTCACAGAGTGCCACGCTACACAGCAGCTTCCCGCCAGCTACCTATTTTACACATGATAGCGAATATATGTCAAGGTATTCTCTCAACTCATCCCAGCCTACCCTTCTCCCACTGTGTTCATCAGACTGTTTTCTGTCTGAATCTGCATTTCTTCTCTGTAAATAGGTTCATCAGTACTATATTTCTAGGTTCTATATATATGAGTTAATATACAATATTTTTTCTTTCTTTCTAACTTCACTCTATATAACAGGCTCTAGCTTCACCACTTCACTACAGCTGAGGAAGGCTCAAGAGGGAGGGGATATATTGTATTGTAAAGCATTTATCTTGCATCTTGTATATATTGTATTGTAAAGCATTTATTGTATTGTAAAGCATTTATCATTGTAAAGCAATTATCTTCCCATTTAAAATATAAAAGGAAAAGAGGAGGAAAGAGAGATGTTGTCACAAGCCTTTAGGATCAACCCAAACTCCAAGCAAGACATCAGAACTTCTACGATCTACACTCCACCAGCACCAGCATCATCTTCTCCTTTCCTGGTTCTCAGTACTTTTCTTAATGCATGTCCTACTCCCCACGCAGGCTGGACTAACCCATCATTTTTGCTTGCTAAATTCTACCCATTCTGTACCACTCACCTGGGTGACACCTCCTCCAAGAAGCCTCCTTTGACCTCCGCAGTAAGTCTAGTCTGGACTAGTGATCTATCCTTTGTGTTCTCCCAATATGCAAACTCACCTCCATCACTGCACATCATCACTGCACCTATTGTGATACGGTGCCAGTTTCAGTTTCAATTACCTCCATTCCAATTGATTGTCATCTCTTTGAAGGGGGGATGGGTAGTTATATCTTTTATCCCTTCAAATCTAGTCTACTCGGTGGAATATGGCAGCCTTAATTTGAAGTCAAGTTTCTAAGGGGAGGTCTTTAAGTGTTTTCCATAACATCAGGCTTCGCCTCTGATAAGAAGCCTGGGCAGTCATTACTGGAGATAAGATGAGAAGGGTAAACAGATGTTTCACTGGCAGATCAGAGCACAGTAGGATTGTCTCAGCAAAGGTCAGAGCACAGGCCAAGACCTTTGCCCAGCAGATGAGTCTGGGGTCTGATGTGAAGGAGAGTGGGAGTATAAATAGGACGAACCATGGAGCCCAGAGTTACAGCACAGAGAAAATGGTCTTTTTCACAGTTGATTCCCTAGTGTCCTGGTGATGCCTAGTACTTGGCAGGCACTTGATAAATACGTGCTGTAGTAATCAGCCAAGAGACATAACCATGAGCTCCTTAGTATATATTTGACTCCTGGATTAAATGTAGTTGGTGTAAAAATGAACAGTGGATTTATCCTTTTTCCTTTCCTTTTTTTTTTTTTTTGTAATTCTTCATTCCATGCCATTGAGTTTTGGAGAGAATTCAAAGCAGAGATGAGTCAGGAATTGGCACAGCTGGTGGGAAGAGCATCCTTCTCTACTTCTCTTCTGATGCCCCTCTCCTCTTCTGAACCCTGCGCTCCAGGGGCTCCCAAAGAGTTAACTCCTGGCAGATTGCCAAATCTGCCTGCAGCCTTCAGGCTGGCAGCTTCCGCTTTCTCCACCTATAAATCAATCACAGGAGAGATTTCTGGAACCCTTACTCTAAGTTTTCCTTTGATCACTATTTTGTCCCGGTTATAAACCCAATCTCTGTCCTGCCCCAGCAGCAGGGGAGACAAGCTGTGTGTTAGCGGACTGACTGTAGATTCCTTGAAAGAGGCCACCTGCTGATACTTTCACCCTGCAGGACTTCAAGGGGGAACCCCGTACTGTTAAGCACCATGGGAAGGAAATGCTGGAAATAGATGCAAACTCTTCCTAGTGAGGCCTGCAATGTTCTCAGGGTTTACCTTCCAGCAGAGCCATTCCCAAAGGAGCCACAGTGATGAAAAGTATCGGATAAGTGGGAGGCGGAGGGAATGCTATGAGCAGAAGTGGAATATTAACCAGTGCTGCTGATCTAGAGGTTTCTCTCCTGTGGGTCTCAATATCCTTACCCATACAGATTAATGACCTTTTAAGTGCCTTCAGTTGGGAAAAGATATATTTATTCCTGGGGAAATGGATGGATAGATAGATAGATAGATAGATAAACTTTAAAAAAAACCAGAAAGCTAAATTATATAAAGAGAGATGATAGATGATAATAAAGATGATGATAGAGATAGATGGATGATAGATAAGAGGGAGGGAAATAAGGAAGAAGGAAAGAAGGAAGGAAGGGAAGGAAGTTCACAGCAGAAATGGCATAATAAGATACAGATCCATCTAGAACAAGACCCAGGTTTGAATCTTTGTTTCATCTCTTATTAGCAGACTTTACCTGCTTCCAAAATGTGTGCATTATGTCAGATATTGAACGTCTCTGGGTCCCAATTTGCTCACCTGAAATTAGAGAAGAACATTTCACTGCCTATCAGTCCAAAATAAGATATTTGGAAATTGCCTTGTATTAACTCATGGAAGTGAAAAAAGAAAGCATTAGTCACTCAGTTGTGTACAACTCTTTGCGACCCCATGGACAGATTCTTTACCATCTGAGCCACCAGGGAAGCCCAAGAATATTGGAATGGGTAGCCATTCCCTTCTCCAGAGGATCTTCCCAACCCAGGGATTGAACTGGGGTCTCCTGCATTGCAGGCAGATTCTTTACCATCTGAGCCACCAAGTATAGCTTCACAGATGCCTATTAGATGTAGCTTAGTAAAAATTACTAAAGCGATAGAGAATCTCATTGGTTCTCAAAATCCATGGGAGAAACGAGATATACATGCAATTGCCAGATTTGTATATTCAACTGCTACTTAACATCTCCACTTAGACATATCACACTTTCTCATACTCAACCTGCTCCAAACGGAAAGCTTCATCGAACCCCCAAACCTTCCCTTTGACCTCTTCTCTCAGTGACAAGAGCTGCCATCCAGCAAGTTTCTTAAGCCAGAAGCATGAGAGACATTCTCCTTCTCCCTAACCTTCAAGCTAAATTTTTCATGAATTCTTATCAAGTTGACTTCCAAAATACTCGACTCTCCCACTTTTCAACTCTTCAGTGACCCTTTCCTATGTCAAGATGTCATCATTTTTTCTGGACCACCTGCGAGCCTTCCCACTGTTCTCTCTGCATCTAACCCTGTCCTTCACTTTCTTTGATCCAGTCTCCCTACAGCAGCAGAGATTCTCTTCCCTGAATGTGTTAGTTGATCAGGCCACTTATTCACTGAAAACACTTCAACACCCACTTTTGCATTTCAGATATTATCCAAATACAGTAAGTCCCCTACATACAACCTTCAAGCGTCAAACTTTCAAAGATGCAGACATGCATGCCAGGGCCTGTATGACAGCTGCTGTAACTGTCCTACCATACTTTTCAAGGTACTGTACTATAAGATCAAACAGATTTTCTTTGTTTTTTGTCTTTCTTTTTATGTTTGCTTTATTTGTGTGAAAAGTATGATAGACCCATTATAGTACAGTACTAGACAGCCCATTATGTTAGCTGGGTACTCAGGCTAAGCTAACTAATGAACAAACTGGCCTTATGAACTTGCTCTTGGAATGGAACTCATTCATATGTAGGGAACTTACCATAACTTAGCATACCCGGCAGGGCCACTTTGCCAGGGCACATCCTGCTAACTTCCAGACCCTAAGCTGCTTCCATATCCTCAAACACACCAAGTTATTTCTCACTTCGGTATCTTAATTCCCATATTCACCCATTCCTCTAATCTAACTTCACTCCAACCTAATTAAAAAATGGACAGAAGACCTGAATAGACATTTTTCCAAAGGAAACACGCCACATGAAAAGATGCTCAACATCACTAATAGTTAGAGAAATGCAAACCAAATCCACTACGAGATATCACCCAACAGCTATCAGAATGGCTATAATCATAAAGGGTAGAACCAACAAATGCAGGCAAAGATGTGGAGAAAAGAGAAACACTGTACTCTATTGTTGGGAATGTAAATTAATGCAGCCACTCTAATCTAATTCCATCCTATAGGCTTGTTAGGATCTACTCATCCTCCATCATGAACAGCACTCAAAAGTCTTTCTCTGACTCCTGGATTAAACAGCCCCCAAGTTATGCTGTCTCTGAGGAGGCTCTGTGTTTCCTTATGATTCTCTATCACAGTTTGGAACTCTGTGTTTTTATGTATGTGATTCCTTATTTGAAGTCTATCTCCTGAATCAGATTACAATGCCCACAAAAGCAGAGATTATATATTTTTTTGTTATTGTTCACAATTGTATCCCCAATTGAACCCTTAGCTCCAAATGCATATAAATATTTAATACATGAAATATTTGTTAAATGTTGAATAAATGAAGCTGTATCTTTAACTGCTTCTAGTAAAAATCAATGGTGTTTTCATGGTAACAATGTTTCATTACTTTTTCAGAGTTAAACCTCAAAAATACTGGGAAAACAAGATATCTCCAAATTGAATTTTCTAGGCCCTTGGAATCAAGGGATTGTAGAGTTGAAAGGAAACAAAAAGTCTTCTCATACAATCTCCAACCTGGAATGAGAGTTTTTAACTTTTCTAACCTTACAATCATTCATTTATAAAATATATTAGTATATTTCAGTGATGAAATGGTGAAACTAAAGGTTTTTTTTTCTTTTTAACTACTTCCCAATTGATTGCTATTTTATTACTGTTTATAATGCAAATAATATTTATAAATGCACTTTCAATTCTCTGATTTATGCAGGGAATCTATGTGATAGGGAAAAGGTTTGTCTAGATTTCGTGTTACTATCAGCATGATTATCATAAGCAAACTTTTACTGACCAGGGGCCTATATAATAAGAAGTTCTGGGTTCTCATTATGCAATAAGGTAACTGCAGTCTACAAATATTGAGGATTTTCTCCAAGTTATACAACTGATAAGAAAAACCCTAACTTGAAAATCTCACTTCAAAATCCACACAATGCATAGATTTAGAAACTAAGGCAAACCTTTGAGGCAGTTTATCAATCATCACACTATGACCACCAGGCTCTATACACGCCATTTCTAGATTCTCAATTTTCTATTTACTAATTTCTTCTTTTCCCTAGTGACATTTTCTTTCTTAACAAGTTCATTTTTTATCCCATTTTTAGTGATTATAAAATCAATTACTTATTCCAGGAAAATCCTTGCAAAATGAAGAGATATTATCCTACAATTCAGTCAACCAGAAGTAACATTATTCATTTTTACAGTCCAAATACGTAAAGTTTCATGCTTATAATGTCGTGTCTCCTATAGAGATTATTGGTGGTGATATTTTTTTTTTTCATGGAGAAAGCAGATACCAATGTCTTGCTATTTTTGAAATCATCAAAGAGTAATCAATAACTTCCCTTGAAATGTTGATCAAAAAAATCCTTGCTGGTTAATATTGACCAACTAATTTAAAGTTTCAAAGGAGATGTACACAATTTGCCCAAGCTAACTTCGAGACGATGCCCAATCAGGTTAATGTTTACAGCTGCAGGGTGCTCACCTCCACTAAAAACCAGCCTTGCACATCAGCCCCACAGGAAGGACCGCTTGCACTGGAGTTAAAGGAACGCTCCAAGATAAAGAGTAACCCAGCCGGAAAGCTGGGGTTCAAACACATCTGGTTTCCATTAACTGGGGATTGCAAAAGTCTCCTCAAAGGCAGAAAACATTCCTCCCTCCATGCCTAAAATCTCTTGCTTCCTCCAAGATGGTAGGTCCAGATGAAGGCCCTGAATCACAGAGTTGAGCTCCGAGCTAAAGAGTCAGCCTTTTATGCTGATATAACTTAAGGTTTTGTTTAATGATACAAATAACATATGCTTAACAAGAACCAAACGTAGAAAACACTAGTCATTACAAACAAGAATTAACTGATATCCCAACACTGTTACTGCTTTTGAAAATATATAATGAAAGAAAGCCATACCAATGGTTTCACATATTGCTATTTTGTCATGGCATCCTTTCTAACACTTTAATCTTGCCTGAGTTCCAATCAAAAGTATGTATATTAATGCTGTCCGTCAATCCCTTTTAACATTTGTACATTTAGACTGCATCCAATTTTCCCCTATTATGAACACTTTAGTGATGAGCATCCTTCCATTCAACAGCTCATTTGACAGAGATTTAGAGCTCCTACAATGCCAGGCACACAGTGCCTAAATATTTTGATCATCTTCATAATAATGTCTTTAAGAAAAAGATACCAGAAGTGTAACTCTTGGTCAAAGCATACTTTTTAGAATTTTTAAAAGCAATCTTATTGGAATGTAGCTGCTTTACAATGTGGTGTTCGTTGCATATGTGCAAAAAAGTGAATCAGTTATATACATACATAACCCACTCTTTTTGTAAAAGATTCTTTTCTCTTATAAATCATTAAAGAGTATTGAGTTGAGTTCCTTGTGCTTTACAGCAGGTTGTTATTGATAATCTATTTCATACATAGTAGTGTGTATCTAATAAAAATTCTCCAGAAAGTGGGCATAGAGGGAATCCACTCAATATGTTAAAGGCCATATACGTGAAACCCCCAGCAAACAGTTTGTAGATTTTAGCTGGAATTGCTGATTGCCCCTCCAGAGAGGTTATGCATGCATGCTCAGTCACTTCAGTCATGTCTGACTCTTTGCCACGCTATGGACTGTAGCCTGCCAGGCTCCTCTGTCCACAGGATTCTCCAGGCAAGAATGCTGGAGTGGGTTGCCATTTCCTCCTCCAGGGGATCTTCCTGACCCAAGGATTGAATCCAGGTCTCCAGCACTGGCAGGCAGATTCTTTACCAGTGGGTCACCTGGGGAGTCCTGGAACAAGAATATTATGTGCAAATGCAAATTCACAGGTGCTCCCCCAAGACCTATGCTACCAGCATAGGTGGGACCCAGTAAGCTGGGTTTTAACAATCTCTCCACATGATTCTTATGCTGAGTGAAGTTTGAGAACCATCAATTTAAAGCAGAAGAAACAGAGCTATTAGTTGTCCAACCACTAACTCACTCTGACCACCCCCAGTGATTTCGTGTCTCAGTAACCCTTTCCTGAAGCTGACTGATGGGTTTCCCAGGTAACATTAGTGGTAAAGAATCTGCCCGCCAGTGCAGGAGACATAAGAGATATGGGTTTGATCCCTATGTTGGGAAGATCCCCTGGAAGCAAACAGGACAATCCACTCCAGTGTTCTTACCTGGAGAATCCCACGGACAGAGGAAGGAGCCTGGGGGGCTACAGTCCATGGGATTGTAAAGAGTAGGACATGAATGAAGTGACTTAACACTCATTCACAAAGCTGACTGATAGCTAACTCCTCAACAGAGACCCTGGGGAGTTATAAATGCAGCTTTGCAGATCTGGCAAGAAAGTAACTCCAGAACTGAGGTGGGCAGAATACAGGGATATGTAGAGGAACAGAGGGAAGTGGTCCCCCACAGGGGCACCGAGAAGAAAAACCACAGGGATTTTGTGGGGGGAGCAGCAGGTAGGGGCTGGGGCTTAGCTGGAAGACTGGCATTAAAGGATGGTCCCATCTCATTTTTAACACTATCATCTTGTACAACCACTTAATTCTCTTAATCCTCAGTTTGCTGTTTTGCTTCTCAGGAATAAAACATCCCATCTTGCCTGTTGTTGTGAGGTTCACATACACTAAACTATGTGAAATGCTTTGGAAACTGTAAAACTCTGTCTTCATTCGAGGGTGACATGATTTTCAGAGCCCAGGGCTCAGAGGAAAGTTACCCTTCTTGTGTAGTCTGTCTTCCCCATTCGGACCATGAAATTCACTTCTTCTCCAGCCTTCAAAGGCCCCATTTATCAGCCATGAGTGCACAAAGCAAACTGCCTCCTTGGCTTCCTTTTAAGGGGTATCACTTACACTTCCCAGTTGGAATATTATCTTTCTTATCTGCAGACTGCAGAAATGCATGGCCGACCAGCTCTCTAAATATGTATGGAAAATTACTTAGATGGAGCACTCTAGTTGCAGAGAAGGAAGGAGACTGTGAAAGTTCAAAACCCTGTTGAGGAAGGCAGCATGATGTTTGGAGTTCAAAGACAAGAGCTCAGATCATGACCTTTTTGCTAGGATGAAGTGGGGATCTTTGAACATCACAAAAATAATATGACCGAAGGATAAATCTTGATTTACTCTTGGAAACCTGCTTCCTCCTGGATTCCCATCTCAGGAAACAATGCCATGGTTTCTTACACTGAAATCTGATTGATTATTTTTAATAGAAAAAAAGTTTATATTTATTTATTTATTTGGCTGCACTGGGTCTTTAGTTGTGGCATTCAGACTTTTAGTTGTAGCATGTGGGATCTCGTCCCTCAACCAGGACCAAACCTGGGCCCCTGCATTGGGAGCACAGAGTTTTAGCCATTGGCCCCCAAGGAAGTTACCTGAATTATTCTTGATTCTCTTCTTTCTCTCACCTTCCGAGTCTAACTGGTCCCTATGCCTGTTGATCTTACACAAGTTGCCTAACCACCCTGAGTGTCAATTGCATGAGTGCATGGGTGCTCATTTGCCCAGTTGTGTTCCACTCTTTGCAACCACTTGGACTGTAGCCCACCAAGCTCCTCTGTCCATGGGATTTCCCAGGCAAGAATATTGGAGTGGGTAGCCATTTCCTTCTTCAGGGCATCTTCCTGATCCAGGAATTGAACCTGAGTCTCTTTCGTCTCCTGCATTAATAGGCAGATTCTTTACCACTGTACCACCTGGGAAGCCTGAATGTCAGTTGCTGTCTCTGAAAAAATGAGGGATAATAATGGATTTCATCCCAGGCTGTTCAAGAATTAATTTAGACAACATCCTTCTAGTCCTTGACCATCTACTCTGCTGGAAATACCAATAATCACCATTAAGTGCAAAGTGACACCTCTAAGACCCGTAGCATAAATTTTCATGGGGCTTAAACTGTAGTCCAGGCATTACACAAAGATACAGTGATGAAAAACACAGGAGCATTCCTATTCTCCAGGAACTTATAATATAGGGAGTTAAAAGTGGGTGGAGGGAGAAACAGACAAAAGAAACAAGATGAACTTCAGGATAAGTGTTTAAAGAGACACTTATGATAATTTGAAAATTTATTTGACTACTTTAAACTGGTGGGTATTAAAAGAAGGCTACCATCTCTAAAAAGGTCACATTTAGGCTGAGATTTGAATGCAAAGAAGAAGCCAGTCATATAACCAGGATGATGGAATAAGATGTTCCTGACAAAGGGAATAGCCAATGCAAAGGCCCTTAGGCCAGTGAGCTTAGAAAGCTTAAGGAATATCAAGGTTAGCATGGCTGGAGTTTGGAGAGTGCTAGAGAAGGCGATATCGACCCACTCCAGTATTCTTGCCTAGAGAATCCCTTGGATGGAGGACTGGTGGGCTGTTGTCCATGGGGTCGACAGAGTTGGACCTGACTGAAGCGACGCAGCAGCAGCAGCAGAGAACAGTATCGAAGAGGGTGGAGGAGGCAGATCACAGAGGGTTTCACAAACCATGGGAAAATTTTGGTTTTTTGGTTTTTTTCAATGATAAGGGAGGCCAGCAAAGAGCTTTAAGCAGAGAGTGATTTAGTCTTATTTGCTTTTTTTTTCTGGCCATGCCATGCCGCATTCCGGATCTTAGTTCCCTGGCCCAGGATGGAACATGCGCTCCATGCATTGGAAGCAGAGTCCTGACCACCAGACTAACAGAGAATTCTCTCATTTACCATTTTTAAAAGATCACTATGAGTGCTTCGTGGGGAACGCATTTAAGCTGACAAGAGTAAAAGGGAGACCAATGAGAAACAGATTTTCAGTGATTCAGGAAAGATGGTGGCCTAAACTAAGATGGAAAGCAGGAAATAACTGGAAGTGGAAAATTCTAGAAATGTTTTAACGGAAAGTCAAGGGGCCTTTGTGGCCAATTAGACCTGGAAGGTGGAAGAAAGAAAAAAATCAGACTTTCTGAGTGGTCCAGTGGTTGGGACTTTGCCTTCCAATGCAGGGGGCTGCAGGTTGGATCCTTGGTCAAGGAGCCAAGATCCCACATGCCCTGAGGTCAAAAACCCAAAACATGAAGCATAAGTGATGTTGTAACAAATTCAGTAAAGACTTTTTAAAAAATGGTCCACATTAAAAAAAAAAAACTGGAAAATAAAAAGAAAAAACTCAAAGATTACTCACAGTTCTGGCATGAAAAACTGTAAAACTATTTGGTGGGCAAAGTTCAGGGGAAAACAGGTTTGTAAAGGAAAATCAAGAGTTTTTCTTTGATCACGTATTGTTATGATGCCTGCAGCATCCATGTGGCCATAAGTCTGAAGAGATAAAAATTCAGGAGTCATGATTCCTTTCAAAGATCCATTTCTTTAATATATTACATATTGATATGATCCATACTCACAGAGGATGAAATGGTTGGATGGCATCACCGATTTCAGGACATGAGTTTGAGTAAACTCTGGGAGTTGTTGCTGAACAGGGAAGCCTGGTGTGTTGCAGTCTAAGGATCGCAAAGAGTCGGACACATTGAGCGACTGTACTAAACTGATCCTCTTGGTTACATCTTAGGAAAATACAAGTGAAAGACATTTATGCCTTCAAGATACTCTTAGAACCATGGGAAAAAGAGACAGCTAAAAAAGGATACCTTACTATTTGACAAGTACTAGGATGGCGGGGTTCATAGACTGCTAATCTGTGTGACCTTCAACCCTGCTCTTAGGCGCCTCTGATCCTCAGTTCTGCCACTCACTCATGGGGATGAAACCACCTGTTTTTCCAGCCAAACAATAGGCACATCTCAAAGGAAATAATGCCGATGGAAGTAAATGGAAAACAAAGAGCCTGAATTATTATCCCACAGCAAAAAAACAAGGGAGGGGAGAAGCTGGTTTGAAGAGCTTATTCACAAAATTACCAGCAAAACACAGGGCTGAGTTCTGGCTGATAGGGCTTAAATGAGCCTGACTATCTAATCACTGCAGCAGGAAACATAATGCTTCACAAAGCCAGTGCTGCTTTGAGGGAATTTGCATGAGATAGGATGGAAAAGTTCCTCTGCAGTTCCTGCAACTGAGTGATAGCTCCCCAAAAACACACACAAAGGACTGGAGGCTGTTTGTTCCAGACCAGCTTACCCTTGACCCTGAGCAAAAGTTTAACGTTCGAGTTTTCTACCCATGACATCACCCTGTCCAATCACGAGAGCCGTGAGCCATGAAGTGGATATGTCCCAGGTTAGACCTTTGACACTGACCCCTAATAGCTGCCGTGTGTGACCAAGTCTCTTAGCCTCAGTTTCCAGAGTTGTAATATCATTATAAGAATCATCTCCCAGGTAACTGTGAGGATTCTGCAAGACAATGACAGCACACAGCTTGGTGCACGGGACATAATGAGTGTCCAACAGTGGAGAGCAAAATGGCACCTGAGTGTATTCAATCTTAGCTCACTCAAGGAGCCAGAGATGAGTTTGACAATCTGGATACTAGCAAGCAGAATGGAGGTTTTATGCATGTTTATGGAAGGAACAAACGGCATGTAGAATAACTACATGAAGTACCTGAAGGAAACAATAAGAGACCTCTGGCTGTAAGTACTTTCCACTGTGCTACAGACCCTTTCCTACTGATCCCAGCTGGTGCCCACAAGTTGGAAAAAATCAGCTTTATAATTCGCCATTTCAATAGCCCCTTTGTCTGAGAAGACTGACGTTGGTGCTCAATGGGAGAAAAGTGAATAGCTCTCCCATCACTAGGTAATTATCTCCTTTTTTTTCCTCCCCTCTGACGAAAGGCAAGACTTACTTTGACAGGGGAGATGTTAAAACCTGCTTCTGCTCTGGCGGGTTAAAAAAGAAAAAAAAAAGTCATTTTAAGGTTCCTCTGAACCTGATTGGTTCAGAAAGCGGGGAGAATATTCATTGAAATAAATTATATTCACCTTGTAAAAGTTGAATTGCACAAATAGTGAAGGCCTGCTTAGGCTGCCACTTTCCAAACTATTGACTGAGACATTGGAGCAGTAGGATGCTAGTAGATATTAGAAGGAAGAAAGGGTTCCACGGTATAAGGTTTGGAAAAGACTTAAAACGACTATAAAAGTCGAAGTGTTCTTTCTACTGTCAAGTTGTTTACCTTTAGAATGCTAATGTGCATTGCCAGCCTCCAATAGAGGGTGAACCATTGCCCAAATTCACTGGCTTTCCAGAGCATCTCAGAGGAAAGGACCAGATTAACTTTATGAATCCCTTCCTACCACATTTCCTGCCACATAAAATTCAGTTGGAAGGTACAAATAGGCTGCAAATGTTTGCATATTCCAGGGAATGTCTTCTGACAGGCTCATGACTCCACTCAAATATTCATGAAAGGATTCCTTTATTCATCCTCTGTCCATGGGATTCTCCAGGCAAGAATACTGGAGTGGGTTGCCATTTCCTTCTCAAGGGGATCTTCCCAACCCAGGGATAGAACCCAGGTTCCCGCATTGCAGGCAGACGCTTTAACCTCTGAGCCACCAGGGGGAAGCCCCATGTTTACATTAGATATCTGCTTTGGATCAGACACGGTGATGAAGGCAGAGAGCTGCTCTCTTAGAAAGACAATGCTGTTGAATCAGAGAGGTGAGAAAGAGAAGGGAAACTCAGGTAGAATAGAGGATTTTAGGATTAGAGAAAGCCTGGAGAGGCAGAAGTGTGTGCAAAAGAGCCTCCAAGAGGCTGGAGAGGTGAGAGCTGAATTTAATTATGTATGTATTTGTTGAGAGATTCCTGAAGGAGGCTATTTGCAGAGTGTCAGGAACACAACAGTAAACAAGGCAGGAGGCTTGTCTTTGAAGAGTTAATTCTTTGCTGCAAAAAATAAAGTGGATGGTGGAGTGGGATGAACTGGGAGAAGGGGATTGACAGACATGCATTCGTGATACTATGTATGAAATAGATAACTAGTGAGAACATACCTTATAGCACAGGGAACTGTACTTGGTGCTCTGGGGTGACCTAAATAGGAAGGAAATCAAAAAGGAAGGGATGTATGTATACATGGGATGATTCACTTTCCTGTACAGTAGAAACTGACATAGCCGTGTAAACCAACTATACTCCAATTAAAAAAAAAAAGGAAAAAAAAAGCAGATCGGATTTTTCTTTGGAAAGGCAATATTGGCTACCATGTGCAAGGTATAAGATCATGGCTTGGTAGGAGGCAGTGTAATTTAAGCAAAAATTTTTAAAGATTTCCACTGGTTGGGGACCTAAGATCCTACATGCCTCATGGCCAAAAAAAACACAAACCACAAAATATAAAACAGAAGCAATATTGGAAGGTGAAATCTTAACCGCTGGACTGCCAGGGAAGTCCCATTTTTCTCATTCTTATTTGTCTCTGTGTGTGAAAAGCAGAGCACATTCTCAGCATCCAATAAATATCTGCTGAATGGAATGCAAATCCATGCTCCCCTATGACTGTGAGCCCTTATTCAGCCTTGAGTCCCCAGCCCGGAAACCATGCTCAACACATGACTGATGTTCAATAAAGATTTGTCAGATGGATGAATAAATTGATCAATGGAACCAGCCCGAAGGCCTGGGCATCCCATAGACAAGTCAAGCCAGGATGACCAGAAGCACAGTCTCACTGAGCCCCTTAGAGAATTTCAGCCATCACAGATTTCTGTTATCAAGGGATAATACTATAGAAGTCTTATCTGTATTTTACACCACAGGGGAAATTCTATGGATGTTGCCAAAAATAATTGCTCACATTTTCCAGTCTTAAAAACAAACAAAATACACACCCACCCTTTCCCAGAGAGTCAGTGAGAGACAAATACCCAGTTGAGGCAATTACACGCCACCTCTATAGTCCACAATCATCTACCACTGCTTAGAATCCAAGAAATCACATTAGCGCTGGAAGGGACCTCAGAGACCAACTAGTCCAACCCCATTATTTTATATTAACAGATACAAGAAAAGATAACTTCTACAGTTTTATTTTCCCCATGCCATTTTACTATGGTGTTCCCTGTTCTAAGACCTGATAAGACATGATACTATTTACGAATATTCTATTTCTCTTCTAATTACTTATCATCTTACAAATACACGCATACATGCATAACTGACAAAAACTAAAAATTACTTGGGAGAAACATTGTTATGCAGCCAGGATCTAAAGAGCCGGAAAGAACCTGGGATTCAATGTCACCATTTGTCAATACTGACAGTTCATGATATGGACATAGTTTTCTACAGGAATCTCTAGGCAGAGTCATGGTGAGCTGAATGCCCACATTTGAAGGAGAGGGCAGTGGTGGAGGAATGAAAGCATAAACGGCTGTGCTATATCACAAACAATTGCCAGAGGGGAAAATTTGTGTTGTCAAGAGTACTCATCACTCTCAGGGGAGTTTCCAGAGTCATCAAGAGCTGCCTCCTGTTCTGATCAACTCTAACAGCTTTGGAAACTGGTTCCCCATATTCTGAGTCACCTCAGTGAGCCTCCCCTCACTGCTGCTGGAAAGAGAAATGAAGAGCCAAATGAAGATTAATAAACCCAGTCATAGAGTCTGTTCTAGAAAACCAGAGGCAAACATCTCTCAGAAATACAGTAAGTCCCCTACCTAAGAACCTTCAAGTTGTGAATTTCCAAAGATGCAAACAGGCATTCCACTGATGCAACCTAAAGGGGTTTGACCTGGAGTGTGGGAGGGAGACAGTTACAGAAATCAAAGACACCTGGACGGGAGGCTGCAGAAGAAGAGAGGGCACTGGGCTGTGTAGTTAGTTGTTCCCTGGAGAGATTTTGCAAATGCCCCCTTGTCCCCTTCCATGAAATCATGTGAACTTCATTCCTTCTTTGTATAAATATTTATTAAGCACCTGCAATTTGCTTGACCATTGATATCAAGGCCAGAGTCATAGCAGACCAGACCTACTCTTATCCACCCCACCCCTACAACTATGAAAACACCATTTTCATAGTGTTTACTTCTATTTTTTACCATTAAAATCTTTTTATTTAAAAAACAAGTGCATTTCATCAATGTGAGTTGTGAGTTACATTTCCACTTGCCCTCTGATTGTGTTAGTTGGGTACCTAGGCTAAGCTTGACTTACGAACAAATTGGACTGACAAGTGAAAACCCTTGGAATGGAACTCATTCATACATAGGGGACTCACTGCAAGGTTCTTCATACTTCTTTCAGGTCACATCTTGCTTCTTTCATGTCATTCCCCTCTAGCACCCTCTGCAAACCCTAATCAAGCCGAACTTCACCTTTAGCCTGATTTGATAGCCCTCACATGCTTCTCATTGCCTGGATCTTCTTTACTGGACCGCTGGCCTTGCCTAGTCTGCTTGACAGCCCCCAGAGAGTGCTTTCCTTACAGCTTACCTTCCAGTCTTGTGTATCCATCAGTACTTATCTGTCTACCAGTAGACCACAAGCTACTGAGGACAGGCTGTGACCCATACCTCCATGTCTAGCACAAGGTCAGGGAAAGCCAATTTGCCAACTGAATGGATGAAGGAGTAAAGCTTTAGGAGAAAAACAATTTAAATAGGATGGGTGTGGAAGATGACATTGAAGTTTGTCCAATAATTTGGAGGGAAAAAGTCTGCTAGACTTCATTATAAAAGGACTCTCCAGATAGACTTTCATATGCTTAGGTGTTTAGTAAATATCCAAGGCTATGATATTTATTAAGTGCTTAGTAAAGATGTACTTCCCAACATGCTTGTCCATGGAACACCCTCTCTGTGTGTGTACAGTGCTTCTGTTAACATCTCCCAGAAATGATGCTCAGGAGATGAAGTTTTAGGGCATCCCCAGCTGGACCATTTCCTTAAGGGTGAAACTATTGCCAGAAAGCATGTTATCTACCAATGTTTTTGTTATAAATCCCATATGAGAGGCAAAAATCGCTATGGCCAACTGAGTTAAATTCAAGAGTACTTCAAGTTAACTTTGACCCTGAAACTCCCACAAAGAAGCTCTTCCTCTGAAGTTATGAAAAATCCACCTGGACCTTTGTCCCAGATATTTCTTGCACATTATCTATGGAAGAAAAAAATAAATGGCTGTACCAAGTTTCCTAGCTCATACTGTTTTCAACTTTAGATAAGAGAAGGATAACAGAAACAGCTTCTCACAGTTACATTCATATAACATGTTTCTGGGTTCTCTATAAGAAAATAATACAGAAAATAATGAACCAAAAAACACCTTTTAAACCCTGGTAATTTCTCCATAATTTATATTTTGGTGGACATAAACTTCTTGCCAATTATTTATCATGTTTTGAATCCCTGTAGGTGTTCTATAAATGAATGAGGTAGAAAAGAGATATGATTCCAAAATTCATTAAAAAAACCATTTACTGACCAATTCCTATACCAGTGCTAAAGGTGCAAATGTCCAGTTCTGCTTTGGGGTTAGCTTCTGCTTGTGTTAGCTTCTGCTGTGCAATGAAGTGAATCTATTTTATATATATATACACACACACACATGTATCTCTGTCTCGTGAGTCTGCCTCCCTGCCCCATCCCACCCTCTGAGTCATCAAGAGCTCCCTGTGCTCCACTGCAGCTTCCCACTGGCTGTCTATTATACACGTGGCAGTGTATACATGCCAATGTTACCCCCTCAGCTCATTCCATCCTCCCCTTCCCCTGCTGTGTCCACAAGTCCGTTCTCTACATCTGTGTCTCCAATCCTGCCTTTCTGTAGATTCCATATATGTGTGCTGTGTGTGTTAAGCCACTTCAGTCATGTCCGACTCTTTGCAACTCCATGGACTGTAGCCCACCAGGCTCCTCTGTCCATGGGATTCTTCAGGCAAGAATACTGGAATGGGCTGCCATTTCCCCCTCCAGAGGATTTTCCCAACACAGGGATCAAACCCACATCTCTTACATTTCGGGCATTTGGCAGGCAGGTTTTTTACCACTATTGCCACTAGGGTGTTAATATACAATATTTGTTTTTCTCGTTCTCATTTAAGATGGGAAAATATGATCTACTATCAAGAAAGTTGCTGTACATTTACAAAAATTAATCATAATTTTAAAAATATGGAATTTTATCCAGTTTATGAGGCCACTCATAGCATAAAAGTGCATGGTACATGCTCAATACATAATGAGGAAATAAGTGCATAAATGAATGAATATATAGACAGCTTTGAAATGGATGTCTTGACATGTCAAGAGTGTGTTACCCAAGGAGTGGGAACTGAGAGGGACCTAGCAAATGAGCACTCTCAAATAGATATATTTTAGATATACAGAGAGGATGGACAGGAACTCTCCTAAGTAAGTAGGGTGGCAGGAGAAGGGAGGTGATTCAAGGGCAATGACAAGACCTGTCTGACCTGAACAGGGAGTCTAGGTTAGGATACAGCACTCACACTGGAAAGTTACATGGGGAAAAGTCCTAGAAGGTCACTAAATGCTCATTATGGAGCTAGGACTTTATCCTAAAGGTAAAGGAAACCACAGAGAGAAGCTTTGACCTGAGGAGTGAAAGATAAAGGCTATTTTTTGGAAGAAAGATGTTTCATCATCGATTCCAAGCATGGAAATATTACTGGTTAGATGTTGAATGAAAGGATCTTTCTCAAATCTGAAGTTCTAGGGAACAACATAGGTGCAAACCAGTAGTTCAGCACTCAGCTCTTGCAAGGAATTGAGTAGACAATACCAGAGCAGCAGCTGTGACATCAGATAGGGTCAGTCTCTGCTGCTTAACAGTCATTAGATTGGGGGCAAGTTACTTAACCCTACCAAACCTCAATTTCTCCCATTGCAAAATAGGGATAAAAATAGTATCAACCTCATAAGGTTGGTGGTATTAAATTAAATGATGAATATCAACTGTTTACAAAGTACCTGACCCTCAGTAGGTAGTCAAAACATAATATCTATTAACATTAGACTTGAGACTGTAATTAGCATTTTATCCCCTCAATAGGTCCTTGTTAAGAGCATCATAAACCAATGAACCAACTTTAAAGATGCAAAATTATTTAGTCTTCTCATGAGATTTCAGAAAATGTTTTGAGAGACTCTTGTAAATCTGAGTTAATATTTTTGTTTCTGCTATTACTATATTTGTTACATTTGGGTTCTCTTAATTGTACATGGGTGGAATTTTTGGTGACATCAAAGGTCTGTTTGTGCCCAGCCTGTTTCTTGTTATCCTAACTCAATTTCTATTTTCTGGTGACAAAGTTAGTAAACAGCAATGCCAACTTATTCTCCATGTTCGTCTAGGGGCTTGTCTAAGTTCACTTAGTCACCAGGCAGTGAGGGAGCAAGATCTGAAATGTAGGTTTCTCTTACATTCGGGATGGTTTCCACTCACATCCATGAGATGGCTTTTTCCACGCCCAACAATGCATGCTAACTAAGCAGTGATACTAAACTGAGAACGAGTTCTGAAGCATCCACTTGAAGGTGCAGGGTGCACAGGTATTTCCTGGCGTGTGGCAAATCTATAGCATTCACATTTCAAATGACTCAGATACATATTCTGATGGCTTCATTCCATTTTTGCATTAAATATAGGAAATCTTATACAACAACCAACATGCAAATATCTAAAATGGGCTTTTTAGCTCATAATGTTTTCTCTGCACCTTCTAATCAACCAACCGGAACCACTGTAGAAAGAGTATAGATAACTTTTATGCTTTGGTATCAAAAGATTCCAAGCTGTTTACCACATCATCAGAGGATCTCATCTGGACATCTGTACTCCCCCTACTGATACACAAGTCTCTGCTGTCAAAGGACAGCTGCAGGCTGGAGAACACATGTCTAAATATAGATCACAGTCTCATACCTCTTCATCCCTATTAGCAGAAGGCATCAAGCACTAACTGAAAATAACACTCAGTGACTTGGTCTTGGTCTGGGGTTAGAAGGTACATCTGGTCAGAAGGTATGACTGCAATTTCCCATAAAAATTAGGAATTATTATACCATTTTAATAAATGTTCCTGTCATTAGCACAAAATGCAGCATACTAAATACATAAATAAATACTAAACACTAAATGCCACAGCTAGGTCAAAGGGCATCCCTTACTTCAAAACTCAGCTCAAAGGCCCTTTTGGTAAGAGCTTCCATAACTGGCCTCTGTGTTCACTAATTGCTCAGCAAAGGCCTTTCTATTCCAGTCCTAAGCATGTTGCACTGTGTTGATACATTAACACATCACTTTCACAACAAGCTGTGATCCCCTTAGAGGTAGGAACCGTCAAATTATGTTTCCTAGAGGACAAGAGGCATCCAGCTCTGGGGAAGTTCCCACCCCTTGGATGCTGGAGCAGACCAGATGGTTACCCACAGCAGACACTGCATGCGGGCATCTTCAGTCTCTCAGTCGCGCCTGACGCTTTGCAACTACAGGGACTGAAGCCCACCAGACTCTTCTGTCCATAGAATTGTCCAGGCAAGAATACTGGAGTGGGTTGCCATTTCCTGCTCCAAGGGATCTTCCCGACCCAGGGGTCGAATCTGTATCTCTTGAATCTTCTGCATTGGCAGGCAGATTTTTTACCACTGTGCCACCGAGGAAGCCCATAGGTTAAGTGGTTGAATGCAAATCAGAAACAAGGAGGGTCACACAGGAAGACCAAGACAGACACAATCAGTGCTGTAAGCCCAGAGGTCAAATATGAAGATAGATGTCCTCAGCCATGGTATTATTAAAGACAAGCCAGGAAAGTGAAGTGTGATGTGAAATATGGTAGAAAGGTGTAGGACAGAGGGAAAGTAGGGTAGCAAACAGGAGTGTCATTTCTAGGGATCTTCAATTCTCTGGTGATGTCTTGGAGATAAAGGAGAAAGTTGACCATTGTAAAGAAGCAGGATTAGACTAGAGATTTTTCCTTTTTACATCTCCTGTATCTGGCACATTCCCTGAAACAAAACAGATATTTGATAAGTATTTACTGAATAAATGAATGAATCAATCAATCATTCAAAGAGTCTTCTAAGGGTTGATCTATGTATTCCAGCAATAATCTCTGCTTCACTTATGCAGTAATTTGACTGTCTTCATTGTAACAATTCTCATGGCTTACTTTTATGTATTTATGGATCTCCCCTAATTAGATGATTGTCTCAAAAGAGCAACCCAGAGTCCTAGAGAAAGCATGATGCCAAATCTTGCACAGAGTATGTGTACTATAAATGCCTGTAGAGTTTCACTGAATAATACTGAATTTAAATTAATTGCTTTCCAGTACAAATTAGTTTAATGGTTCAAAGAAGAGCTTAGTTCTAAATCAAAGGCAAAAATAGAAACAGGAAAGAAAGAATAAGCACATGAAACAATATTCCATATCACTAGTCTTTAGAGAAATAAAAATCAAAACCATAATGAAATATCATTTCATAACCACTAGCATGGATATTATAAAAGACAAAAGCAAGGGAAAAAACAGAAAATAATAACTATTGGAGAAGATGCAGAGAAATTAGAATGTTGTGCATTGCTGATAGGAATGTTAAATGGTACAACTGCTGTGAAAAATGGTATGGTGATTCTTCAAAAAAAATTAAAAGTAAAATTAGCATAGAATCCAGCAATTCCACTCCTAAGTATACACACAAAAGAAGTAAAAACAAGGCCTTGAACAGATATTGTATGCTCATGTTCATAGCAGAATTATTTATAATAACCAAAAGGTAAAAGCAAGCCAAATGTCCTTCAACAGGTAAATGGATAAACAAAATGCAGCATATACATACCACAGAATATTACTGAGCCTTAAAAAAGAAGGAAATTCTAACACATGCTACAATATGGATGAACACTATGAGAATTATGCTAAATGAAATAAGCTAGTGACTGGTATGAATCCACCTCTCTGGGATACCTGAAGTATTCAGTTTTATAGACAGAAAACAGAATAGTTATCAGACTATTGCGGGCAGAGAGGAATAGGGAGTTATTGCTCAGCAGTAGAGTTTCAGTTTGGGAAGATGAATAAAAAAATAAGAGATGGTTGTACAACCATGTGAATGTACTTAATGCCATGGAACTGTACACTTAAAAATCATTGAAATTAAAATGGTGTTTTACATCATGTGTCTTTGGCCACAATTAAAAAATATGTATCTTATTAGCAAATTTTTAAAAATTTTTATTGGAGTATGGTTGATTTATAATGTTGTGTTAGTTTCAGGTATACAGACAAGTGAATTAGCCAGAATTTTCAAAAATTGTTAATCACTCCAACTTATTAACAGCTTACCATTTTGTATGACTCCCCTTTTTATCAGTTTTAATAGAAAATAACTAATGGCCACCAAAATGCATACGAACACTTGCAGATAAGCACCTCAACCACAACCATACTCACACACACACACATGCATGATCTTATAGCAAGGATTTTTTTACAAGCCAAATTTCTGACTCTAATAATAGAAACCAACGTATGTTACCTCCAAGACCTCTCAGTTGATTATCTTCCAAATGAGCAGACAGGCTTTATTCACTCTTCATTGCAAAGGACTCCTGCTCACAGGATCTCTCACAACCTTTGAGTATCAAGCCTCAAAATGCAGAAATAAGCCTAATGGTGGGGTAGAAAAGGCCAGTGAGTGTTAAGTCTCTTCCTGATCTCACAGAGAAAGGAGGTGTTTCTCTTCCCCTCCTAAAGAGACTCTCCTACAGTAAAACTCACTTAGAGGCAGAAAGAAGGTAGAGAAATTTCGTCTAAGGTACCTGCCCACAGAAGACCTTGATGGATGTCTCACAATGACATGTCTGGTTCTGCCCCAGCCAATCCTGAGTCTTGGACCCAGACTCCAGACTCAGATTGACTCAAAATCTCACAGAAGATCTGTGCTTCTGATCACGGGTTTAATGAACAGATAAACCAGTGCACACAATGGGTCCCTGCTCACTTTAGAGCTTTTCCTCTCCTCCTCACCAACTTTGGCCCCCATCCTTTAGAATCAAATCCAAGTTCCACCCTGTTCCTAAACACTTCTCCCAGTTAACTAGGTTCTCAGGGATTTCCTTTCTCTTGATTCTTAAATAATGGATCTGGGATGCCCTTCAGCAAGGGCCTTTATGTAACGGTGTCTCTAAAGAGTGTATTGAGCCCTTGCTCTGGTGTTTGATTCTCAGTAAGACTGTGATTCCCTAATTAAAGCTCACTGCCATGACTTTTCTCTCACCTCTCCTTGATGTCAGCTACATCATAACATGTTCCTGGGAATTCATTAACTAATGGAAACAGTTCAACAACAGCTTTATTCAGGGTAGAAATACAGTCTCTGCAATACCACCCACCTTTAGCAGATCTTATAAATAGTAAAGGCTCAGTAAATGTCTGGGAACTGACCATCTTGGGATAGCAAGGAATACTTCCTCTGAAGATCAATTTTTGTGTCCATTATGCCAGCAGTCCCCAACATTTTTGATCCCAGGGACTGGTTTCATGGAAGACAATTTTTCCACGGATTGGGGTGGGAGGAAGGTTTCGGCAAGATTCAAGCACATCATATTTATTTTGTACTTTATTTCTTCTATTATGACATCAGCTCCATCTCACATCATCAAGCATTAGATCCTGGAGGTTGGGGACACCTGCTTAAGCAATTAGAAGGTGAAAGAAGGATGCTCCTGAACAAGCCCCCCAGAGCAGAGGAGAAGACACGTGGACTCCTTCCAGATCAGAATTGTGGGAGAATTTGTGCAAGTAAGAAGCATAATCTCCTTTTCCAGGAAGGAAATCGAGTTTCAGAGAGAAGTGGTATATTTGAGGTCACACTTTGAGTTAGGAGCAACTCTAAGACTGGAGCCTAAGTCTCAATAGTGAGGTAGGTTTGGAATCTTCTCAAAGGGTTTGTAGCAGTCTATTTGGAAACTACTTCCTGTGATAGCAGAGAGAAGTTCTCACTGAGCTGTTGCACTAGAAGCTCTGTATTACAGATTTAGAGGGTTGCTCAGAATCTCCCTGACTTTTACAAAGTTGTCCTCTAAAATCATTGTAATTCTGGGGCACAAAAATGATATTCTAAAGTCACCAAAAGTAGAAAGTTTTGGGAAGGAAAGTAGAAAGTTGTGGGAGGATGAAGATTCCTTCCAAACCTAGGTATTTTCTGCATTTTATTATGTACGTGTGCTAAGTTGCTTCAGTCGTGTCCGACTCTTTGAAACACTATAGACTGCTACTCTGTCCATGGGATTCTCCAGGCAAGAATACTGGAGTGGGTTGCCATGATCTCCTTCAGGAAATCTTCCCAACCAAGGGATCGAATCCACATCTCTGATGTCTCCTGCCTTGGTAGGTGGATTCTTTACCACTAGCGCCACATGGGAAGCCCACTTTAAGATAAATAAAACATCAACCCAGGAATTTTCAGAGAAGTAGAGGCCACCCACCCTCCTTATTATGCTGTAGTTATTTCTTTCCTCTGTAGGTTATTAAACTTATACTTTTTATTCAAGGAACTTTTGTTCAGGACCAACGAGGTACCAGGTACTGTGTTAAGTCAAAGGATCCAGAGATGAATTAGACAAGTTCTTTGAGGAATTCCCTTGAGAATTCCTTGAGCTCTTTGAGCATTCCTTGAGGAATGCTGGACACAGGCAAATAAACAAATAATTGAAAAACTGTGCAGGGTACCATAACAGGTGTTTTCAAGGTGCTTCAAACATATCCAGTCACAGAGGCGGCACTCAATAAACATTGTTGAATGAATGAATGAACTAATGAAATAGCTAGTAACTAATAACTAATTAATTAATAATTAAAATTTGCCCACAGAATTTAGGGATGCTATTTGCATTTATTTAGGGTAGGTTTGCTTTTAAATTGGGTTTCCATGTAGAGAACAGACTTGTGTACACAGCAGGGGAAGAAGAGCGTGGGATGAATTGAGAAAGTAGGATTGACATATATATGTGACCAGCATTGTAAATAGACAGCCAGTGGGGAGCTGTGCTATAGCACAGGGAGCTAGCTCGGCACTCCACGATGGCCTCAATGGGTTGGACATGGGAGGGAGATCCAAGAGGGAGGGGATATATGTGTGTATATATGTGTATGTATATATAGCTAATTCACTTTCTTGTACAGCAGAAATTAACACAACATTGTAAATCATTCATCCTTCAAATTAAAAAAATTTTAAGAAAATAAAGAAAATAATTAACTGGGTCTCCAAATAATTTTTTTTTGTAAGTTAAGGGGAAAAATTTAATAAAATAAACTAAGTCTCCAATCATTCATTCATTCAAGTGCTCATTGATTTACCCATGTGTTGAGCATCATAATGGGTTACTAGACACTGTGAGAAGCTGAACTGAATAAAGCAAGGCCCTTGCTCTCAAAGATTATAGAACTATAAAATAACTAACATTTTATGATACATGTTTTATTCTGATCTCTGCGTGCTCCATTAGAATGTAAGTTCCATGAAGGCAGAGTCATTCTCTGGCTTTCTCTCTGCCATATTTGAAACACCTACAAACAGTTCCTGGTGCCAGGTCAGTACTCCGCAGCCAGCGCCAGAGTAAATGAATGCATGATTGAAGGAACAGATGGGTGGTACATCAACAATATTGTGAGAGCTTGGAGGAGCAGCATCTCATTAGCAACGTCTCAGGAGCAGATGGAGGAAGAATTCAAGGAGGAACAGAGAAGAATCTGGGAGGAGAAAAACCAGAAGGGTGCGCTGTCATAAAAGCCAACAGACAGGACAGAGCTTCCAAAGGAAAAGCTAATTGACTTGCCTGCACCCAAGAATCATTGTTGATCACTGTGGGCCCAGAGCGGGGACTAGATTGAGACAGGGACAGTCACTCTCAGAATCGTTCAAGTTCAGTGTCAGCACCTGAAAGCCTCACCCCTTAATTTTGTGTCCATAATGCCTCACTTGTCTCACCCTACCCCAGCCCTGTGGGGCCCGGCCCTGTGCCAAGAAGATAATAGTCATTAAGACACAAGCCCAGGACTTCCCTGGTGGTCCAGTGGCTAAGACTCCATGCTCCCAGTGCAGGGGCCCAGGTTCATTCCCAGAGCAGATCAAGTTTGATCAAGGAACTAGATCCCACATGCTGCCATTAAAGATTCCACATGCCACAACTAAGAACCAGTGCAGGCAAATAAATAAATAATTTTTTTTTTTAAAGACACAATCCCTCTCTCAAGAAGGTAAAGGTCTAACAGGCCAACAGACAGAAACCCATCAATGATAATGCAGAAGATGAATTTTGGCAGGAGTAAGCAAAATGAGCAGGAGAATCAGACAGGAGCACCTCAGTCGGACTAGGGGCTCGGAAAATATGACGGGTGATGAGCTGAGACTAAGAGACAATCACAAACGCACAGAGAGGGAGGGGAGCACAGCCTTCCGGACAAGGAAACAGTGCGCACCAAAACTAGGGGCCTAAAACTACATCAAGGGTCCCAAAACGGTGGCGTGGTGGGGTGGCTGGAAGTGAGAAAAGAGTGGTCGTAAATGAGGTTAGGGATGCAGTTCCCGTTATTCATCCTGTCAGCCTGGAGCCCCATCTTTATGTTTACAGTTCTGTTGGTATCTGGGGCAGTTTTCCTTGGAAACGAGCTGCTGCCTAAATTAATTGACAGGCCCATCAGTCTGCTCTTCCTCCCTCCGTCCTGGCCTCTGAGAGAACAGGGGAGGAGGCCCCCACTGAGTCTTTGCTGCTCAGTCAGAGGTATTTTTAGTCCCAGCAGAAAATAACGGCAGTGTGCATTTAATAAAAATATCAGCCCTGGGAATGATCTAGTGCCAGCGTCGGAGCAATCAGGGACGGGACATGTTTCCAATTGAATTACTACTGTGGTCATAGTTATAAAAAGAGAGAGGGAGTAGAAAAATGTTAGGCTGGTCAGTTTCTCGGGAGCATTTAATCTTGGTTCACTCTAATTTTAATGTTCGAAGACACATGAGCCAGCTCTGTCCTTAGGAGTTATTTCAGAGGGGATGGGCCCATGCCCGCAACTCGCAATTGACACCAGGCAGCCCTACTCCATGAAGTTTTCTTTCTTTCTTTCTCTTCTTTTCTGTCCTCCCTCCCTCTCTCCCTCCCTGCTCCCAGTTTTGGCCTCCATTAGCTCTGCTGCTCACAAGCTGATGGGACACAGTGTGAATAATTACAATGAGGGTAAATTTAGACTCTGATGGAACCAAGGGAATGTGAGCTCAGAAGCTGGACTCAGGGTGAAAAGGAGCCTGGGCAGCATTTAGAAAGAGCAACCCACTGCAGTGTTCTTGCCTGGAGAATCCCATGGACAGAGGAGCCTGGTGGGCTGCAGTCCACGGAGTCGCAAAGAGTCGGACACGACTGAAGCAACTTAGCACACAATGTAATACTGGAAGACAACTATACTTCAATATAAAACAGTAATTTTAAAAAAGAGACAGCGCCAACATGAGTCATGAAGACTGTGCTCCCCCAAGACTTCTAGGGGGAAAAAAAGTCTCCATTTTTTAGATCGTCATAACCTGCTCCTTTCAATCTGATCATGGTTTATCTCCACAGCATGGTCTCCCTCTGTTGGTCCCCTTACAGCCTTTGTCACCTTCTCTAGTGAAAAGAGTAATTATTAGTTGCTTCTTATTAAGGGCCTCCTTAGTGCCAGGCTCTGGCTGAGCAATCATAGAAGTTATATCACTTCATCCTGAAACTTACATCAAAAAGCAGAAACCATTAGTAACTGGTGAGGAGACTGAAGCTTGGACAGGTTAAGTCACTAGCTAATAACTGGCAGAACCTGGATTCTGGTTCATCTAGAGCCCATCCGTCCTCTGCCCACTGCCCTCTGACTCTGATCTCCCAGTTTGACCGAGTTCTTTAGAATATGCTTCTTCACACCTCTCATATCTTACATATGCTGCCCCTTTCCTTGGAATGCATTCTGACCCACTTTCCTAGAATTCTCTCCTAAATATCTTGCTTTCTGTCCACATCTGTTGTAGCATGTGTTACCATTACCGTTAGTAATAATCACTATTGTATATTCAATTTATATTGTATACCAGGTATTGTTCTGAGTGCTTTGCATGTATTATCTGATTTAATTATCACAACATACTTAAAAGACAGCTATTGTTATGATACCCATTTTACAGAATGGAAACTGATGCACAGAAAAATAAACTAGCTTGCAGAGCTGGTGAGTGGTAAAACTAGAAAAATAAAATCTCATGAATTGAGTAATCACTATGTAACAAGCACTAGACATAACACTAAACCTGTATGTTTACACGTTATCCTGACAGCAATTGTGTAATTAATAACCCCATTTTACAGATGATAAGACTGAGGTTCAGAAAAAGTTTTAAGTAACTTCATCAGGGTAACAGATCTAGGATGGAAACTCAGGTATGTGAAGACTCCAAGCCCTTTGCTCTTTTGCACAGCACAATGAGTTGCTTCCATCACTGTCTTCTCAGTGTTGCTGCTGCTGTTAAGTTGCTTCAGTCGTGTCTGACTCTGTGCAATCCCATAGACGGCCACCAGGCTCTGCCGTCCCTGGGATTCTCCAAGCAACAACACTGGAGTGAGTTGCCATTACCTTCTCCAATGCATGAAAGTGAAAAGTGAAAGTGAAGTCACTCAGTCGTGTCTGACTCTTTGCAACCCCATGGACTGCAGCCTACCAGGCTCCTCTGTCCATGGGATTCTCCAGGCAAGAGTACTGGAGTGGGGTGCGATTGCCTTCTCTGGTCTTCTCAACGAATCATCACTTTTTAAGAGAAAAGCCATGTTCTCCCCAGCACTTCACACAGGTCCCTGGTACACAGTGGGCTACAGTAAATGTTGGATGAAAGGATGAATAAAATACAGAGCATCAGCAACCTGTTTCAAATACGATGTGTTTACATGCACTGGGAGGAAAAAGAACAAGATAGACATGTTTATGAAGGGCGTTCTTAAGGCAGAGGACTCTCCCAGCGTGTGCAGCTCCTGCCAGCTGGTCCAGGCTGTCAGGTCAAATAAGACTCACATGAAGGAAGGCTCTTCCCTCAGACAGACTGCTGCGTGAGGAGAGGTCCAGCTCTGCCCTCTGGCCCCCCGTCGCTCAGGGTCTCCTGCCATCTCTGAGCTGGCCTTCCCTCACCAGGCCTTGACACCAAGACTAGGCTGTGTTCTGGGCTCCTGATGGTGACGGCTGGACCACTGTTTACATAGCATCCCCTGGACTCCAGCTGTCCTTACCGGCATCCTCCACTATATCCCTTCCCTGCTGTTTTGCATCATGCCCAGGGTCAGAATTCCATGAAGCCCTTTGGGATAAAGAGTTAAATTTCTGAAAATGAAATTTCACTGGAGACACTTTCCTTTTTTCAATTGGAGGATAATTAACGTTGTGTTGGTTTGTGTTGGTCTCTGCCATACAATATCGTGAATCAGCCATAAGTATACATATATCCCCTCCCTCTAGAGCCTCCCTCCCACCCCACCCCCCCAGCCCATCCCACTAGGTCATCACAGAGTCCTAGGCTGAGCTCCCTGTGTTATACAGCAGCTTCCCATTAGCTATCTACTTTACACATGCTAGAGTATATATTTCCATGCTACCCTCCCAATTCGTCCCACCCTCTCCTTCCACTGCTGTGCCCACAAGTCCATTCTCTACATCTGTGTCCCTATTCCTGTCCTGAACATTGGTTCATCAGTACCATTTTTCTAAATTCCATATATATGTGTTAATATGCAATATTTGCTTTTCCCTTTCTGATTTACTTCACTCTGTATAATTTACAATAGTCAGAGCATGGAAGCAATCTAGATGTCCATTGACAGATGAATGGATAAAGAAGTTGCGGTTGTATATATATATATATATACACACACACACAATATACAATGGCATGTTACTCAGCCATAACAAGGAACAAATATGAGTCTGTTGAACGGAGGTGGATGAATTTTTAGAGACTCGAGAGCAGGTGACAGAGTCCGCAGAGAAGCCACTGCCTCTTCACACCTGCCACTCTTTACCTTTCAACTGGACTTGTACAGAGGTGCCCAGAGCCCAAGAAAGCTGGATTTCAAACCTGCCTCTGTCACTGCTTAGTCACTGGACTTAGGCAAGTCACTATTTTCTCTAAGCTTCCACTTCCCATCAGTAAAATGGGTATAGCATCCCCAAATTACAGTGTGGTTGAATGATCAGAAGACCATATGGAGGAGAGGCAGGAGAAGGCAAAGTTCATAAGGATGCTCTTTGCAGTAGATGCAGAATCTCAGATCCACCTCAGGTGACCAGATGTCCCGGCTGGTCCAAGACACAGAGATTTTGAAGGTGTGGAACTTCCAGTGTGAAGCGTGGGAAACTCCAGACAAACCAACATAAGTCACCTACCACATAGCAAAATGGGAATAATAAGACCTCTTTCCTTGCAGAGTGGGCTTGGGACTCTATGAAAATATATGTAAAGTGCATGTTTCATTTCCTTCTGTTGCCATAGTTCTCTGGTTCTGCCCATTGATTATTGTTATTTTCTACACAAAGGAGTATGATGACTAAAGAAAAACCATGCTGCCTTTGTTAATCTCTGAAAGAAAGGCTCCCTCCTGGGACTAGTGGCATGTAGGTGACTACCCTGTCCTGAGGACGCTGAGTGGTTCCCAGGAGTCCATAGGAACAGATTTCTGTGATGCTAAATTTAAGCTAACTTTACTCACCTGCTTCATGCCAATCTGGTACCTTGCAGCTGTTGGCTGGGAGAGGGCCAAGGCAGAACACTCATTTAATGAAATGACTCAGACCTTGAGCTGAGAGAACAGAGGAAGTAAACAGTTCAGCTCTACAAGTTGCTCCCAAGAAGGACACATGATTGCACAGCTCATTTTTGGGTAGAGTTCAGGTTGTCAAGTCTGCTGACAATGCACAGTCAATAGGCCCAGTGCCTGGCAGAGAGAAAACACCAGTAACATGTTAAATTTCAAGTCTGTTGACTTTGAAGTTATTTTGACAACCTCATTTGAAATATTAAGCATCAATCATAGTCTTATTTCAAATGTATTTTCCTACCAATATCTCCTATTAACATGTTCTTCCTACAAAATGGAAGGGCACAGCCTAGAAAGCTTTTACTTTTAAAATCATTAAACCTATTTGCACATCCCCAGAATAGAATGGAAGCCTTCCTCACCTTGGATAAATATGTAAAAATACAAATAAGTAGTATCAGAAGATTGTAGTAGAATCTCGGTGATTGGTGTATGAATGCTTTCAACATTTTTGTACATATGACCATTTTCATAACGAAATTTAGAGGGAAAAAAGGCAAATCCACAGATGCTAAGATAAATCCTCATCCTAATTCTCTTAAATCACATCGGAAATGGCTGAAAGGTGTGACTTCATACACCTGGGTGGACAAGGGGACATTTGTCCTGAGAAAACCAGACCCCTCTCTGAAGTAGAAACAAAGTCACACCCTTGCTGAGTCACTGCTCAGCAGTGACACCGCAGCATTAGGGAGTGACAGTCAAGCGCATGTGATAATGGGCCCGTGTGCCCAGGGGGGGCTGACATCACCCCCGGCTCATCTCTTAGATCATTAGAGTGACCTGTTTGCTGGGCCTGGAAGGGAACAGTCAGCCAAAAGCTCCCCAGGCCAGCAGATGAGGAGCTCCGTCTTGGCAAACGATGACTCCATCCTCCAATGTGATCAGATTTTATCCTCTGGTTAGCTTTTATTTGGTTAGTTATATTCAATAATCTCCTCTGGTCTGATCTCTGGGTAGCTTATGTTCACAAGGATGTAACTGTCCCTTGCTCTTTTCTTAGAACAAGAGCTGCTGGTCTGTGGACAAAGCCGGGGATATAATACCATATCATCGCTGGTTTCATATATACAAGAGCTATTGACCCCATGTGAGTCCTTTAAATCACCTGGGCTCTGATTTCCTCCTGGCACCCTGGTACTATATAAACACTGGTCATAGATTCACCATGAACTCCCCATGAGAACCAGATCTCCATCATATTTATACCCTCAGAGGCTAACCTAGTACCCTAAGACACACAAGGCTCACACAAAATAAATGTCGACTGAATTGAAATGAGGAACCAGCCACTACTGTGAATGCTGAGATTCTGAATCTGGTTTTTGTTCTTTCCTGCTTCCCAGGTGGCACTACTGATAAAGAACCTACCCGCCATTGCTGGAGACATAAAGACGTGGGTTTGATCTCTGGGTCGGGAAGATCTCCTGGAGGAGGGCACAGCAGTCCACTCCAGTACTCTTGCCTGAAAAATCCCTATGGAGAGAGGAGCCTGCCAGGCTACAGTCTAACGTGACTGAAGGGACTTAGCATGCATGCACGCTGCATACAGTGGTCTCACTACACATCTGATGTTTGCTGTAACTATTTTTAATCCTTGTCACATCCTTATGAAGCGCTCACCATCACCTTCATTTTACAGTTTGGGAAAACTGAGGTAGACAGAGCTTTGTCACTGAGCCAGGATCTGAATTTGCACTGACTTGACTTCAAAGCCCACCCCTTCTTTCTCATCACACTTCATTCTTTCCTTGTGGGAGACTGTAAGTAACAACTTTGTCCACACTTGACAAAGCAAGAAAAATGGGGCAAATGCAGGCGATGGAGCTCTTCTTAGGGAACACTCCAAACACCCTTTGCTTCCAGCTACCTAGAAAGAACAGAGAAACAAATCTCCTCTTCGTTGTGGGCCTGCTGCAAGCTGCATCACAGTTTGAAGTCATCCAAGTGATGAGAAGTCCCTCCAAGATGACACAAAAAGGCTGCAAGTCACTCAAAAGTGGAAGCAGAGTCTTCAATACAAGGGGGCTGATTGATCGAGGCATGGGCAGAAGGCGCTGCAGACCATGACCAAACAGTCATGTCCATTCGTCTTCCTGACCACAGCCTTTCTTCTCCCCAACACAGAAAATAAATTCTAATCCAGAGCGTGGCTACACTTGCCACATTCTGTCTCCACGGCAGTGGCTGCCCTGAGATTACTCGTTGAAGAGGAGATTAAAATTTCCAGCTGGAAGAATGATTCCTAATATTGTTATCCTTGAATAATACCTCTGACCTGCAAGAAAAAGGGCAAATCATGCAGTGATGCCAGAAACTTTATTCTGATCAGTGCATCCCATTATTCCACAAAAGCCACACAATTGTCATGTCTCCAGCCTGAAGAGACGCGTTGTTTGTTTCTAGGCAAATGGTATCCAGTCAGTAGGACCCCTTCATCATCTGGTGTGCCGGACACGGTGCACAGTACATCTAGCCCCTTCTCCTCATAGCGACCTTCGAGCTAGGTATGACCAGTTTACAGATGAGAGAATTGGGGTTTAATGGGGCTTCCCAAGTGGGTCAGTGGTAGAGAATCCACCTGCAATGCAGGAAATTTGGGTTCAATCCCTAAGTCAGGAAGATCCCTGGAAGAAGGATAATGGCTTCCCACTTCAGTATTCTTACCTGGGAAATCCCATGGGCAGAGGAGCCTGCGGGCTTACAGCCCATGAAGTTGAAAAGTCAGACAGGACTGAGCGACTGAGCACGCAGAACAGCACCTCATAGCGACCTTTGAGCTTGATGTGCACACAATTTACAGATGAAGGAAGTGGGGTTTACCTCTGAGATTAGGAGAGAGTACTTGTCTGTAATTTTGAAAGAAGAAGGCAACTTTCTTAACTTTTTATTTTATATTGGAGTACAGCCAGTAAACAGTGTTGTGAGTTTCAGGTGCGCAGGGTAGTGACTCAGCCATACACATACACATGTATCCTTTCTTCCTCAAACTCCCCTCCCATCTAGGCTGCCACTTAACACTGAGCAGAGTTCTCTGTGCTTATACAGTAGGACATTGTGGATTATCTATTGTAAACAGAGCAGTGTGGTCATGTTGATCCCAACCTCCCTACCTATCCTTCCCCCTACCCTTCTCTTCCAGTAACCATAAGTTTATTCTGCAAGTCTGTGAAGGAAGAAGACAATTGAAATTGGCTTCATATAAGTAGCCTGGCATCATGTAAAAGGACCATGGCCCTTGGCTCAGTCAGTCTGGGTTTGAAGTCCACTTACCAGCGTGTGTGACCTTGGGCAAGACAAAGAAACTCATTTACAGCAGCAACAGGCACAATATTGCTTTTATCCCTAAAGACTGATCTGAATACCACTTTCCTGTATTGCAGGCAGATTCTTTACCATCTGAGCCACCAAGGAAGCCCAATATGTGGGACAGTGTTTGATATGCTGAAGACATTCAATAAAAATTTGGTGACTCCTAAGAAGAAATGGAATACAAAATAAGCAGAATCAAAAGCAAAGGAAATGAAATAGCACTTAACCCGCAGAAGATAAGAACCCAAGGATCAGCTGAGCTGAGACTGGAATGGCATGGGAAGGGATTTGGGCTTGACCTAGAAAAGGAAAGATGGAGCCAGCACAAGTTCTCAAGCAGAGGAGCGGCATGGTGACAGGAGATGTATTTGGAGACCTCCCTGGTCTCTGGGACGTGATGATAATTTTGGCATCACTTTAGTTGCCCAGCTGCAGTACTGAAGCATTGTCATTGTCTGATGCTTATAATATTACAATAGTTTTTCTCAAAGTAAGACTGGCTGGCAGCAGAATTCCTTAGGGAGCCTGAGAAAATTACATAATCCTAGGACCAGCCCAGACTTAAGAATTCAGGCATTCTTGGAGATAACACCCAGGAATTCACAACCTTTCAAATACCCCAAATGTTCTGATTCATAGTGTCCAAAAGCCATTCATCTAAAACAAGGGATTTTAAACTTAAAGAAGAGTCCTCATCAGAGCACGTCATCTTATCATTATCAGGGCTCTGGGTTTCCAAGGACGATTCATAGTATAATAATAAACCAAAGACAGTTGCAGCCCTCTTTTAAATTGCCAGACACCTAAAAATAAAGTCAGCAAGCAGTGTAGCCTCAGAAAAGCGGCCAGAGGGGGAACTACAATTAGTAGCTGACCCCCGGTTACAGGGCAGGACTTTTTTAGACCCATGGCTCATGCCAATTCAGTGGCCGAGGAGTAGGCCCAACTGAAGTGCCGTTTACGCTACTGGCTAAACGGAGTCCTGGAAAGTGACCACGTCTCTCGCCAGCTCTGAGATGTGAAGCAGGGCTGCAGAGCCGCTGGAGAGAAGTAGGAAGAGATTCAGTCAGGTCAATAGCACTGACTCAGTACCTCACAAGAGGAAGACATTCCAGGTAAATTGGAGGACACTCAGGTGAGAGCACTAAGGCCCAGCCTCAGGGAACTGCGATCCAGGGTAGTATAAAACCCAACAGGATATTATAGTAAAAAAAAAAAAAAAAAATGATTAGGGGAACAGAGAAAAATAAGAAGTTGATTTTAAATAGATTAGGAAAGAAAGGCTCTGTGGAGGAGGTTGATAATTGAGCAGGATCTCAATAGCATGATTGGAACTGTAACAGGGAGAGATGAGAATGGGCATATACAGGCAGAGAAAATGTTACATGCAAACAAATAGGAAACTATGAGATGCTGAAGATTCTAATATAATGGAGGTGTTGCTTTCTTTCCCAGAAATAAAGGGGCAAGTGCCTATAAAGAGAGACTGGGGACAATTCATGAAAGCTTTGAATTCCAGAAGAAATAGGAACATTAGTTTGTAGGCAACACAAGAAACCCTATTAAAATAGCCTTGAAAAAAAAATGAAATAACCTTGATGACAAGTTGGAGAGTAATTTACAATAAGAATATGGAGAGGCATTTATCCATCTTTCTTATAGGTCGGATAAATCTGTACCTCCTTCTAGGCTGGGGTAAAGGAGAGAAGGACTGTATTCTTAGAATGTCTGCTTCTTCTGAGTTTTACAGCCCCAGGGAGACAGAAGACACTAGAAAAATATTTGCCAAGTTGGTTTGAAGGCAGGCAGATGTGGCTGGAGCTACATTTATTGTCTAGGCAGCAGAGATCAGAAAGCAGTCCTTCTTTGAGCAGCATTGATGGCAAAGGGATAAGAAAGGAGAGAATCCACATTTTTCTTTTTCTTGGTTTACAGCATAACTTCCCTAGCTTAGCCCAAAGGTTCTGTGAAATACTGATTGCAAACACATTCTAATTTCTATTCTCCCTGTGTCTATAGCATTTTGATATGTGGAGTCTATATTTCTAAGCCCAAAATTTAGGCTAGCCTTATACCCTTGCTCTGGAAAATAGAATGTGGAGGAAGTGGACCAATTCTGAGCCTAGACTTCAAGAGGCCTTGAGCAATTCTACTGTCTTTTGGAAACATGCCACCTCCAAGAACAGAAGCCCAGGGCAGCCTGTTGAAGAGTTGGAGACTTCCCATCGGATGGCATCTTATACCAGCCCCTCCCCAGCTGACACAGCAGTTGGCATCTGATGCCTGAGAACAGATAAGCCCAGCCAAGCCCAGCCTAGATTTGCAGAAATATCTAGCTAACCCATAGACTCAATAATAATAAATGGTTGGGAATTTTTTTTATTATTATTAGTGTGAATGTTGTGGTGGTTTGTCAAAACAATAGTTAACTGACACAATGTTCCTCTCGATGAGTTTCTCATGGTCAAGGAAGCCAGATCCTCTCCAGAGATACACTGTAATCAGGTTATAGAAAGAAAAGGCAGAATTTTGAGCATCTACCTGAAGTTGTTCAGAGAAGACAATGGCACCCCACTCCAGTACTCTTGCCTGGAAAATCCCATGGATGGAGGAGCCTGGTAGGCTGCAGTCCATGGGGTCCCTAGAGTCAGACATGACTGAGCGACTTTACTTTCACTTTTCACTTTCATGCATTGGAGAAGGAAATGGCAAATCACTCCAGTGTTCTTGCCTGGTGAATCCCAGAGATGGAGGAGTCTGGTGGGCCGCCATCTATGGGGTCGCACAGAGTCGGACACGACTGACATGACTTGGCAGCATCAGCAGCAGCTGAAGTTGTTATTTAGTTGCCAAGTCGTGTCTGACTCTTTCGGCTCCACGGACTGGAGCCCACCAGGCTCCTCGGTCCATGAGATTCCCCAAGCAAGAACACTGGAGTGGGTTGCCATTTCCTACTCTAGGGTATCTTCCCTCAGGGATCAAACCCGATGGGTTGCCATTTCCTACTCTAGAGGATTTTCCCTCAGGGATCAAACCCGAGTCTCCTGCACTGACAGGCAGATTCTTTACCACTGAGTCACCAGGGCAGCCTGTCTAGCTGAAGAGGATTTGCTAAATAACATAACTTTTTTATTCTTTCACCAAGCGCATTGACCATCAACCATGTGGTTAGTAGATACTTAGTACTTAAGTATAAACACTTGATCACTGGTAACCAAATCAGGCCCCACCCATGCAGAAATTTGGGGTGTGGTCCCTGCATAATTTATAAAGTGTTTTCATAGCCACTAGTTCATTAGATTCTCATAACTTCTGGAGAAAGGCATTCTTGTTGGCTCCCATTTACAAATAAGGAAATTGAGGGTGAGAAAGGCCAACTAATTTTCTAAAATGATGCAGCCAGTTCGTAAGTTTGCATGTCCCACTTCTCATCACTATGGGATGAGAAGACAGCCTATGGTTGCCCCAACTCCTAGGACCAGAGCTGCTGCAGCTGCTGCTGCTAAGTTGCTCAGTCGTGTCCAACTCTGTGCAACCCCATAGACGGCCTCCCACCAGGTTCCCCTGTCCCTGGGATTCTCCAGGCAAGAACCCTGAAGTGGGTTGCCATTTCCTTCTTCAATGCATGAAAGTGAAAAGTGAAAGTGAAGTTGCTCAGTCGTGTCCGACTCTTCGCGACCCCATGGACCACAGCCACCAGGCTCTTCCGTCCATGGGATTTTCCAGGAAAGAGTACTGGAGTGGGGTGCCATTGCCTTCTCCGAGGACCAGAACAGTAAATCTTATAATCAGATTGCAAAAGGACCAACACAAGGACAAGGCTTCAAACCCACAGCTCTGACTCCAAGTCCTCCACTTGCCTTATAACATCAGCTATGCCTCTCCAAAACTTCTCGGGTCTTCCCTACACAAGTCAAAGTCAGAGATAGGAAAGGAATTCATATTCCCCAAATTGCTAGCTCCCAACTCGAGAGCTGATTGCAGAGGGTGTCTGCTCCATGAAGCTACAAATGTCAGGGTTCAAGCATGGCAGGATCCAGGTGAATGGATCTTGGCTTATAACAATTCAAATATAGATCCACTCCTTAGTGGCCAGCCAGCAACAATGTTCCCCCTGCATTCCAAGAGCCAAGTGTCACCTAACCAATCACTCATCCTGGGAAGAGAGATACGGCCTGCAATTCCAGAGGCATCTGTGCCCTGAGCATATAATTAAGTCAGAGGCAAGTACAGCTGGTGAAAGTGGGGAGGCACGCATAAACTCTTCAATCTAGGAATGTTGGTGAACCCTGTCATTACATACCCCGCATGCTAATCTATCCCACCGGGACTCCATAAACTCTGTGACTCTAACTGTTCTCCAGCTGCAAATGCATGAGTCTTCTTCTGGAAGACTGTAGCTTCTGTCTTCACTCCCCTCATCGAGGGCCTTTCAAAATCATCACCAAGAAGATTCCTGAGTCATTGGGAAAGGGACTGAAATAGGTGATTTAAAAGGAAGAATGTTAGCATTGGGAGGTGGGGGGAAAGAGTACGTTTTAAATTGAAAAACTCTATTAACTGTATTCTGCATACTCACTGTGTGATCTTTAGCAGGTTACTAAACCTCTCTGGGCCTTTGTATCCATAGCAAAATCTGCCTCCTATGATCACTGTGGTTAGGAATATGGTGGGCCTAGGATGGAATGTGGAATGTGACACATGGAATGTGGAATGCTGGAATGTGACCAGCGTTTGATCAGTGTCCGTCCTTCTCTTCTTTATAGACAGGAAATGCTCTGATTTTGCCCTCAAATAAAGTTAAAACAAAATCGACAAGGCAAACACTCAAAAGAAACATGTAAAAGGAATAAGTAAGTGAAAGACATTCAGTTGTGTCTGATTCTTTGTGACCCCATGGACTGTCCATGGGTTCTCAGGCCAGAATACTAGAGTGGGTGGCCTTTCCCTTCTCCAGGGGATCTTCCCAACCCAGGGATCGAACCCAGGTCTCCTGCATTGCAGGAGGATTCTTTACCAGCTGAGCCACAAGGGAAGTTAGGGAATACCATTAATTTGAAAGTACAATTTCATTTTAGATGATGAACATTACCCTTAAACTCTTGATTGTTACTGAAATTCTAGACTTTTCGCTCCATCTCTCCAAATAAACCATAAGCTAAGCTAGGGAAATTTTTTAAATACTTTCCCCAGTGTAAAATAATTGCAAATATTTTTTAAGTGATTTGAGAAGTAGGGATTGAAAAGGAAGTGTTCTTTCCAATTTCCCTCTGATTATAAGTTTTCTTGTGAAAAAATGCTTAAATTAAGGATGGCCAAGTTCTGGGATCTTCTTTGAGAGTAGCCACAATATCACTCTGTCCACTCAAGCAAACCGTAGCACTATATCATGGCTGTTTTACCCATTTGTAAAACTGACATTTTAGTACTTTTCCATCTTAATCACATTGTGAATGCTTGTGACCCATTCGAAAGCAGGGATCTTATTTCATTCGTGTGTTCTCTGCATTTAGCAGTTTTTGACACATGGTACATAGTCAGTTCATGGCAATGGCATAAAGCAACAAACATTTCTTATTTCTCTTGAGCCAGCAGGTTTGGATGTGCTGTTCTGATGTCATCTGGACTCAGTTTATCTTGACCGGACACATATGTGCATCACTAACCAGCTAGTAGGGCAGCAGAGGCCTGTCTGGTCCAGGAAGCCCTCAGTTGTGATCATTGAGTTTTGCTCTCAGAGATGATGGAATCTTCTGAAAAGCAAAGGTTTAGCAGGGCAGCTTTAAACTTCTAAAGCAGGAGACACGGTTCGATCCCTGGGTAGGGAAGATCCCCAGGAGGAGGAAATGGCAACCCGCTCCAGTATCCTTGCCTGAAAAATCCCATGGACAGAAGAGCCTGTGGGGCTGCAGTCCATGGGGTCATGGGGTCACAAAGAGCAGACACAACTGAGCAAACAATAGCATTAAGAGCTATCCTGGGAAAGTGACTCTGTCAGACAGGTCCACAGGAGTAAAAAGGAAAGAGATAAGAAATCAGATGTTCTCTTTCCACATTCCTTTATATTCTGCTGGAGGAAACATGCAACCTTTCTAGAGGGCAACTTGGTGATATGTGTCAAAACGCAGCCTGGCTGCTCATTTGAGCTTATGGCTGAAAGGTTGGGGAAAGGCTAGGCAGAGAGTGGCAGGGAAGAGGCAAGGGAGAAAAGATGGGGGGCTGGATAGGAAGTGGGAGGAGGTAGAAACCTGAGAAAGAACCCTGCATCCTCATGCCCTCTGACTCCTCAGTCCTGAGCTCTTCCAAAGACAGCTGATGCCCTGGCCCCAAGGACTGTGTCTCTCTTCTTTTCCTGGAGAGAAATTGTGGGCAATTAAATACTTATGTTGGAATCCAGGTGGAGCAAACACAGGCTGCCTCCTGGTCATCTCCTGGGGATGGAGGTAGAAGGCAAATTCCATGGGATAGCCCTGACCCTCCTGGCAAGGAAAAGAGCTATTGAAACTTGCTGAGCACTGAACGTCAAGAACAGATCATATGAAACCATGAGGTGGGTGGGTAATGCAATGTCCAGACCTAACTGGATTTCTTAGCTTCCCATCTCTGTGAAATCTTCACAGGCGGAAAAAAAAAAAAAAAAAGCCTGTTTTTTTTTCCCCTCTCCCTTATCTGTTCCTGTGTCTGGTGGCTGCGGTTAGTTGCAAGCTCTGAAAAGCCTGGAATACGTTCTCCATTGTGTTTTTTCTGTGAAGAAAATTACAACGTGAAAAGGAAAGGGGGCGGAGAGGAACATTACATTCTAAACAGTCTCAGGGAGATAATTGCAAAGTCTGTTAAGCTCTCTCATTGCTCCCCCTGCCTCCCTCCTCAGCTTCTCTGAATTTCTTCTGCTTCTAGAATCTGGTGAAGGACACACTGCAGAAACTGCTGCTGCAGGTGGACCAGAGAGCTTTGGCCAGTGTTCCCATGATGTACCAACCAGTTCCTTCTGCTCACCTTCCTGGAGCAGCCTTGTACCCACCCCTTGCTTCCCACAAGGGAAGCTTTAGAAGGTCCTATTTAGGGAAAGATGGGCTGTTCTGTTTTTGTTATTTTTCTTGGTGGTTTGGGTTATTCCTTTAATACTATGTCTGTTCAGCTAGGATTCAGTTTGGGGAGTGGGAGATGAGGGATGTGGGTCCAGAATTACTGTGTAACTACCTCATTGTTCTGGGAATTTCCATGTACACAATATCTGTCATTTATTGATTATTTACTATGTATTCAAAAGCCTGTCAAGGATCTTTGTCTCTGATTTCCTTTAACCCCCAAAGACCTCCTGGAAGATCGATTGTACTCTTATTTCCAATTTCAGGATGAGGTGTTGGGTCTCCAGAAGTTCAAGTCACTTGTCCAAGTTCACAAGCAAATAAGTGGCATGGCAGAGATTTGAACCTAGTTCTATCTGATTCTGACCTTTACTTTACCATGTATCTGAAAGACTGAGGGTGGGAGTAGAAGGAGACAACAGATGATGAGATGGTTGGATGGCATCACTGACTCAATGGGCATGAGTTTAAGTAGGCTCCAGGAGTTGGTGATGGACAGGGAGGCCTGGCGTGCTACAGTCCATGGGGTCACAAAGAGTTGGACACAACTGAGCAATCGAACTGACTGTCCCTATACTCCCAAATTGATAAAAGGCCATCTCAGCCCTCCGGGTTCTTGAAGCCTTAAGAAAAAAAAACGGCAGATACCTTAAGTGGAGATGGTTCTAAGGGTAGCAGCAGGATCCTCTGCTGCCCAGTGAGATGCAAACGGAGAAGATTTCCAAGGGAGTGAAGGACTTCCCCAGTGTCACAAGGCTGCAGATTGAAGCTGGAGGAAGAAAACCATAGAGTTCCTTCCAGCACAGAGATTTAAGGAATTGTGACTACCAGATCAATTAGAAGATGCTTGAAATTGTGCTTAAAATGGTCATTCTCCCACCCTCCGGAGAACAGCTGGAAGAAAATGCCACAAATGAACAAACAATAGCAACAACATACAAATCCAGGAAAAAACATTTTAGTTGCCTTTTTCCCTTCTTTTTTCTTTCTTTCTTTCTTTTTTTAAATCTGAGCACTGGGTTTGTTGGATCTGTATTTCCCCATTTCACAGATGAGGAATTGAG
The DNA here is from genome assembly GCA_006408695.1 of Aepyceros melampus. Taxonomy (NCBI): domain Eukaryota; kingdom Metazoa; phylum Chordata; class Mammalia; order Artiodactyla; family Bovidae; genus Aepyceros; species Aepyceros melampus. The sequence continues at coordinate 88,908 of SJXQ01003077.1, read as the reverse complement.
ACTCAGAGATATTGAGTCACCTGTGATCTGAGAGCCAGGGGTCCTTCCTCCGCACCAGTGTTTTTCAAAGTGTGATCCTGGGACCAGCAGCATCAGCGCCACTTACCAAGGAACTGGTGGGAAATGCAAATTTTGAGCTCCACCCAGGACCACTGAATCAGAAACTCTGGTGTTGAGGCCCAGCATTCCAGATTTTAACAAGGCCTCTTGATGTTTCTGATGCTGCTAAAGATTAAGAATCATTGCTTTACAGTGGTTAGTAACTAAGAGCTAGTAACAAAATCCAGTTGTGAAATCTACCATTTTAAAATGTTATTGCTTTAAACTGCAGATGTTCTGAATGTAGTTATTTTATTTTATTTTTTGTTTTCAAATTTTTACAAGGTTGTTTTGGTTTCCACTACACAACAGCTCAAGTCAGCCACAATCATAAGTATATCCCCTCCCTCTGGAGTCTCCCTCCCCTCCCCCATCCCAACCCTCTAGGTTAACACAGAAGCACCAGACTGGCTCCCTGTCTTATACAGCACTTCTCACCAGCCATCCGTTTTACACACGACAGTGCACATACGTTGATGCTACTTTCTCCATTCACCCCACTCTCTCCCTCCCCAAATGTGTCCACAAGTCCTTTTTCTCCATCTGCATCTCCATTCCTTTCCTGAAAATAGGTTCATCAATATCATTTTTTTAGATTCCATATATATGCATTACGTCACACCAGTCAGAATGACCGTCATCAAAAACCTGAATGTCCTTTTATCTTGGCCTTGGAGCAATCAGTTGCAAAACAAGATGCTGGCAAACTTTCAGAAAGCTAATGGACAAGAAAGAGGGCTGAGAGCTGAAGAACGATACTTTGGAACTGTGGTGCTGGAGAAGACCCTTGAGAGTCCCTAGGACTGCAAGGAGATCCACCTGGTCAATCCTAAAGAAATCAACCTTGACTATTCATTGGAAGGATGGATGTTAAAGCTGAAGGTCCAATACTTTGGCCACCTGAGTACACAACTTGCGATCCACTGGTGTGTTAGGTGTCTAGCAAAGAAGAGCATCTTGCTGTATTAAGTACAAAGATGTGGTTAGGGGAGGCTGTCTCAAGTTTTTATCCCTTCTTAAACTGTGCTCAGCTGGGGCTGAACAAAGTGGAGTTCTTGCCAGCTGTCAAGGTATAAAAAGCCTTGTGCGATGTGTTCCTTTCAAAAGCCACATACTGCTGAGAAACCACACCAGAGGTGAAATGACTTGCCCAAGATCACCCAGCTGCAGAGTGAGGTTGGGAAGGCAATCCATGTCACACTTTCAGCACCAGTACGTAGCGAGATGAGTCTGACTGCCAAGTGGTTTTAGCAGATGCTGCAACACAGTGTTTGCAGTCATCACTCATTCTGTTTCCCTGCAAGGACTATCACACAATTTGAAGGAAAATGTCATAAAAAAAAAAAAATCAAAGAACCACATTGGAGTACGGTGTTTTGTTTTGTTTTTCTCCTTTTTTTAAGCTTTGGGTTTGTTGTTTTTTTTTAATGTTTTTGAGATTTTTCTGTGGTAAAGTGATAAAGTGGTATAAGAAGACTTACAAAATTCTTTCATTTTTCATAGCAAACAAAATCTGAACAATGTTCAGTTAATCTGGAGAGCAAACAGCTACTTGCAGTCTCATTGCTCTCTGTCCTTCTGCATCTGAATTTGCTGATAGAATTGACCCCCTTCCCACCCCAACTCCACCTTCCTCTCTATACTTTTTGAATTTCTGCTCTACACCCTTTCAGTTTCTCTCCAGCAATTACCAGCAGTCTTCTAGTCCAACCATTCACTGACTTTTGAATCCTCCTCTTGCCTTCACTCTAGTGCTTCATCTTTCTTCTTCATTCTCTCCTCCTAGAATCCATGTTCTCTGCCTGACTCCCAGACACTGGTGACCTCCAAACACTTGGCCTCTCCAAACCCTTCAGACTTCAGTCCACATTCTTCTGGGATAATCCATCTGAGTATACCGATAACCTATATATCGATCCTGTACTGGCTTCTTTTCTGGACCTCCAGACTGGAATATCCAACTCTTTGCAGGATTTTGAAGTATTTCAAATTTCACATGGTCCAAACTGAACTCACATGTCCGAAAGCTGTTTCCTCCATAGTCTAAGACTAGATGTTGTTGCCATCGCTATTGTTCAGTTGCTAAATCATGTCTTACCCTTTTGCAACCCCATGGACTGTAGCCAGCCCAGCTCCTGTGTTCATGCAATTTCCCAGTCAAGAATACTGGAGTCGGTTGCCATTTACTTCTCCAGGGGATCTTCCCAATCCAGAGATCGAACCTTCATCTCCTCCATTGGTAGGTGAATTATTTACCTCTCAGCAGCCCCTAGGAAAGCCCAAGACTAGATGTACCACATGGCTAACTATCCAGTTACTCAGGCTAGAAACTTGGAGTCATTGTTAATCCTAACTGATTCTCACGAGCATCACCTCCATAACATACACACACATACACGACCCAAACACACACACACAAACCACACACATGCTTTCTCTTTTACACATACATGCACACATGTGTATTGCATGCACATGTTTCACTCATGCACACAGATGTGTACCCATATGCTTTCTCTCCTACACACACGCATGTGTACACACGTATACACACACACACATAAACCCCATATGCAAAAGCCAAGTCCTGTCAATTTTGCCTCTCTATCCTCCCCACCTCTCCAACCCTGCTACCATGGCCCTTGAGCTGAGACCCTCATCACTGCTTACCTGACTATTGAAAGACCTTCTTGACTGTTCTCCCTCCTTCCTTTAAACCCAAGCTCCATGTCAAAGCCAGAGGTATATCTCTAAAATGGAAATCAAGCATAGTTCTCCCCTTTTGCACATTTCCACATTCCTATGTTCTGTAGAATAAAATCCAAGCTCATAGATATGGCCATCAAGATCCACCTTGACCTGACTCTGAAGTCCCTTCATTAATTTCCACAAGAAATTCTCTACCAGTGAGAACCTTGATATCCTCAATTACTTCACTGAAGATCCAGGCATAATTTGTGTCAGTAGAAAACCAGTAATTCTATAAAAGTTTGATGGAAAGATGATCTGTGAAACAGACATTGGAAACACATCATTTAGTCGTACTAAACTACCCTACCCTCCATTGTCACAGCATTTAATTAATTGAATGACATTGGTAAGAGGGGGTATATAACTATGGTAAAGAATTGGGAAATTCTTTATGCAGTGACATAGATATACAGTAATTTATTTAACTAGCCTCCTACTACTGAAAATAAGCTTAGTTACCAAACTTTCCAATCAATATTATTAGACTATCATCAGTGTGTCCACCCTAGGGAGAAGGGATTAAAGAAGGGGGAGGGTGAAAGTGGGAAGACTTTTTATAAAGCAATAGATCAGCTAAGGTGAAAATGGAGATGGAGACGAGATATTTAAGGACCTAGAGGCCTTGGACTTAAGAAATTTAGTACTCTGGAAGAGATACAATAATAATTTCAAAGCATTCATTTATTGAACACACATGTATTGTCCACCTACTATATCTCTGGGGGTTCTGTCAAGCCATGCAGATCTAGTGTGGAGTAAAAATGTAACCAGTCTCTGCCTTTATGGAATTTTCAAGCTAAAGAAGAAAGATAAGTGAGTATGTCAAGAGCAGCTAACCTAGTCTGGGCTAAGGGGTGGGGGGTGGGGGGTCTTTTCAGTAAGAAGAGTCACTAAGCAAGTGGTTCCAGAAGGAGGAAAATCATTGACTCTGTGTTTCTCTAAGTGTGGTCCTGACCCACAGCAAGCTCATGACCTGGGAATTTGTTAGAAGTACATAGCCTCAGATCCCACCCCAGACCTCGTGAATGAGAAACTCTGGCAGAGCCCACAGTCTGGTCTTCACAAGTCCTGGGGCCATCCTTACATAGCTAGTCTGGGAACTACTGCCTAGAAAGCCAAAAGATGCAGGAGCAACTTTGCTTGTCTGATGCCGGTCTAGAAAGGCTTAAGACAGGAAATGACCTTTGAAACAGGTCTTCAAAGGAGAGTGAGAGTTTTTCCAGGGGAGAAGCCAAGCTGGCCAGGAACATTCCAGGAATTTCAGGAGTTTAAGCCAGCTTACAGTACCACCACCATCGTATTTCCTAAATGAATTTGGGGTGAATTCTGGGGAAGTGACTTAGGCACAGTTATTCATTGCATGTTGCAAAGAATTTAAATGTTCATCAGCAGATGACTTCTTGAATAAACTCCAAGTCATACATGTAAATGAGTTCTATCCCTCTCTTTAGAAAAAGAGAGGGCTGTGTTTGCTAGTGTGGGGTTGAACTTCAAAATCTAGTACTGAGTACCAAAAGGAAGATGCAGACCACATATATGTCAGGCCGCGTGTGTGTGTGTGTGTGTGTGTGTGTGTGCTCATTTGCTCAGTCGTGTTTGACTCTTTGAAACCCCATGGACTGCATCTCGCCAGGCTCCTCTGTCCATGGGATTTCCCAGGCAAGAATGCTGAAGTGGGTTGCTATTTCCTTCTCCAGGGGATCTTCCAGGGATTGAACCTGCATCTCCTGAGCCTCTTGAATTGGTAGGCAGATTCTTTACCACTGAGATACCTAGGAAGCCATTGGTATATCATGTATATTATGCTACTTTTGCATGGAAAAATGTGACTGTGTGCGTGCTTGCAATACTGCAGACAGACACAAGAACGAGGAAATTGGCTCTCTGGTGGGGAATTCAGGGTGCAGGACAGGAATGGGAGGGAGATTTTCTTTGGATACAACTTGGCATCTTTTCATTTTTGGTCTATGTGCATAGATTCTAAGAAATGGGCAAGGTATCTCATCTCGGGCATGAGCAAGTAGTAGAGTCAGGAGAAGGCTCTGGCCTGCTCTGAGGGCCTCCAAGTAGGAGCCCCCCAGTCAGTCTCAACCTCTAAAACCTCCTGGGGAATTTCACAGGTTGGGGATGTGACAGGGAGGGGTGTTCGGTGTTATAATTACTGCTTTCGGTACCTTTTTTTTTTTTTTTCTAACAGGATGTGCTGCTTGGGGCCAGAACACTGGTCAGAGTCAGAGCAATGTTGCTGTTCGCGGTACTACCTCTGAGTTCCCGGTATTTGGGAAATGGTCACTGAACAGTACCGGCCGGTGTGCGAGAGTTGAGAGGAGAACCCGAGAACCACTGCGGTGGGAAGGGGGGCCCAGGGGGCTCCATTCAGAAAAAGAACAATTGGTATAGTTTCAGGCAGCTGAGGTAAGAGTAGGCAGGAAATGAAACAGCGCATGGTGGTGAGGAGAAACACTGACCCTTGCCTTTATACAAAAAAGGAAAAAAAAGTTCAAACCAGTGGTCTTCAGCACACAGTGCTTCTTCCTTTAGCAGCTCTTAGCACTCTCAAAAAAAAGAGATCTCACGATCTCTTGTCTGCCCCAGCTTCCTCACTTTCCTAGAAGGAGAAGGAAGTCAGCTTTATCAAGTGCCAAGTATAAACCCAGTTTATTTTAAGGTCCCTCTTGGATAGCACAGTTAATTGTCTCCAAAACCTTTCTAGGAGAACATTCCCCTTTACAGACATGGAAACTGAAGCTTAGAACAGCAATGTGACTTGCCCAAAGTTGCAAGAGTGAAACCATATTTAGAATCCAAGTCTGAGGCCACAATTGCTACCACTCTGATTTTATGCTACCCTGGGCTATGGAAATATCCCTTCCGAGGCTCAGAAATCACTCATCCTTGAGCTCCATGGGCCCAGACTTGGACCCCTGGATTTAAAAACTGTATTTGAAAGCCGCAGAATACACAGTGATCTTTGCAAGGAGATGAAAGAATTCACCCAAGAAATTCTATTTAAGATAGGAAAAGGATTCCCATTTTATCTGCTTGGGTAACCACAGTTTGTATTTGCTTCTGTAAAAATACTAGTTTGTCAAGTCAATGGACTTGATGGTGACTGATGGCAGTCTCCCACCCATCCATCACAAGAGTGTTCTATTTGCACATTGCCCAATAGCTGGGTCCACATGACTCCCTAGCTCTATGAGCTGTGTCCAGATAAAGGCTGGCTTGGAAGGGATCTGATCTTCTCTAGGGCTTAAAAAAGGGGGTGAGGGGCTTTAAACTAAAAGGCACCTTGACTCCAGTAAGAAAAGGAGTATCTTGGATTAGTTTGTTGAATCATTCAGCAAGGTTCATCGAGGACCTACTATGTGCCAAGAATATCAAGATGACTAAGAGATAGTTCCAGTCTTTACAAGTCTTTTATGGCTTCAATATAACACATGTATAACACTGAGAGATAAATTGTAAAAAGAGATGTCTCAACAAGAGCTAGAGAGCACAGAGGAGCAAGTGGTGAATCCTTCGTAAGACTGGAGAGGTGGGACAGGGAGTGGAAGGGAAGGGATTGTGAGAAGTCTCTACAGGAGGTGGGCTTGGTGATGATGTACCTCACCTACCTCCTGGTAGGATGTAGAAAAAGGCACTCCACGTAGAGAGAAAAGCAGGGCCAAGTTTTTGGAGGCTTGAAAATTCATTTTTATGCAGGGATGATGCTCATGGAGCTGGAAACTGTCTCCAATTCCTGTCCCTGCTCTCAGCTTACTATATAATACTAGACATCTCATTTCGTCTCTTGGATTTGCAGTCTGGAGTGTAATTTGTATACAATGTAAAAGCCGAAGAAAGAGAGAGATGGAGACCTGTCTCAGTTTGAAGCAGGAAGGGATACAGAATCACGTGTCACAGGGGGTCCTGCCTAGGTTTAGCACAACGTGTAGTCATCTCTGCCTGAAAACACTTGTGTTTGATTCAAAGGCCACAGAGTAAGGATTCCAAGGTTAGCTGGTGTCTGTCATTCACACTGCCCCGTGTCTCCTGTATCTGGTCAATTTCTTAAGAAAATAGAAAGTAAAATAAAAGGGGTTAGGCAACTGAGAACAGCTGATTGCTGGTGCTTGGGAAGAACTGGAAGACGACTTCTCCCTTAGCCTCATGTTGGTTCCTCTGACTGTACCACCTGCAACCTCCCTCTATTACTGACCAGACTCAGCTTCAACATCAACTCTTTCTGCATCCCTTCCCCAATCCACAGAGACAGTTCAGGTTAGGGTCAGGTACTATGCATCTATGCTTCCCAGCCCTCCATGCTTCTTTCATTATAGCCTTTATCACACTGAATTGTAATTGTCCACTAACATTTTTGCATTTCTCATTAGACTGTTTGTTTCACTAGGACAGCCATCATGTCTCCTTTCTACCCCCTAGTCTGTTACCTAACAGGGAAAAAGTGTTGACTTTGAATAAGTGAATGAGTAAATGAGAGAATGGAAGATGGTCAGGTCAGTTCAGTTCAGTCGCTCAGTCCTGTCTGACTCTTTGCAACCCCATGGAAGATGGTCAGCAAATGGCAATTAGCACAAAGTGGTCAAAAAGACTAGTTCCTCAGAGCATGAATGATACCCTGGGATTCCAGTGTGTGTGAGGGGGAGCAGAGGACATCCCAGTCAAAGAAGGACTGTATTACAGCTCTTGTTGAGACCATATTTCATCCCTCAATGATGGGATTTTGAAAATCCAGGTGGGTTTTTTGGCCATTTTATACAAGGATCAAAATGTATAATTTATTCTTATCCTCAGTAGTTATTTTCAGATGGCTGAGGCAAATGAGTTTTAGAAAACATGAAAGTTTTTTTTTTTAAATAAGCCCCATTATTTAACACAGGAGATGGCAGGCTAGAATAAAATAAATGGGAAAATTGAGATGGATCTCAATTGAGCCACCGGAATAAGTGGAGAAGTCAAAGTAGATTGTGCTGATGAGGAAATCGACGATGTTCTTGATGATGATAATTATAGTCATGGTGAGAGTCATCGATGTTTTGAGCAAATGTTTTACATTCCTTATCTTGTTTATCCCTCACAAACAACCCAAGGAGGTGGGCAGTATTCTTATCTTATTCTTCAGATGAGGAAAATCCAACTCAGAAAGGTTAAATATTGCTCAGGATCACACAGTTCATAAGAAGGATAACCAGAAGTTAAACCCAAGTCTGACTCCAAAGCTCATTCAGCTAAAAAAAGGCTGTTCTGCCACCCACGTTTCTCTTCTGGGTTAATATTCTCTTAGTTAGGTTCTAGACATCTTCATCCTATTATGCCTTCTATCCTGAATAACAGAGTCACTGCTAAGAAGAAATAGACTTCATATCAAACTTATTCCCTGGAAGTAGGTCAAAATACTCCTGACTACCCACACTGACTTAATTTTATCTGCATATTCCAAAATAAAAGACTGCTGTTACATAGCAGTGAGCATCCAAAACCTGATTTCAGAAGATAGAAGGTAAGACCAGATGTGCTGGGATTAATCCAGACTTCAGAGAGGGTATATCATAAGACCCATGAACAACAGAATTTTCATATAAATTCCATCAGGTCTTCTCGCTGTTCTTTATCTAAAGGTACCCTTGAAATCCTTTCTTAAACTTTTTCAAATCCTTTCTTTGGAAAGGATAATTATATTAGGTGCCTGATCATTTCCAGGGAATGTAATCACTATAGTCCTAACTAGTTGCCAGCTCTTCAAAGACAGGAAATATGACCATTAGTTCTCATTCACCTAAAAGCCAGGAGATGGGATAGTCTCATTAATTTAATAGTCTGGTGAATTAAAAAAGACTAGAGAGAGCAAAAGACGGATTTGTAGATTTCCAGATTATAGACTAGAGGAGAACACAGTACATTTAACCTCATATGAAATAATAATGTTTTACAGCTTACAGAGGACTCTGAAGAACACTACCAAATAGGATACACTGGTGCCATGAGGGAGATAATAGGATTATCTGCATTAAACATAGAAAATCTTAGAGAGATTTAATTATGTTTCCCAGGTCACCCAGCAAATAGGAAGCAGAACTAGAATCTGAGCTGTGTCTCTTAAGTCCTCACTCAGTGAGCAATGTCCTGCCCCATATTTTTTTTTATCATTCTTTCTTTCTAAAGCCAAGGCAAGCATACCAACATGGATAGACAAGCTGAACTTAAAATGAGCGAATCATACAGAAGTACAGCTAGTCATCTGTCTTGGTACAAAGCAAATACGAAATTTTTATTACCAAATATAGACAGTTTAAAAGCTCCTTGAATGCAAGGGCCACGTCCTGTGGACCTGTTTATGCCTGGAGCTCAGCAGAGTGAATGTTTGTTGAATTCAACAACTAACATGTTACTATTCTATTTGGATAATAACGTGTTTGGAGGGAGTCCTAAGCTATGAGCCAACTCTCTTCCAATTAATTAATCTATCGGGTCAGATCAAATCAAGAGCTTGCATTTGGGCTGAAAACATTCCTGAAAACAAACCTTTGTGACCTTTCACCTAGCAACGTGATCTGGTACTGTCAGATGTCTCCTTGAGAGTAATAAAAGAAGCACTAAGTGACATCAGGCTGATGACATCAGAGCCTCATCTAGATCAGCCAGTGGGTACCAAACCAAGGTCTGGCTTCCAGCCACAGCTTGCATTTACATGCAGAACACACAAGATGTCCCTAAAAGAACCAGAGGATCAGACTAAGGTTATCCCCAGCCTCCTGAAGATGCCCTCAGCCACGGAGCACTGACAAAGCTCCCATGAGGACAAAAGACAAGACCACATTTTCAGAGATGACCAGTTTCCATCCCTGCTGTTGACCACTGACCGCACCTCATGCCTGTTGCCTGTAGGTCAATACAAATGGGATGAATGGCCAAAGGCTTGGGTTTCAGACTTTCAGGTTGTGATTTTAAAATCTTGATTTTGCTAGCTGTGTGACCTTGGGCAAGTTAATTAACCTCCTTGAGCCTTAAATTCTTCTTCTATATAATGAATGGGCACAAAGATTACATGAGATAATGTGTGTAAAGCACCCAATGCATTGTAATGGAGCTGAATCGCATACGACATGTAGAAGTTACATATGGTTCAAATTACTGTTGAGAATCCCTTAAATTGTCCAGAAAGGGCAATATATATTTTCTTCTATATATAATTTGCCACGTAAAATAAACATATAAATATATGATATATACAGTAGTCAGTATATATGCAAGATACGTACAGGTATATAATTTTACAGTATTATAACCACATACAAAAGAGTACATAGTTGAGTTTGCATGGGTTAAGTAGACATAGGGGAAACTCTGCTCTAAATAAAAGTTGAGCATTTATGACGTTACTTTCCTGGGGGGTCATAGAAGCAAAGAAGCACCTTTCACAGGTGAATTAAGCATATTCCCTAATCAGGGCTCTCTTCTAAGTTCTATTTCATGTTTCTTCATTTAATCTTCACAACAGCCCTACAGTGTGGTTTCTATTATTATCCCTATTATAAAGATGAAGAAACTAAAGAACTGAGAAGTTGAGTAACTTTAGTAAGTCAACACAGAGTCTGGCCCACAAAGAAGATTGTAGCCTAGTTATACAGATGAGCTGAAACTAAGATTGATACTACAGAAACACGTGTAGGATGACAGTCTGGAAGCATAAAAATGAATGACAAAGGAGTGATACAGATGACAATCCGTAAAATTAGGGTCTCAGTACTAGAAGGACCCTGAATACATCTAGTCATGTAAGGGAAGGAGAGTTCACGGCAGGGTCAGTAGTTCAGAAAGGACATTCTGAAGGTGAGACCTAAACTGTGCCTTGAAGAATGAACTTTCCTAATCAGGCAGTAAGAAAATGGAAGCAAGGGCATGTATGTTGATAATGGGGTGCAAAACCGGAGGCAGGGACATGACATTTTGTTTTGTAGATATATACGAAAATCTCGGTTGTAGCTCTGATGGGAAAGGCTAGGGGTGGTGTGAAAAATAGACCAAGGTCATAGTATGTTGGCCTCTGGGGTAACACTGCAAGGAATTTGACTATTGACCCTAAGGATCCTCTGAAGACTCCTGAATTATGGAGCAAAAAGATAAAAAAGATATTTGGGGGAGATCAATCCTACCCCTAGCCTAATATGTTTGGGCCATCAAGCCAGTTGGACTGGCCCTCCCCAAGACACAGCTAAAGAGGTTCTCCGGGGGTCATTTTTACTCAGCAAGCAAATAGTTAGACAAATATGTCTTCTTTCAGGATGAATCTGGACTTTCCAAGCCCCTGGCGGACATCTTCACACACAACCCACAGGGCTTCTGCTGAATGTCCTTTGTAGCTAATGACACAGTCATTTCTGGCATCTTAAGGTGGCGCTTTCTTTTTATTGCGCCTGGTAAATTAAGTCTCCTGGAAAACACCTTCCCTGAACCTTCTCCCTTACACTTAACTCTCCATTTTCACTGCTTGCCCAAATTGAATTTATATGTGTACTTGGCAAATGGTTGACAGAGATGTAAATTTGTCTACAGAGACAACCTGACTCCTGGTACCTGGAGCTTTCATAGTAAAATAAAGTGTTTTGTCCCCAGTATCTCCTTAGTATCGTCATCCCACTTTTCGAAACATTCACCAATTTAGGCAAGTTTATTTTGCAAAGCTAAGAACACAAAAACTTAATCAAATGGAGTTCAGGTCATTTTAAAGAAGTTGAAGGTAACTCAGCATTAAATAGCTCCTGTGTTGCATTGCAATGCCTTTTGGCAAAGTGTGATATTTTCATCAGCCTTGTTTGAGAAGAAAAAATGTAAATCCTTTGGCCTGAAATTTCAGGTTCCTTATATCTGATTCAAAATTACCTCTGTAAAACTTCATTCATTCCCACATGGAAAAATCTCAACAAGTGGTAGCTTTGAATTTCAAATACATAGTCAGTGATTATTTAGTTATTTTACATACCTCTTAGCACAGTGCATAAGAATAGCTCCCTGTAAACACACATGAACTTGAATTTTCTTATTCTAGTTCAAGTTGATGCATATAAGCGTGATTATATTAATTAAAACTATATCACAGATATTTCTTTTGCAAAGCAGTTTTTTTTTTCCTGACCCCAAAGCTCGTAAAGAAATAGCATTTAAGGTTGAGAAAGCTAGAGCTTAATCAACTGCCACCTTCTTCATAGTTTATCAGTTACTAAACAAGTAAGCCTAGTAAGTGATCATTGTCATCAAGTGCATGTATGTATGGCAGGAGAGGGGGGTGGTGTGGGATAGAAAAGTCATTTCACCAAAGAAGAAAAAGAAAAAAATTAAGAGTCCAAGCTGAGTGAAAAGTTAAAATCATGTTGTTCTTTCTAAGCAGCAATCATGGTTTGTTCTCAGTTTAGATGGTGGGGTTTTTTAATTACCCGAGATACAGGAACACCCATCAAAGAAAGAAAATCTCATTAAATACACTCCAATTAACCTCCTTAACTCAGGCTAATAGAGAGGGACGAACAGATCATGAATTTGAAGGATTTTCAAAAATGCCATTGTAACACCTTCAAGTTCACATGGGGACCTCAGTCACCTCAATACTAATTAAACAGATTCACACTGAAATTCTCTGAATAGGATATATAATAGATCAGAATACTGAGCACACAGTCTCCTCTATACCACTCCAGAGGGTAAGGGAGAATACGCTCATGAAAGAGACCCAGGGTCTTCCCTGGGTGAGAGGCATTCAGATATCCCACTTCATTTTAAGATAGCATGAAATAACATAAAAGGGAGGGAAAGTTTGCAAGCTGTATAAACTTCCAGATTGGAGCCATTATTGTGCTTGCAAATAACCAATTTCCTTTCATAGAGGAGATACCATTATAGCGGGACTTTGAAGATGAAACTCACAGGGAAAGTTAAGAACGTCACCTTTGTTGAGCGCTTACTCTGTGCCATGTATTTTATATGCCATAGTTAACTTCATTCCCACAGGCCTCTAAGCTGTGTGTTAGTCACTCAGCCATGTCCAACTCTGCAACACTATGGAGCTCGCCAGGCTTCTCTGTCCATGGAATTCTCCAGGCAAGAATACTGGAGTGGGTTGCCATTCCCTTCTCCAGGGAATCTTCCCGACCCAAGGACTGAATCCAGGTCTCCTGCATTGCAGACAGATTCCTTACCCTACGAGCCACCAGGGAAGACAAGTCTCTAGTTATCAGTATTATATTCTCATTGTAACGATTATAAGAAGGTATTTTCCCAAGGCCACACCACTGGAGATTAGGACTCAGGATTCTAATATGGGCCTGGATCATCCCAGAGCCTCTGTTTTTTACTTCTTCTTTGGCCTTGTGGCTTCTGCAAGCCATTATGAGGTCAGTTGCATGAGAGACAATGGCTAAAACCAAAGGACCAGAATCTCCATCATTGTAAGCAAACGGTGAATGCATGAAAGCTTTGTAAGCAGTTCATTCCTTTAAGTAGATATGCTCATTGCCAATACTATTTATACTACTGGTTACCCAGTATAGATTAACTAATTTACAGCTAACTTACAGCTAATTTATAAAATGAATGGGGATGATTGGAGTGAATTGAAGGAATGTCTCTCTCCTCAGAGACAGAATAAAGGTTAACTTTAGCCCAGTTCAAGGCTAATTATAATACATTTTGCAAAAGACAGAGTTAGTCAGAGGTCTAATGAGGTATTCCCAGGGCTTCGATTAGGGCATCAAGCTGCCAGGTACTACCGTATAGCTGACATCTGTGTGAAAGACCAGGGAAAATGTAAGAAAGCTGTTAGAATGTGGGTAGTAGAAATTTTAGAGTGCTTATAGAAATAACAACTCCATGCCTTTCCCCCACAGAATAGCTAAGGAAATCATATTTCCTCCATACAGTGGGGTGGCACGCAGCCATTAAATACATCACTTTATACCATTTTTCGGTCTCATCTACAGGCTCCTCCTCATCTCTCCAAAGAGGAGTCCTTAGTCCTTTCTAAGCTACTCTCACCTACCTAATTGCATGACTTTTAACACACAGTTCCATGCTCAAAACCTCTGAATTTATATCTCTATACCTCCCTCCTGCACACTAGACTTACTCCTCCAGCCTTTACCTTGACCTCCACTCAAAAATCTGATAAACATCTCAAAGCTAACATATTCTCAACTGAATGATTAGTCAATAATTATTCCATGATTATTCAATCAGAAGTATTAATTTTGACCTCTCCTTGCCTCCCCTTTGCATTCCTGATCTGTTCTTCCCAATTTTTTCAGCCTCAGTTTGTGGAAACATCAGGTATTCCATTGCTAAAGCACAAAGAACTTGAAGTCAACCCTTGACCGCTCACTCTGTCTCACATGCACATTCAATCCATCTACCTTTACTGTGTCTACTATCCAATGCTATACTCTCATCTCAGCCTATAAAACAGATGTAGGAAAGGAGCACTTCTGGCTATCTTTCTACTACCACCCTGGCCTGAGCCACCATCGCTTAGGTTTGCCTAGATTTCTTCATGGCCTCCAGTGATCTCCCTGCTCCCTCTCTGGCCCCCTACATTCTATTCTCACAACAGCCTGAGTGGTACTGATGGCTCTCCATCTCATCAAAGTAAAAGCCCAAGTCCTAACTAGTAACCCTGGCACTTCTCTGGTGGCTCAGATAGTAAAGAATCAGCTTGCAATGCAGGCGACCCAGGTTCCATCTCTGGATCAGGAAGATCCTCCAGAGAAGGAAACAACTATCCTTTCCAGTATTCTTGCCTGGAGAATTCCATGGACAGAGGAGCCTGGTGGGCTACAGTCTATGGGGTTGCGAAGAGTCAGACATGAATGAGAGACTAACCCTTCCACTTTCGCTTCTTTACTAGTACCCGTGAGACCCTACATGAGCACACACACACACACACACACATTTTCCCTCTGGCCTTATATCTTTGTGATGCATGTCTCCCTTGACAACTACAGTCTCCTTGCTTCTCCAAAAATCACGCATACCTCTCCTGGATCCACCATCACATAGGTTACTGGACCTGGTCTCCTTATCTACAAAACAAGGTAATTTTATCAGATGATCTCTCAGGTTCCTCCTCAAAGATGGTAGTAAGACTTTGTAGCTATTTTCATCTGCCAAGAGTGAAGACCATGAGACCCCAAACCTACCAATGGGGCAATATTAGGAGCTCTGACCAATGGCAAAGAAAAATCTGTCCTTCCATATCTCTTCACCATTGGCCCTGCAGATTGAAATTAGATCTAATATAAGCTATTTTTTAGTGAGGAGTGAAAATTCATGTCTATGGAAATAATATTTAACAATTAAATTTTATGACCATGGTTACTGTATTATAGAGGCTTCCTTGGTGGCTCAGAGCATAAAGAATCTGCCTACAAGGAGCCTGGAATACTACAGTTCAAGGATTGCAAAAGCTGGACATGACTGAGTGATTAACACTTTTACTGTATTATAATAATAAAGAAAATTATTCTGTTAAGATGCAAAGGGAAGGAAGGAAAACAGTTTTTACAAATACTGTTATCATGAAAATATGAAAATAAGGAAGATTTGTTGAAGAAAAGTCATCAATATGCTAAGAATAACAGTACTGAAGTCATGGAATTAAGAGTGATTCTTTATTTTTAAACTTTTCTGAATTTTCTACATATGGTTTCTATGTTTATTTTACCACCATTGTAAATAATGAAGATATAAGTGTGTATGTATATTTAATCTTTCAAACATTTAAACCTGGAGATTGCTTTCCAGCCAGAAATAATATAATATACTCTTCCAATTACTGAGTCCATACACTACAGGCAAATTGGAAACAGTGTTCTTTGAACAAGAACACGGTAATAAAAGATTAACAGGCAATTTCCCTACATTGATGTGGATCAGCCATGCAGTCAGCTCAGTTGGCAGCCAAGAGCCCAAACACAGACTTGGGTATATTCTCATTACATAGACAAGGTCAGTAGCATACTCACTAATTCAAACTGATGGATATACTCAGAGGTTCTCAGAGGGATTCCATATTCTTTTTATTTTCAGTGATGCCAAGATGTTATTCGTAGGTGAAGCCTCATCATTTAAGAATAGTCATTGCAGTCAAGTCTATCACGTATGTTCCGTCTATATGGATCGAGGAATGCAGAGTCCAAAGTTGTAGATTCAAGGTCTTCTGTACAGAAACTGTTGATTTCAGCCAGGTTACTTAATCACAGGTCTCAGTCTTCTCATCTGTAAAATGGAGAAAGAAAGACCTTTGTCATTCTAAAAGAAAGAAAAAAATAAAAAGAATAGGGGAAGGATGTTTTCTACATTATGGGATTGTTATGTGCATTCAATATGATGGCAAGTTAGCAGAAGACTGGAGTCACAATACACACTCAAAATTTCAATCCTTTATCCATTCAACAAATGTTTGTTAAAAACAAGATGTACCAGAAGATGTGGATACAACAGTGAACAAGGTTTATTCCTCTGCTGTAAAGATGTATCTAGCTGGTAGGAGAATTCACAGAGAAAAAGACTATCATAGTCCTGTAAGATATGCATTAGACCTGCAGAATACAGTGTCCTGGGGGAGAGGCAAGGATGGGGCAGCGGGGTAATAAATAACTCCTAAATACACTGAAAAGTGCTTTTAATATCAACAGCAACTTGCTGCTAACTGCTGCTAAGTTGCTTCAGTCATGTCCAACTCTGTGCGACCCCATAGACGGCAGCCCACCAGATCCCCATCCCTGGGATTCTCCAGGCAAGAACACTGGAGTGGGTTCCCATTTCCTCCTCCAATGCGTGAAAGTGAAGTCGCTCAGTCATGTCCAACTCTAGCGACCCCATGGACTGAAGCCCACAAGGCTCCTCCACCCATGAGATTTTCCAGGCAAGAGTACTGGAGTGGGGTACCATTGCCTTCTCCATTGAACAGCAACTTGGGTGTTCATTAAATACCAGACCTTGTTCAGAAATTATCAAAATTTTTCATTGCATTGTCTCATTGATTTGATTCTATTATTAATCTTTATTTTAAGGTAATTGAGTGACTGAGTGGTTAGGTAACTTTCTTGGAATCACACAGCTAGTAATCATTAGAGCCAAGAATTTGAAGCCAGGAAGTCTGACTTCCATGTGCATTTCTAAGCACTGTGTACACTGCCTTCTTCACTGGCTATTACACTCATCAAATGAGGTAACAAGCGTAGAGAGTATAGAAATATTGTCTGTCACACAGCAAATGTTCAATAAATGGTAGCTAGTGTTAGTAATAGCAGTAGTAGCAAAAGCAGCAAGAGTAATAGCAAAAGTAGTAATGGAGTACTAATAGTATACTCGCAGTAGTAATGGTAGTAATAACAGTAGTAGCAACAGCAAAATATAAAGCACTTTATAAATGCCAGTAGTTATTATTAGTCTGGGCTTAGAAGCATTCTAAGAAGGAAGGTGAAAAGTGTTCTTTACTTCTGTATCAGATGGTTCTGTTCTCATGAACCGACTTCTTGGTACAGAAAAAGGACTCACACGCATCCATATCGGACAGCTGGAGATTTAGAATGAAAATGATTTAAGTTTCATATCGAAAAGTTGCATTTCCAAGAACGAAATTACTTATGAAAATGCCATCTTTTAGGGTTATTGCAGAAGAAGCACTGCAGTTAAGTCTCACGAGACACTTAGCATGCCCAAAGCCCTATATAGCAAGCATGTCACAAGAACCAGGTCATTTCTTCCTCACAGGTGTTCTGTAGGAGAGATATTGTATCAGCCCTTTTCCAGACATGAGAACACTGGGGTTCAGCAAAGATAAACTGCTGACTCAAGATGACATTAATTCCCAGAGCCATTAATTCTGCTCACCTGGCCACTGGGATGAGGGGAAGGTACCACCCAGACGGAGATGGCTCAGACTTGGATGAGGGCAGAAGGCAAGCCAGGGCACACAGAGAAGATGGGGTGCTGGGAAAGGAGGCTGGAGGGAGGTGGGTCTATAGAGATGCAGGAGGTGTGAGCTGGACCAGCTGTCAGGAGGGACCCAACCCTGCCCTCTCTGAGTTCCCCACCCAAGAAAAACCACACAGCAAGACACACTTGTTTAGAATGTTTTGTTGGGTTCTTTTTCGAATGTCTTGTTTTTAAGTTGAATTTTGTTTTGTCATCTGTACCAAGGTGTAGGTGTAGGTGTCATCTATACCAAACTCAGAACACCGAGAGAGCTTTTGGTTTTTATTTGGTTTCTTCCAAAATGCACCCAAATGAGTAGAACTTTTTTAAAATAGTGCTTTGGGTTTGGGATAATATTTGCGGCCACACTGATATACACACTTGACTCCCTTCCCCATTAGTACTCACCTAAGCAATCACAGAATTTTCAGAATGGCAGCCACTCATTCAGTCAACAAACATTTATTGAACATTTACTCTATATCAGACCACTCACTCTGCAATGTAGGCATGACAGTGAACCAGAAGAGACACAACACTTGTTTCCCTGGAATTCACATTCTAATTGGGAGAGAGATGGGTATTAAATCCCAAACCAAATGATTAAGATGATACCAAATTGAGACACACTCTTGGACAAGCAAGAGTGACATGAAAGAAAGCTATTCAAGTAGAAGACATCTAATAGCTTGGGTGGTCAAGGTTGGCTGGGAGAAAGTAATGTTTGAACTGGGGAGAAATAGGGAGAAGGGACCCTCAATGTGAAGGTCTGAAGCCAAAGGGAGCCAGGGGGAGGGAAGAGCTAGTGTAAAGATGCTACCACTGATGAAAGTTTGGAGTATTTGAGGAACACTGAGAAAGCCAGTTTGGCTGGGTCACAGTGTGCCAGGGAGAGAATAGTAGGAGATGAACTCCAGGAGTCACATTAGGAAGAAGCTTGTCGACATGGTACGGGGAGCTTGACTCGTACTTGCAGAGATGTAGATGCTATTTGAGGACAGTAAGCAGGCCAGAGAAGGAGCTTATTTTTACTGAGAAAAGCATCCACATGATAACTGTGTAGAGAGTGGATTATAGGGTGCAAAGGAAGGTGGGAAACCAGTTAGGAAGGTATTACAGAGCTTAAGGAGGGTGAGGATGGGTTATGGACAAGGATGGTTTGGGTTTATTCAGAGCAAAGCAGACAGATCTGAAAAATGTTTTCAAGGTAGAGGTAAGAGGGCTCATTGACTGGGTCGATGGGGAAGGATGAGGGAATAGGTGGAATCCAGGAAGAGCCCCAGGTTTGGGCCTGAAGAACTGATGTGTTGGTGCCAAGCAACAAAACTGGAAGTTGGGTGAAGAACCAGTCCTGGGGCCACTGGGAAGGGAATTCAAGGGTTCAGTTTGGACATAATAGGTTAGAGATGTTATTAGATAGCCAAGTATGAGTTCAAGTAGGCATTTATATGCAGGAATCTACAGTTCAAAGAAGACAAGGCTGGAAATGAAGATGTTGACTTTTTCACCTTATAGATCGTAAGATTGACATGTGATTGGATAATCACCTTGGGGAGAGAGAAGGAGGAATTATATTTGAACCATCTCAAGATGATCACTGTGAGCTTGTGTCTTTATTTATTCTTTATTTATAAAACAGAGGTAATAATAGACCCCCCAAAAGATAGTTTTACAAATTAAATTCTATTTGTATATAAGGTCCTAATCCATATGATGCCAAATCTTGGTCCAGTCCAATGTCATATGAAGGTCCCAGAAAGGCCAGTTCCATAAGAATTAGACTTTCTCAAGAGACAGGGGTAATTAGTTCATTTGCAAAGCCAAGATTCTGTGGTCCTATGGTATCCACCCACCCTGCCTTCTTTCTTCTTTCTCTTTGACCAATTGCATCTCCAACACATTTTCACCCAGCACACAGACACAACACACTACTTTGGGGCCATTTCCCTGGGCAACTGAATCTCAGGAAAGAAAAGATCTTTAGGAGGGCTGACCTGATGGTACATGACCCTAGTGAGTTGTAACTGGCATGGGTCAAGTCCCATTACACAAGTTCAAGTGGCAGCTAATTCCCCTTGGCTGGAACAAGCCATGGCTTTCGTTAGAGTTCTGGGTTGGTGCCCAGTAGGGTGTGTGGCCTTCAGTCAGATGGGTACTCTAGGACACCACCATGCCTATTCCCCGAGCTGCCCTCTCTGCCACAGCCTATTGTCCAAAAGAGAGTGTCAGAGTCCACAACAACACTAGCTAACTTTTGTTGAGTACCTATTCTGTAACAGGCACTTGTGCAACCACTTTCCACATATAACCTTATTCAATCCTTCCAGGATCCTGTAAGGTGGATGTTATTATAACTCCCAAGTTACAGATAAGAAAACTGAGACTCGGGGGTGATGAGAAGTCACTGTCCAAGGTCAAACCACTGAGAAGGGAGGGAGATTTGAACACAGGTTTCTCTCAACCACAGCACCCTATCATTTCTTAGCAGTGTAGCCTGTTTACCCCTTTCAGTTTATGTCAGCAACACTGACCTCCCAAGCACACAGAGGGAAGGGTCCTGGATGAGGAGTCAGACGAGTTATAGTTTCAGGTCTGTTACTGATGAATTGTGTGGCCTGGAGTAAATTACTTACCTTCCCTAAGCCTCAGTTCTCCTATCTTCAGAGCAGAGGGAGTGATCTCTGCCTCCTCGGGAAGGCTGGGAGCACAGAATGTGAAAAGTGACATGAAAATCATTTGCAAAGTCTCAAGGAAGGATTGTACATAAGATTATGAAGAACTGACGGTGATGGTGTTGATATTGGTGCTGATGCTGCTGATGATATCGGTGAACACACACAGGAATGAACACAACTTCAGAAATCTCTTTGCTAATTATTAAGACAGAATAGAACCTGATCCATAGATAGTGTTCAATGAATATTAGTAAATCAATAAGCAGTGAAAGGGAATGAGAGAGTTAATAAAGGAGAATTCAAAAGATTCCATGCTCTTCAAACATTTGGGTTTGGAAATGAATCACTTGAATATATGTAAAGTCGGGATCAGCATGAAGTTCAAGGTGGGTTCTATACCTTTATTCAGTTGTATCCTTCTGGGACTTCAGGAAGGTTTGGGGAAGGAAAGAAGAGAGGGAGGAAGGAAGGAAGAAAATGTCCAAATCACGTATTTATTAATTTATTACAAAGATAACATAGAGTTCAAGGTTCCCTGACTCCATTGGTGTTGGGAAGGCACAGTTCAGTTCAGTCACTCACTCCTGTCCGACTATTTGGGACCCCATGGACTGCAGCATGCCAGGCTTCCCTGTCCATCACCAACTCCCAGAGCTTGCTTAAGTGATGATGTCATCCAACCATCTCATCCTCTGTTGTCTCCTTCTCCTCCTGCCTTCAATCTTTCCAAGCATCAGAATCTTTTCCAATGAGTCAGTTCTTCACATCAGGTGGCTAAAGTACTGGAGCTTCAGCTTCAGCTCAGTCCTTCCAGTGAATATTCAAGACTGATTTCCTTTAGGATTGACTGGTTTGATCTCCTTGCTGTTCAAGGGAATGCACAGATGAAGCCCTAAATCCCTGCATAACTTCCTGAAGATTCACTATCGGAGTTATTCAGCATAGAGAGAGTACAGGTTAAGACTGTGAAGTCAGATTGATCTGGGTTCATATCTTAGCTCTAGGACTCACAAGCTTTGTGATCTTGGCAAGTTATTTAGGCACCTTGTGTCTCATTTGTCCTAAAGAAAAAAAAAGTCTTCCTTGTAGAGTTAAATGTGGTAAAGCATGTAAAGCCTTTCAGAGAGCCCCTGGGAAATAATCAAGGAAAGTTTGCTATTATTACTATAAAGTTTTAATCCCCAGAGAAGATGACCACTTAAGCCACCATTAGAAGAATGAATATGCTGCTGCTGCTGCTAAGTCGCTTCAGTCGTGTCCGACTCTGTGCGACCCCGTAGACAGCAGCCCACCAGGCTCCCCCGTCCCTGGGATTCTCCAGGCAAGAACACTGGAGTGGGTTGCCATTTCCTTCTCCAATGCATGAAAGTGAAAAGTGAAAGTGAAGTCACTCAGTCGTGTCTGACTCTCAGCGACCCCGTGGACCGCAGCCCACCAGACTCCTTTGTCAGGATACAGACTGGAGGGTACCCAGAGATGAACTTGAAGTAGAGTGTCCTCCCACCTGCTTGTGCAGAAAAAGAATAAATTGAGGAGAAGCAGGCCCTTGTGTTCCTAGATGTGTCCAGTTCTCTAGAATCATCACAATGGCCAATACCTGAAAGTGTCTTGTCACTGGTTTTCCAGAAAGTCTCACTAGAGCTAAAGACAATGTGATGCAGGAATCCCTGGGCTCAGAGACAGTCATCTGAGGGGGTCAGTGAGGCTCAGGCCTGGGGAGGCCTGGGTTGCTTGCTTCCGGCACCAGGGCCTGGGAGTCTTCAGGATAGCTATATCATGGAGTCAGAGAAGGGCTGGCATCATCAGGCCTCATCCTCCTGCTGTTGGGAGGTGGACTGACTACTATCACATGTCCATTGTCTACAAAGCCTACAGATATTACTGGGGGTTGGATCAGCTGCCTCAGACACCCTCTGAAAAAAGCATAGCTTCTGGATGTTAGAACTAAGGAATGACCTCACACTCTTCACATTTCATGTCCCTGACAATGCTTCCTAGAAAGGGACTCAAACGAACCTCACAGCTTTAACTGACAAGTTAAATCCAGAGGTTCAAACATGGCACAAAGTTTTAAGTGTCCCTGTGGGTCCTTCAACCGTATCCATCACACTGAAGCCTTTCATTCCTTTAGAGTATTATAGCTACCATGAGCAAGGCATTATGGTAGTTATTGAGTAAATAGAAATGCATCATCTGTCTTAGTTGACCAGGAAGCTTGTGGATGATACAAATGGCATTTTCGCTTGGTTTCTCTTTCATATTCTTCTGCAGAGTTAGTTGAATTGATCTCCAGAGGCATATGTCTCCTCTCTCCTAAGATCCTTCCATGACCCTGTTCTCAATGTGACTCATTGAGAACCTCACGGAACAGGACTTTTGGAATATTGGCAGTTGCTTTTTGTATAATTGTTATTCTGTTCAAGGTCAAAATATAGAGTTGCTTCCCCTTCTTAACCCAGACATCACCATGTTTGACTGTTATAAGGCAAATGTCTGGCAATCTCTTAGATTCTTTGAAATCTTTACTCATATTCTATTTTTTTTAGAGTATAGTTGATATAATACTTTGTGCTGGTTCCAGGTGTACAGCAAAATGACTCAGTTATATACATCCATATATATTCATTCTTTTTCAGATTCTTTTCTCATATTGGTTATCACAGAATACCCAGTAGAGTTCCCTGTGCTATACAGTAGGTCCTTGTTGGTTATCTGCCTTATATATAGCAGTGTGTCTATGTTAGCCCCAAGCTCCTGATTTATCCCTCCCCGCAACACTTCCCCTTTGGTAAGGGTAAGTAAGCTTGTTTTCAATATTTGTAAGTCTTTTTCTGTTTTGTAAGTATTCATTTGTATTGAGTTGGCCAAAAAGTTTGTTCAGGTTTTTTCATAACATGTTACAGAAAAACCCGAATGAACTATTTGGTCAACTCAAATGTCATTTTTTAAGTTCGATTCCACGTATGAGTAATAACGTGTTATTTGTCTTTCTCTGTCAGACTTACTTCACTTAGTATGACAATCTCTGATTCTTTGTTGTTGCTATTAGGAGTCAAAGAAGGCAAAGAATCCTAGAAAATCCCTATTCTGCCATCTTCTACCCAAGTTTCATTTTCAAGTTAAGTATATGGGTCCAGAGACAGAGGCAGAGTCAAGAAGCCCTGAGCAGCAGGGTTGCACCAAATCCTGGTGTCTTAATTTCAACCGAGTGCTGGATAGCAATCATGGAGGGTGGAGGACTCCACGGCTTGATGCCACGATATTAACTCAAAGAGGAAGTGTTGTGTTGATGGTGTATTGCCTCCAGTGTTTTTTCCCCTCAGACTCATGGTTATCCCCGGGAGACCTTCAGTTCAGTTCAGTTCAGTCACTCAGTCGTGTCTGACTCTTTGCGACCCCATGAATTGCAGCACGCCAGGCCTCCCTCTCCATCACCAACTCCCGGAGTTCACTCAATTCTTCAGCACTCAGCTTTCTTCACAGTCCAACTCTCACATCCATACATGACCACAAGAAAAACCATAGCCTTGACTAGACAGACCTTTGTTGGCAAAGTAATATCTCTGCTTTTCAATATGCTATCTAGGTTGGTCATAACTTTTTTTCCAAGGAGTAAGCGTCTTTTAATTTCATGGCTGCAATCACCATCTGCAGTGATTTTGGAGCCCAAAAAAATAAAGTCTGACACTGTTTCCACTGTTTCTCCATCTAATTCTCATGAAGTGATGGGACCAGATGCCATGATCTTAGTTTTCTGAGTGTTGAGTTTTAAGTGTGCCTGTCCATCACCATCTCCCAGAGTTCACTCAAACTCATGTCCGTCAAGTCGGTGATGCCATCCAGCCATCTCATCCTCTGTCATCCCCTCTCCTCCTGCCCCCAGTCCCTCTCATCATCAGAGTCTTTTCCGATGAGTCAACTCTTCCCATGAGGTGGCCAAAGTATTGGAGTTTCAGCTTTAGCATCATTCCTTCCAAAGAACACCCAAAACTGATCTCCTTTAGAATGGACTGGTTGGATCTCTTTGCAGTCCAAGGGACTCTCAAGAGTCCTCTCCAACACCACAGTTCAAAAGCATCAAGATCACAAAAGATCTAGAAAGATCTTTGTTGCTCAGCTTTCTTCACAGTCCAACTCTCACATCCATACATGACTACTGGAAAAACCAGGTCTCAAATACTTGGAAACATAGCTTGGCCAGCAAGTTCATTACGTGTAATTCACTGTCTCATTTGATGTGGAGAATCAAATTTGATGAGAGAACCATGGTTCCCAGTCAATTAACATTTATTAAGATCCATCTGTAAGATAAGTTGATTTATTTACTCACTCAATATAGTTTGTGTCCTTTTCAGATGGGAGAGGCAGCAGTGTGTGGTAGTCTTAGAGTTCCAGATTTAAAATCAGGCAGCTTTAACTTGCCCCAGGGACTGGTTATTTACCAGCTAGCTGTTTGACTTGGGTGTAAATCCCCTAATCTTTATGAGCTTGAATTTCCTCAACACTAAATGGGAGCAAAAGTTTCTATGATACAGAACTTTTAAAACAAAATCATGATCAGATAATCCACATGGTACCTGGAACATTAATTATAAATAATAATAATGATAATATGTGCTAATTAGGACTAGACTATTTTGTATGAGCAGGCTGTTTCCTATCTCATTTAAGGAAAACTTTTGAGAAATCCTTCAGCTGTTTATTTTGCATCTGAAACAATGATCTGTTAGTAAAAGGGTAGCATGTTTGTGTGCGTGTCCTACTTAGGCCAATACACACTGACACAGATGAGTTTCACTCTTGAATCTGCTCAGTCTTGTAATTTTCCTCTCACACACAAAAAAGATTCTGACCTGACGACAGTGTTTCCAGTAAATCATTCACAATAAGACCTGTTTGGACATCATCTGTGCCTTCATCTCCTTTTGGCCAAACTGGAAGTACAGGAGTGGACTCTGACAGTATTTTTCTACTGCATACACCCTGAAATGAATTTACATCACATACAAAAAAGATCGCTTCTTCCAATTCAACAGTCAGAAGTGAAATGAAGTCAGTGGATTTTTTAACATGGAAAATGAAATTATAAAACAAGATGTACAACGTAACTTCATATTCTCTCCCTTTTGTAAAGTGTGCTTTTACATAGCAAAAACCCTGGAAAAGATAAACATTCCACTACCAATAGTGGTAAACTCTAGAAAGTGAAACTGTAAGTGATTTCCTCTTACTATGTCTTTTTTGGTATCTTCAGAAAAGACCCAATGACCCTGTGTTGTTTCTGTAATTAGGAAAATAGCACAGTTAAAAAATAGATTGAAAAAGCACTGTACTTAGTGTAGTGGGGCTCAGTGGTAAAGAATCCACCTGCCAATGCAGGAGACATGGATCTGATCCCTGAGACAGGAAAATCCCTTGGAGAAGGGCATGACAACTCACTCCAGTATTGTTGCCTGGATGCAGTCCTA
Source organism: Aepyceros melampus (assembly GCA_006408695.1). Taxonomy (NCBI): domain Eukaryota; kingdom Metazoa; phylum Chordata; class Mammalia; order Artiodactyla; family Bovidae; genus Aepyceros; species Aepyceros melampus. Next base: position 62,948 of record SJXQ01003077.1, on the reverse strand, counting down.
TGCACAGAGGAGCCTGGCAGGCAATAGTCCACAGGGTCACAAAAGAGTCGGACACAACTTAATGACTAAACAACAACAACAGCTTAGCATAGTACCAGGCAAATCTTAGATGCTCAATGGTTGTCTAGGGATGGAATGAATGGTCCATAATCTGGGCGTTTCCTGAGAAGCTGACAGTTCAACTTCTCTGGCATATCCATCATCCTGACTACACCACCGAATGATCTCTCCAAGATAACAAGAGCGAGAGGAAGGAGAAAGAAATGAATAACAAAGATTTAGGAAGGAGGGTGCAATAAGTGACAGGTTACATCCCTTGATCACAGAATGCTGCACCTGGAGCATGTGCTATGGAAACCCCATTTCCTGGGCACTGTGCAGGCATCTCAAGGAGAACTCAGTCTCCCACTCTTTTCCAGCTCTCATCATGCAGCTGGGGAATTTTCTGACCCATCACAAATGTAGTTAGTGGCAATGATTTGAATCAAGGCCTTCTAACCCCAGTGCAGGGCTCCTTTGATAAAGAAATACATTTATGAAATATATATATATATGCAAATTCATCTTAATGTAGAGGCTCAGATGAGTGATGGGAAATCAAAAACATCAAGAAGAACCAGAAGACTGAAGAAAAAGGCATATTTATGAGCTCCAGTTAAATATAAACAATCTTTAGTCAATAGTATTTATGAAAGGCATGAATGTTTTCAGAGATACAAGAGAATCAAGCCACAAAGACAAAAGAAGTAACTCACCCAGGGTAGAGAACACCTTGTCAGTCCAGATTTTAAAAAAAAAAAAAAAAAAAAAACAGAGCCATTCAGCAACAATTTGTGGGAGAATCTCCTTTGTGCATTTAGGAAGTCATTCCTTGCCCTGTCAAGTTTTTTTGTTCAAAGAAATCAGGCAAAGTTTATTTGTCTTTTTAAAATCTCTAGATCCTTGCCTTCTACCCACCCCAACAAAATCCTTACACTAAAAGACAGAAATTGGTAGCTGACTCTATTATTAACCCAAACCCCAAACTGTACCTGCAAATGTCAAAGGGCTGATTCGTGCATACACTGCAGATATACCTAGAGACCATCATGTGCAGTCCATGAGAAGAAGGAGGACTGAGCCTCTTACATTGCAATTCTCTATTTAAAGGCTGTCCCTTCTTCCAGAACACGTTTTTTTTTTTTTTTTTTTTTTTTTAATTTTTAAATCAGACACAGGACACTGCATTTTAGCCAGGATCTCAATGTACTTCATGGATGTTATCTAAAAGCCAGTATTAGTTTTATCTGTTCTTTAGACACAGTGGTCATGTATGTATGTGAGAGTTGGACTGTGAAGAAAGCTGAGTGCTGAAGAATTGATGCTTTTGAACTGTGGTGTTGGAGAAGACTCTTGAGAGTCCCTTGGACTGCAAGGAGATCCAACCAGTCCATTCTGAAGATCAGCCCTGGGATTTCTTTGGAAGAATGATGCTAAAGCTGAAACTCCAGTACTCTGGCCACCTCATGCAAAGAGTTGACTCATTGGAAAAGATTCTGATTCTAGGAGGGATTGGGGGCAGGAGGAGAAGGGGACAACAGAGGATGAGATGACTGGATGGCATCACTGACTCGATGGACATAAGTTTGAGTGAACTCCGGGAGTTGGTGATGGACAGGGAGGCCTGGCATGCTATGATTCATGGGATTCAAAGAGTCGGACACGACTGAGCAACTGAACTGAACTGAACTGAGACACTTCTTGTACACAACAATTTAAATAATTTAAATGTGATATTTAGAGTTCATATGTTGAGAGATAAAGGTCAAAAATGGAGATGTTAGTCATTCCTCTCTTTCCCAGGCATCAGTTCTCTGGCTGGGAAAGGCTTGGGAAATTCCATAAGAATTTTGGAATCACTTGATCCCACCTGCTAAACCTCCATCTCCTCCCCTGCATGGGTGCTGACTGTTTCTACAATCTGGGAGACAACTCTAGGTAATGATTGTCAGAAAACTTTAATTCCCTGGGAATCAACTCATTATAAACATGAGTTAATTGAAATTTGGGTTTTGACCTTACTATTATTAATAATAACATTAATGAAAGTATCTTTATACTCTTATAATGCTCTTATAGTCAATGCTCTGCTCTTATAAACAAATTTCAAAATTTTATTTTGTCCCAAACAGTAGAAATTTTCACACATGTCAAAGCTAAAATGGGTGGCATTGATCAGCCATAGTCCTTGTCCTGATTCTTGCAAATAGGCTCCTCCATCTCATTGCTCTATCATCTTCAACATGAGGCTCCCTGTTGAAGGTTAATGGCTTGTCTATGTCAGCACCAAGCTGGTCAACAGGAAAGAGCACGGAAGGGACCGTGAGAGGTCCTCATGTGCTGGACCAGGAAGTGAAACATTTCACACTGACCACACTCCATTGGTTAGAGTTCAGTCACATGACCACACTTAATTCAGTGGAAGCTGGAAGATGTAGGCTGTGTGTCAGAAAGAAGAAGAAACGGATGTGTTGTGTTGCTAGCCAGTCTCCATAACAATAGGGAAATAAAATCAGTGCAGTAATAACAGTTTCCAGAGTATGCCCTTGAGGCTACAGAAGTGAGACCTGGTCTAATAACACATCCTCAGTCCTATACAAGATCCCGGTGTAGAATAAAGATCTGGGAAGGTTTGTTTGTTTTTTTTTTTAATCTCTAAGAAAATAGCACCATAATGGGAAAACTCCTGAGAAGTGAAAGCGAAGAGATATATTATAGGGCAAAACAAGAGTTTCAACAAGAGTTGAAGGAGAAAAAAAAAAAGAAATATCCCTAATTAGTTCAAAATTGTAATTTACCAAAAGTTACATCCTTATTCAGTCTAGTTAATTGGGAGGTTACCCTAACCAGTTAATAAGCCATGGCTTTTTAACAGTGATATTGTAGTATTAATTATCCTAATGAATTCCTATGTGTGTATAATTCACCAGAGATTAAACAGAAACCAAGGGAAAGAAAGAAGAAGGGAGGGAGAAAGGAAAGAGAAAAAGGGGGACAGAGAGAAAAAAAGAAGAAAGGGAGGAAGTGAGGAGTGAAGGATGGAGGCGGGAGAAAAGACAAAGAAGGTAAGGAAGCAGTTCCCCTGGGTAGGGAGGCGGGGTGTTTTCTCCACCGTTTTCTGACTGGACAAGGACCCTTGGGTTTGAAAGCCAGTCTCCCCTGCTCTAATTGCAGTGATGAAAAGTAGCTCTGAGGAAAGGCACCCAAAAGTATTTGAAACCAGGTTACAGCCCCCTTTGGTAATTTGGTTCTGTAAGAAACATACCTGCTGACAAATTATCTTTAACTCCTCCAAGAAGAGAGCTGGTTCTTATGGGAATTTGAATTTATTTCAAGGGTGGGATGGGAAGGAAAGCATTCATGACACCAGTTATTAAAACAGATTTCACAACTGGAAGCCTGAAGAGTCTCTGGCAGAAAAACATCTTAACTCTAATCAAAGTGAACTGATGTTCTTGATGTTAGAGGTGGCAGGATGAAAGACGAACAGATTGTGCCTGTTCACGAGTATCTACCTCAAACCAAATACTCACACTGACTTGCCCCCTTGAATCTGATCCATCATCTGAGAAATGCAAACACTGAGGAGTAGGTTCGCTTGACATTAATGAAAGTAAATGAAATAAACGCACTCAAACATCACAAACAGAAGTACAATTTGGAAGGTAGTTCCTTTGAAATTGTAGCAAGGTTAGATACACTCATATTTTTTGAACCAATCATTGGCTTTCTAATCTGCAATGCTCTTAATTTCAGGGAAACAAAAATTCTTAGATAGAAGATGTATATTGCAAAATTAGTTATGACAGCAAATGCTAACAATGGGGTTGTTGTAATCAATTTCCATATAGACTATAATAAAGGTGTGTGAGATTATGCTGTAGCTTTGGTTTTATGCAGTTTATTACATATTTGCTGTTGTTGTTTAGTGGCTAAGTCATGTCCAACTCTTTTGCGATCTGTAGCAAAAGAGCTACAGATCCGGGGACTGTAGCCCACCAGCCCCTCTGTCCACAGCGTTCCCCAGGCAAGAATACTAGAATGGGTTGCCATTCCCTTCTCCATCCTGCACTGCAGGCAGATTCTTTACCACTGAGCCACCTGGGAAGCCCTTATTACAGATTGCAGATCAGTAAACTCGTAATTATTGAATTTTTAGAGACCTGGCGTCAAAGAAGCTGTGACCTCAGTCTTTAGATTTAAATGAACACTTTAGTTTGTGCTTTCTGAGTGGCTAGAATACTGTATTTCTCTTTCTAAGTTTGGGGCATTTTGATGACTTTACATTTGGGAATGAATTGAAATTGAATACTCGTGTCACTTTTTTGAAGGGGATGCAATTTTGCGAAGTTTGGAAACAGGCTTAAAAGATAGCGTTACGTGAAAAAGCATGAAAGAAACTTATTGATAGAGTCTGGTAACAAAAAATGAAGCAGAAATGAACACTTTGAAGAGAAAAAAGTCCTACTTTTTTCCAGTTTCCTTTCTCTTTCCAAATTTCTTCAAGAAGGAGGAGCAGGAGGGTGAGTGCCAAGCCTGGACAGCTGCAGCCGTCTGGGCGCCAGAAGGGCTGGAGTCCTGGGGACAAGAAGTCCAGAAGGCACAGCGGTGTAAAGAAGCCTACTCTGTGTACATCTGAAAGGTGCTGAAGCAGGTGCGCCCCGTCCTCGGCGTCTCCGCCAAAGCCAAGGGCATCAGAGCCCATTCGCGAACAATGTGCTTGAGTGGCTGGCCCAGTACTTCGGCTGAACCATCCTGACATCCAGGAGGTCCAGACAGCTGTGTGTCTGTGGCTGCCTAGCGTGGCAGCCACACGCCCTGTGTCCGAGGGCACCAAGGCCATGACCAAGCACACCAGCTCCAAGTGACCTGGGCCCTGACCTTAATAAAGGGTGAACTGCTGAAAAAAAGTCTTCAATAAAAAAATTAAAGTTTTCTTTGAGAAAAAAAAAAAATATATATATATATATATATAACTTGAAAAGAATTGCCTCTTCCATCTACACCTTCCCATACCTTGACTGTAACTCTCAGGTTGTGACAGTCATGTAGATTACATGAAGCCTGATATTAGCCAGGTGACTGCAATACTTTCTATGCAGCTGGGTGGGCTTCATTCCCAGAAGCAATGTGAGCCTTGGAAGGACAGATGTTTACGTAGCTCATCAAGTGTCCCAGGTCCACAACCACTTCATATGGAGCAAGGATGATGACAATGCGCATCTATTTACGTTCTTTCTATGACTTTTTTATGTGGACCATTTTTAAAGTCTTCACTAATTGTGTTACAATATTGCTTCTGGTTTTGTTTACTTATTAGTAAATTTTTTTAATTTTAATATTTTTTTTAACATTTTTATTTTTCCTGGCTGTGCTGGGTCTTCGTTGCTGAGCACGGAGTTTCTCTAGCTGCAGCAGCTTCTCTTGTTGCGGAGAACTGGCTGTAGGTCTCTCAGACCTGAGGAGCTGTGGTACATGGGTGGGGTTGCCCTGTGGCCTGTGGGATTTTCCAGGCCAGGGATCGAATCGGTGTCCCCTGCATTTCAAGGCAGATTCCTAACGACTAGACCATCAGTAAAGCCCTGCTTCTGTTTTTATGTTTTGGATCTTTGGCCATGAAACATACGGAATCTTAGCTCCCTCTGACCAGGGGTCAAATCCATACCCTCTACATTGAAAGGCAAAGTCTAAACCATTAGACCACCAGGGAAGTCTCCAAGCATCCATTTAGAAAAGGAATTCAAGCAAGAATCTGCCGCAGTCCTTTACCCTGGATCCAGAAATGACTTCTCAGGCTGACGAAGTATAAGGCAGCAGAAGTGCCAGAATCTCCCTCCCCCCTCCTCTTTGATGTGACTGTACCATCAACACAAAGGCCAGCTCCTAGAAGGTGAGCTGAGTCAAGTCTCCTAGCTTGGTGCTCTTGCAGGCAGAATGAGGTTTTCTCTCTCTTTCGATGACAGTGGCCTATCTGAGCCCATCTTGGTCAGGATCGACTGCATCATCCTAAAATGACTGCTTTTTATTTCTCCTGCATTTAATCAGATGCTCTGCCACTAAAAATTTTAAAAAACAGTGCTTAGATCCTGTTGAACTGGGCACAAAAGTTTCCCTTTGCTCCAGGGTTCTGATGGAAGAGACTTAACCTTTAAATTGTGAAGAATCTCAGGGATCCTACTTGCCTGTGATCCCACTTTAGCCCCAAGTCCTTTCTCCTCCTCAGTTCAAGAGTTGGGCTTCAGGAGATAATGGTCCCAATTCACCACATCACTTCATCAGTACAGCTGTATTTCCTGAGAACCAGCTGAGTAAAATGTCACATGTTACCTGCCGGTTTATGACAGCAGAAACATGCCTTAAATGATTCCAGGAAGTTACTAATTAACCTCAATGATCCAGGATGCCATAGGTGTGTCTCACAGGGAAGCATACTTTCTAAAGCAGTGATTTTCAACCAGGGGCAATTTTGCCCCCTTCCCCCAAAGGGACATTAGACAATGTCTGAAGATATTTTTGGTTGTCACAGCTTGGAGGGAGTGTGGACATGATCAAGAGTATTGACCTTGAATAGGCAAAAGCTGGCGTGCTGCTAAACACCCTACAGTGTCAATAGTGTCCAGGTAGTCCCTGGTAGTTTTCAGACATGGCTTTTTGATTCAGAATGTGTGGGGTGAGCCCTGAAATTTGCATTTCACATAAGTTCCTAGGTGATGCTACTCTTTCCTGGACTAAGGACAACACTTGGAGAAATGTTGGTCAGTATTTTCAGAGATGATATCCCCAGGAAAATAACATGCAAAGCCTTAGCAAGAGTTAGCTGGAGAAAAAGGGAAAGATAAGCTTTTGCAGGCAGTATGTGCAAAAACACAGAGATGGGAAGTTTTGGCATGTTTAAGTCATGAAACTAACAAGCATGGGGTTGAATAAAGCTGGAGAGGAAGCCAGAGACATATTGCACTGGGTTATAGTAGAAGTATAGGACTTCTTAGGTGACTCAGTGGTAAAAGAATTTGCCTGCTAATGCAGGAGACACAGGAGAAGTGGGTTCGATCTCTGGGTCAGCAAAATGCCCTGGAGGAGGAAATGGCAACCCACTCTAGTATTCTTGCCTGGAAAATTCCATGGACAGAGGAGCCTGGCAGGCTACAGTCCACAAGGTCACAAAGAGCTGGACATGACTGAGCAACTGAGCACACATAGTAGAAGTATGGCTTTTATTCCACTGAAAGCATTGGAAAGACACTGAAGAGACTTTTACCAGGGAATGGGGAACCTTGACCAGGCAGTTAAGGGTAAAGTAGAGCTTGTTGCTTGTAGTTCAATAAAAGAGCATGACCTTTGGAGCCAGACAGTCCTGAATTTCAATTCTAGTTAAGCCTCTTTAACTAGTTACATGATCAAGGGCAAATTATTTCAGTTTCTATGAACCTCCGTTTCCTCATCTGTAAAATGAGACCATTCGACCTGCTCCATTAGATTGTTGTGAGAATAAGTGAGATCACTTTCATAAAAGTGTCTGGCACACAGGAGGTGTGTGGCTCAACAAATGTTAATTCTCTCTATTAAGCATCATGATGAAAGGACCAGGGGCCCCTCCAGGACCTAATTTGCATCTCAAAGAGCACTCAGGAAAGCATGATGTCAGCAGCCCAGGTCTGTCCAAAGAGTGCTTGCATCATCCGTGTGTGCTGAACGTATGTCAGGGCCTGCTGCTGGCAAGTTTAAAGGCAAATGAGGCAACCACCAACCCACACAAAAATGCTGCAAAACTAAAACTAGGTTTTCAGATACCATCACAGAACTCAGGCCAAAGTTACCCAATTTATTGACATTTGGATACTTCAGAGGCTCTTTTATCAGGCCCCCGTATTGTTTTGTAGCCTGACAATGGGAAGGGGAAACAGCGCTTAAAACCACAATAAATAATAATAACATTTAGCACTTAAGTAACCTCCACCAGCTTCAAAGCCACTTACAAGCACTCACAAATTAAGACTCACCCAGCCCCAGCCTTGGGAAAATGTCATTATCTTGGTTTCTTCAACACAATATGGAAGATGAGACAGTAGAGTTGCCCAAATTCTGGTCACATGGTTTCAAAATCAGCTGCTTTTATTCAATCCAGGCATCCCTGGAGGGTCCATTCTAGAATTTCCTTGGATCATAGTTCTTGCAGAATGTTTGATGAGAGGAGTAAGTTCCACTTTACAAGACTCCTTTAAAATAATAATAGAAAAGATGGAGAGACACCAATATGGAGAATGGACTTGTGGACACAGTGAGGGAAGGAAAGAGTGGGACAAATGGATAAAGCAGCAGCGACATATATAGGCCACCATGTGTAAAACACATAGCTCTTGAGAAGTCACTATATAGCACAGAGAGGCCAGCTTGGCCCTCTGTCACGACCTAGAGGGTTGGGATAGGGGGTGTATATATACATATGTATAATGGTATTGATGAAGCTATTTGCAGGGTAGGGCTCAAGATGCAGACACGGAAGAGACTTGAGGACATGGCAGGGAAAGGGGAGGGCTGGACGGAATTGAGAGGGTAGCATTGACATGTATACAGTACCATTATAACACAAGTAGCTAGCAGGAAGCTGCTGTATAGCACAGGGAGCTCCCTAGATGGGAGGGATGGGGGTGGGTGGGAGGAAAGCTTAAGCAGGAGGGGATGTATATTTACAGATAGATGATTCATTTCATTGTACAGCAGAAACTAACACAACATTGCAAAGCAATTATACTTCAATTAAAATGTTAAAAAAAAAAAAAAGAGTTCCTTGTGAATCTAATTTTGTACAGAAGTTCCCCAGCACAAGCTGAATTAGACTTAATTGGAAGGTTGGTTTCCTTAGCCAAAGAAGAGGTATCTCTGAATTCCCAACTCTCACTCTGCCATCTCCCAGAAAACTGAGTGAAAGTCGGGATTTTTTTGCATGTGTTTGGTAATTATATAATGATGATAATAACGATAATATCTCAGTTTCCTCATCTGCAAACTAGAGATAATGGTCCCCAGGGTTCTCATGAGGACAAAGTATGAAGAATGCCAGGATGGCGATCAACACAGGAAAGCTTTCCTTATCATTGCTGCGGTTGATGCCATTGCCACATTTATGTGACTTTATTCTTTTTCATATATTTCTCATATGCTCTGTATTACAAGTTCATAACAGTTCTCTTGTAAAGATAAGCAGGTAACATTACGCTATGTGGAAATGTGGGCTCAGAGACAGCAAAGGGACTCACCTAAAACCACACAGCTGTCACTGGCAGCGCAGGGAGGACCCATAGTTTGTCCTTACGTCCCCCCTGCTTCATTCATAATCCCTCTCCCCCTACCATTCCAGGCAAAAAATGGTGTCTCTTATCTGCTCCTGAAACTCCACAGCAACTCAAGACATTTATTGAGCCCCTATTATGTACCATTCACTGTAACCATGGACTATGGAACATCTTCAAGGACCTTGTCCTTCAAGGAGCTTCATATCCAGTGCAAAAGATGAACAACCAAGATTCGGAAAGGACCTTTCAGAACGGCTATTGGTAGAGTTCCGGATTTCAGAAATGCCAACCACCCCCAGCTTCATCCCACCTTGTGTCACCAAGGGCCTGATGCTTTAGAAAGAGCACCCGACAACTGCACAAGGTGGTCCTCACTGGTCTCCAGGTGTAAGCTTCTCCTGTCAAGATGCTTGGAGGCCCCATGTGCTTATTTCCAAGTGGATGATGCTTTCTAGTGTATTACATTGATTAAATGCCCAGGCCTTAGGGCCAGATGGTGGTTGTTGTTCAGTCACTAAACCGTGTCCGACTCTGTGACCCCATGGACTGCAGCATGCCAGGCTCCTCTGTCCTCCACTATCTCCCAGAGTTTGCTTCTGGACCCAAATGCTAAGATCCATATTAGTACTACCTGTACATCTTAGTTAATGTCTCAGACCCTGGGATTCCTCTAAAATAGAGATTAGATGTAGTGGGTGGAGGATTGTAGGAGAAAACGAAGTGCTTAGCACAAAACTGTGTCGTTTACATGGTAGCTTTCCACTGATAGCAGCTGTTATTATTATTATTATTATTACATTATTATACTATTGTTGCTGTTATTATGCCTCAATATTATTTGCACAAAAATTGTATTAGATCTGAATGTAAATATGATGCCACTAATATCTCTCCTATAGATAGTCTTACTGGTTATCTTACCAGTGGGCAAACTCACTGGTTAACTACGGTAAGAAAAATGAAGTCCTATAGAATAATACAACTACCCATGTTCTAGTTGCAGAAATTAATTTCTTAAATTTTTTATGTTTTTCGGCAGTAATTACAAAGCTCAGAAATAAGAAACCAACTCAAAGGAATAGAATTGTTAGAGTCAGAGAGAGTGTAAAGCCCAGCTCTATTCCTCGCCAGCTGTGAGATGGTGGGGAACTCAGTTCTTCAAAGACTCTGTCGCCTCCTTTATAAAATGGGAACAGTAAGATCAATTTCTTAAAGAAGCTGTGGTACATATATACAATGGAAGTTTACTCAGCCATAAAAAGGAAATATTTGCGTCAATTCTAATGAGGTGACTGAACCTACAGCCTGTTACAGGCTGAAATAAGTCAGAAGACAAAAACAAATATTATATATTAATGCGTATATATGGCATCTGGAGAGATGGTACTGATGAGCCTATTAGCAGGGCAGTGATAGAGACGCAGACATAAAGAACAGACTTGTGGACACGTTGAGGAAGCAGAGGGTGGGACGAATGGAGAGAGAAGCATGGAAACATATGCATTACCACGTGTAAAATAGATAGCCAGTGGGAATCTGCTCTAGGTCTAGGATGCAAAGAGTTCACATACCTTGCTCTGTGACAAACTAGAGGAATGGGGTGAGATGGGAGGTGGACAGAGATTCAAGAGGGAGAGAACATGAGTATACCTATGACTGATTCATGTTGATGTATACACACACACACACACACACACAGGCAGAAACCAGCACATTATTGTAAAGCTGTTATCTGCCAATTAAAAAATAATTTTAAAAAATCAGCTACCTTGGGTTATTGAGGAATTAATAAAATAGATAGATAGATAATTGAAAAGTTACAGAAGGGCAGACTTGGCTTGAACTCAAGAAGAAATTCTGAGTAATACCCCAACCTTGGTGGGCTCCAAGGAAAGAGAATTCCTCTAGGGACCAGAGGTTGAAAAGTGACCTCTGACATCCCTTCCAGCTCTCAGATTCTGTGACCCTCTCCAAGGAACAGACATGGTGGTGATTAACATTCCTTTTTTTCCCAAGATGGGTGGTGCACACTTTCATCTTTCAATGTTTATAAATGCCTTTGAAAATGGAATGTGCCACATACATACTAACAGCTATTATTAATATGGTGTCCAAACACCTCTCTCCACATGATAGTCAAGGAACAAAGCATTAGGGATGAGAGTAAGCTTGTGCAGTACACACACCCCAATTAAGGAATGTTCTTTATTCTCATCCTGACTTGGGAGAGGCAGGATACTTCACAGAGGCCAGAGATGGAGCAGAATCAGGGACAAGCAAGACTTGAGAGAATTGAGTAACAAGGTTGGAACATAATTAATCAATGAAGGTTTTATTTCTCCTATTTGCTATAGATCTGAGCTAAGCACTATAGAAAATGTAAAAACATCATGATACAAGGCCCTGCACCAAAGGACAAAAAAGACAAAGATGCTGACCCAGTATCTTCTGACTTTTACCCTCAGAAGATAGACTTTCAGGCCGGTAGTTGTTTAAGTTCATATGTCAGGTTTGACTCTTTGCAACCCCATGGACTGTAGCATGCCAGGCTTCTCTGGGCCTGGGCTTTTGCAGGCAGGAATACTGGAGAGGATTTCCATTTCCTTCTCCAGGGGATCTTCTTGATCCAGGGATCGAACCTGCTTCTCCTGCATTGTCGAGAGGATTCTTTACCACTGGAGCCACCACAGAAGCCCCAAAAAGCCAGTAGACCAGGATCCAAATGCAACACTGAGCAAGGAGAGAAGCTCTTACTTGTAGAACACAGTGGGTAGGCCATCTGAACGATCTGTTGTGATTACAGAAGCCATGTTTCTAAATTTGTTCAGGAATACATGAATCCCATTAGAGTTATGAACCCCGTCTTCCAAAAATATGCACGTGCATAATATGATATATCTCGTGGAATCCCCAAATTTCCTAAAGCTTTATCCTCCTGGGCCCTTTTCCATAGCTCTTGTGTAGCATATTCAAAAGCAGAGACATTACGTTGCCGACTAAGGTCTGTCTAGTCAGGGCTATGGTTTTCCCTGTGGTCATGTATGGATGTGAGAGTTGGACTGTGAAGAAGGCTGAGCACCGAAGAATTGATGCTTTTGAACTGTGGTGTTGGAGAAGACTCTTGAGAGTCCCCTGGACTGCAAGGAGATCCAACCAGTCCATTCAAAAGGAGATCAGCCCTGGGATTTCTTTGGAAGGAATGATGCTAAAACTGAAACTCCAGTACTTTGGCCACCTCATGAGAAGAGTTGACTCACTGGAAAAGACTCTGATGCTGGAGGGATTGGGGGCAGGAGGAGAAGGGGACGACCGAGGATGAGATGGCTGGATGGCATCATGGACTCGATGGGCATGAGTCTGAGTGAACTCCAGGAGTGGTGATGGACAGGGAGGCCTGGCGTGCTGCGATTCATGGGGTGGCAAAGAGTTGGACATGACCGAGTGACTGAACTGAACTGAACTGTGTAACTGTCGCCCCTAAGTTGTGAAATTAACTCTGAACAGATTCAAAGCCGAGCAGAGATCTCCAACTCTGGGTTCTGGGCATCTAGCCCAGTGCCCAGCATATTATGTACCTAAAATATGTGCTTGCTAAATAGATAAATACAGAATTATAGAATTTAAAAGAACAGTGAATCCTACTTTAGTTGTATTTCTAAGGTCTTTTTTATTTGTTTGATTTGGGGGTTGTTTAATACTTCATACTTCTCAGGCATTTGACCCCCATAGGCTAGCAAGCCAAGAATAAATAAATGAATAAGTGAATCACCCATTATCTTTTTGAGAACAAAGACAGACTGAAACAACTGTTATCTTAACCCCAACACAGGATGCAAACTCTGTCTTGAAGAGCTCTAAGAAACTATGTGTAAATCGCAAAGTTCACACCTAAATGGCAAAATCAATGAGGTTAGAGCTTCCCAGGTGGCGCTAGTGGTAAAGGATCTTCCTGCCAGTGCAGGAGACCCAAGAGACTCAGGTTCAATCCCTGGGTTGCAAGGATCCCCTGGAGTAGGAAATGGCAACCTGCTCCCGTCTTCTTGCCTGGAAAATTCCATGGACAGAGGAGCCTGGTGGACTATTCAGTCCGTGGGGTCACAAAGAGTAGGACAAGACCAAGTGACTAACACTTTCATTTTCATCACTTTCTCTTTGCAAATCCCAGAAAAATAGCAAACAGCATGTAAACTAAGCCCTTAATCTATCTGAGCAGAATCATCCTCAGTACACATTTTTTAAATTATCAGAGTACAGTTTTTTTACAATGTTGTGTTAGTTTCTACTGTACAGCAAAATGAATCAGTTATAAGTACATATATCCTCTCTTTTTTGTATTTCTTTCTCATTTAGGTCACCACAGAGCATTGAGGATTGTTCCCTGAGTTTTAGAGTAGTATAGTTATCTATTTTATACAAAGTATCAGCAGTGTATATATATCAATTCCAAATGCTCCTGCATGGTGAAGAAAGGGCAGCAGGTCACAGCTTCAACTCACCCTGGCTGTGAATGTTGCCAGGATAAACCCCTCTACAAGACAAACGCCCCCTGACAACCATTCACCTGAAAAAAAAATGAATCCTGTCACTCAGCCAAGGTCCGCATTTACAAAAGTCAAGATGGCAGGAGGGAGAGAGGCAAAGATGAGAGGGAGGAAAGATTGAGGCTGGGAGGATGGGAAGGACAGAAGGAAGGTTCAGAAAGTCCAGGCTTCTGGCTTCGCCTCGTTCTACATCAGTCATTCCCCTTCAAGAGATAAATAAAATCATGCCATATGGGTATGACAGGATGCAAATGAAGAGCCGGAGAGAAAACACCTTAATAGCTGCTGAGAGCCAAAAGCCAAATGAGAAGCTGTGTGGTGCCTCACCTCCGAGTGCCCCACCCCCAGCGCAGCGCCTCTTCTTTGCATGCCACTCCAGAGCTTCAAGCCTTGAGGGCTTCCAACTTCCGGCCACCTTGAGGGGCTTTTTAGTAAAATGCAAAATTAGAAACTGGGCTTCCTTTTTTTCCTCCCTCACTCTGTTAGTTACACTGAAATCAGCATCAACTGAGAAACACACCCTCTCAATTTTCAAACACAAGACACCGGAGGAGGCTGGGTTTTATCAGCTACAGCCACTCTTGGCTCTTCAGACCCTCTCCACTTGCCTCTCTCGAGCCAAAGAAAACAATGCCTTTCATGTCTGCATCCTCACCATTTTCCTCTCTTCCCTCTCCTTTCTAAACGTGTGACCCCAGAAAAATGGCTCAAGTTCTTTGACCCTCATTGGTGAAATGAGAATTTAAAAAGAAATCTTGTCTGCAAGAAGTACATGAGAAGATGCTCAACATCGCTAATCACCAGGGAAATGCAAATCAAAGCCATAAGGGATGTCACCTCACACCTGTCAGAATGACTGTCATCAAAATGAACACAAAAACAAATATTGGTGAGCATGTGGAGAAAAGGGAAGCCTTATTCATTGTTGTTGGGGATGTAAATTGGTGCTGCCACTGTGGAAAACATTATGGAGGGTTCTCAAAAAACTGAAAGTAGAACCACCCAGCAGTTCCATTCCTGGGCATGTATCCAGAAAAAAGCACTAATTGAAAAGATATGTGCATCCCAGTGTTCATAGCCGTATTATTTACAATTGCCATGATATGGAAGCAATCTATATGTCCATTCATATATGAATGGATAAAGAAGATGTAGTGTATATATACTGGAGAAGGAAATGGCAACCCACTCCAGTATTCTTGCCTAGAGAATCCTGCAGATGGAGGAGCCTGGTGGGCTGCCATCTATGGGGTCGCATAGAGTCGGACCCAACTGAAGCGACTTAGCAGCAGCAGCAGCAGCAGTGTATATGTATATAATATGGATGTGAGAGTTGGACTGTGAAGAAAGCTGAGCACCGAAGAATTGATGCTTTTGAACTGTGGTGTTGGAGAAGACTCTTGAGAGTCCCCTGGACTGCAAGGAGATCCAACCAGTCCATTCTGAAGGAGATCAGCCCTGAGATTTCTTTGAAAGGAATGATGCTAAAGCTGAAACTCCAGTACTTTGGCCACCTCATGCGAAAAGTTGACTCATTGGAAAAGACTCTGATGCTGGGAGGGATTGGGGGCAGGAGGAGAAGGGGATGACAGAGGATGAGATGGCTGGATGGCATCACCGACTTGATGGACATGAGTTTGAGTGAACTGTGGGAGTTGGTGATGGACAGGGAGGCCTGGAGTGCTGCGATTCATGGGGTGGCAAAGAGTCAGACACAACTGAGTGACTGAACTGAACTGAACTCAGCCATAAGAAGAAGGAACATTTGTCATTGAACATGAGTGATCTTAGAGACTACTATGTCAAGCAAAATGTTAGAGAAAGTAAATTATTTTTTTAAAGGCTGTCTACCTGCAGAGGTGCCCTTATGGCCAGTGTGAGGTTTAGCAACAAGCTGGTGGATGACAGAGGATGAGATGGCTGGATGGCATCACCGACTTGATGGACATGAGTTTGAGTGAACTGTGGGAGTTGGTGATGGACAGGGAGGCCTGGAGTGCTGCGATTCATGGGGTGGCAAAGAGTCAGACACAACTGAGTGACTGAACTGAACTGAACTCAGCCATAAGAAGAAGGAACATTTGTCATTGAACATGAGTGATCTTAGAGACTACTATGTCAAGCAAAATGTTAGAGAAAGTAAATTATTTTTTTAAAGGCTGTCTACCTGCAGAGGTGCCCTTATGGCCAGTGTGAGGTTTAGCAACAAGCTGGTCACTCAGAGCTTAGTGGTTTGTTGTCGGCAAGTTACCATGAGTCCAGCTGGTTTATAACCCCCAAATCCAGCCTCAAACATAATCCTCAAGGACAAGGACCTGCTGCACTTGTCACTTACTATAGGGGCTTGCACACGTGCAGGTGATCAAAATATGCTGCAAAAGAGTTGGGAATAAAAGGATTCATTGATCCTTTTCTTTCCTCAAGGCTGCTTTTTTGTGCCAGTTACATTTATGTAGAGAAGAAATAAGGTAAAATGCTTCATAAGGGTTTTTTGTTGTTGCTGTTTTGTTGTTTTTTTCATCAGAGTCAATGCTTGGTTCATTTGTATGTAATTTACATTCAATTTTTGGAGGCTGTAACTTTGTCAGTTAACCTGAGATGGAGGAAGATGAATCATGGAAGCTGCAACATTGCAAAGACTGCTTCTGACAGGTGAAGTCTGCAGAAAGTCCTGCTCAGTGTGCTCGAGTATGACCGTACCCGGGAGGTGGTTCTAAGTGGTGCCTAGATCAATGTTATTCTCCTCCTGTAACATTTTGAGTGTATTTTAAATAATTATGGATAAGTATTGATATTCATCTTCCATTTAAAGTAGTAAGTTCACATTTTCTTCTGTCATGCTTCTATTTAAGCTTTTTAAAAAGTTACTTTAAAGAAAATAGAAGATGGACAGTAAAACAAATGGTATCCAACTGAGTCAAAACTCTGATTCTCCAGTGATAATTTATTTTTGAGAAGCCATAGGTGGGTACGGAAACTCTGAAACAAGACAAGGTGTCTGGGCTCCAGTTCTAGCTTTGGTGACTTTTCTGTGAAAATGTAAGCATACTATATTACATCTCACTTCACAGATTTTTCCAGTCAGTAACAGTGGGGAAAATGCTACATAGTGGGAGAAACTTTCTCCCTCATTCCACTCATGAAAAGCATCCTGATTCTTTTTTACCCTACCCTACTACTCTCTGTTTGAAAAATGTATTAACTTACTTATTTCAGTAATCATTTTGTAATATACACATACATCAAGCCATTATACCTTAAGTTGCCATTATACCTTAAAATTATGCAATGACATATTTCAACTTTATTTCAGTACAGCTGAAAAACTTTTTTAAAATGTACACACACACTCTCACACACATCACACAGTAAGGGGTTACATGACCAAATGAAAGACTTGATTTTCCAAGAAAAACACACCATCAAGTTTCCAGAAAAGAGGAATTTGTTGGAAACCCAACAACCTCTGTTGTAACATCAGTCTCCATCAGAACAAGATCAGTTTTTTATCACGGAGCTGCCATTTAGAGCAGAGATCTGTAAACTACAGCCCACGAGGCACATCTGGCCAACCACCTGTTTTTGTAAACAAATTGCTGTTGGAACACAGTCAAATTTGTTCAGTTACTTGTTGTCTATGGACACTTTCATGCTACGATGACTGAAGCCTGACTCAACGAATACAGGATTCAGTCATCTCCAGCCTGTGAATTCCTCCTACCTAGAGGAAAGCTAAAGGGTCAGTGAGGAGGCAGTAATTTATTCAATGTAGGACTCCTCATTTTACCACTTTGACTGTCATGAGCCAATGTGGCCAAAAAGAATGTCACAGCTGGCATGGGAGCAAGATGTATCTCATAGGACTGACCCCACTCAGAAAATACATCCTCCTGTGTAAATGTTTTCCTAACACCATCAAGATCACAATAGATTACTAATGCTACAAGTCAGTGTTATTTAAAATATTTGAATCATTAAATTGTGTGAATGATTAGTAATGCCGCACGCCTCAAAGGACCTACAGTTTGACTTCCGAGTCTAAAAGTCAACCCTTAATAGCCAGTGAACCCAGGGAGAGGATGAGAAAATAAGGAAAATAGAAGTTAGTAAATAAAAGAGAAGATTCTTTGACTCTTAGATCCAGCTACCTAAAATTTTCTTAAAGTCTCTGAGGTTTCACTCATTGCAGATTGCATTATTAGTCAGGAGACCTTCATGCTCCCAACACCCTGTCAGGGCCTGATAACCAGCCTCCCTGACTCTGAGCTTGGCCGCATGACTTGCTTTGCCCAATCGGAGGTCAGTTTTGAGGTTTGTATATTTCCCATCTGTCTCTCCCTTCCTATATTCACCATGAGAAGTGGATGTCCAAGTGTCTGCTGCTGCTTCAGCCTGGGTCTGGGAATGAGGGACATATGGAGGGCCCCTGAACCTGACATGCAGACAAGACCCAGTTCACAGATCAAACTTGACCCCCAGCCCCATACACAAGAAATAAAATTCGTACTGAGACCACTGATATTGGGGGTAATTTGATGCTACAGTAATCTGAATAATACAGTTCCATCTTTGCCAATGAGCCTGTGGAAATGGTATGTTTATTAACAGATTCATAAATTAAATCCTTATGAAAGCTTGAAAAGTAATTAAGTGTCCATTACTTCATTTTTCACATAAGGAAGCTGAGATCAGAGAGTGAGTTGCCAGAGTCCATAGCAGAGCAAAGAGAAGAGGATTCCTGCCTTGTGAGCCATAATTCTTACCCTGATTGGCTTGATTCATCACCATGTCTTCTTAACCAACTGTAAAGTTAAGCATTGTAATCTAATAAACACTCCATGCTATGAAAAAGTCCAGAAATTGTTAGCAGGAAAAAAAACAGCTGAATTATTTTTGGATAAAAATAGGAACCAGTATGTCAACAGTGCACCAGATCTCCTCAGAAATGCTCCATGAGATCATGGCCAGATGAGTCTTAACACTAAATACAACCACATTTTATTTTTCAGCCCAAGAGTTGACACTCACATCTTCAAATGATGTTCCAGATTATCTTTCCAAGCAATCTAGATGGTCAGCAGTGGTGCTACTCCCCAAATAGCTCAGACATATGCTCGGATGAGACAACAGATATCTGATTCTTATCTGCTAACTCAACTTCAGACAGCTGATTTTCCCTATATTCCTAGAACTTCAAATTAGGAGAGACTTTTTTAGAACATGGTTCTATGGTCTAACAAATAAAGCTGAAGTTTGAGGATCTGAAAGATCTAGTTTAAGACCCCACCTCTGCAAACAGCTAGTGCATACCCTTGAGAAAGTCATTAAATCTCACTAAGGCTTGGGTTTTCCTTCTGGAATATGGAGCCAACACTACTGCTACTTCAAAAGGTAGTTCTAGAATTAGCACAGATAATCAAAGCACCTGGCACAATATTGGAAACTGTAAGCATTCAATAAACATTAGCTATTAATATCTTTGTTGGGCTTCCCTGATAGCTCAGTTGGTAAAGAATCCACCTGCAATGCAAGAGACCTCAGTTTGATTCCTGGGTTGGGAAGATCTGCTGGAGAAGGGATAGACTACCCACTCCAGTATTCTTGGGCTTCCCTGGTGGCTCAGATGGTAAAGAATCCACCTGCAAATAGGGAGATGTGGGTTTGGGAGACCTGGGTTGGGAAGATCCCCTGGAGAAGGAAAGGCTACCCACTACAGTTTTCTGGCCTGGAGAATTCCATAGACTGTATAGTCCATGGGGTTGCAAAGAGTTGGATACAACTGAGAGACTTTCACTTTGAATATCTTTATTATTAGTAGATCCCTGAAGGATGGCCATTTGCCCTATTTTTTGAAAATTAATTTTATTGAGGAAAACTGTGCATATAATAGGACTTCCCAGGTGGCACTGGTGGTAAAGAATCCACCTGCCAATGCAGGAAACAAAAGACACAGGTTTGATCCCTGGGTTGGGAAGATGCCTGGAGGAGGACATGGCAACCCACTCCAGTATTCTTCCCGGGGAAAATCTCATGAACAGAGGAGCCTGGCAGATACAGTCCCTGGGGCCGCAAAGAGTCAGACCCTACTGCTGCTGCTGCTGCTGCTGCTGCTGCTAAGTCTCTTCAGTCATGTCCAACTCTGTGCAACCTCATAGGCGGCAGCCCACCAGGCTCCTCCATCCAAGGGATTTTCCAGACAAGAGTACTGGAGTGAGGTGCCATTGCCTTCTCTGAGACTCTACTGAGAACCTGTTAAAAACATGGCACAGTTTGGTGAGCTTTGGCAAATTTGTAGTCATGAAAGCACCACCACAATCATGTTATAAAATGTGTCCATGATACTAGAAAGTTCCCTTGTTACCATTTAAAGTCTATCAGTCCCAGCCCCAGCCCCAGGCAACCACTCATCTACTTTCCACTAACGTGGGATGTCATTATAAATAATTGTTTCCTGTTCTAGAGCTCTAAGTATTTTGTGTCTAAATTCCCTTCCTCAACATATTTTGAGATTCTTTTATGCTGTAGAGAATATCAATAGTTTATTCTTTTTCATTGTGAATAATATGTACCATTCCATGGCTATATTACCATTTCTTCATCCATTCATTTGTTAACAAGAATTTGGATTGCTCCATTTGAAGGCTATTATGCATAAAGCTGATCTGAACATTTGTGTAAAAGTCCTTTTGTGGGAAAGATTGAAGGCAGAAGAAGCAAGAGGCAGAGGATGAGATGGTTAGATAGCATCACTGACTTACTGGACTTGAATCTGAGCAAACTCTGAAAGACATTAAAGAACAGGGAAGCCTGACATGCTGCAGTTGCAGGAGGAGAAGGGGACGACCGAGGATGAGATGGCTGGATGGCATCATGGACTCGATGGACGTGAGTCTGAGTGAACTCTGGGAATTGGTGATGGACAGGGAAGCCTGGCATGCTGCGATTCATGGGGTCGCAAAGAGTTGGACACTGAGTGACTGAACTGAACTGAACTGAACATGTTAACATGGTAACAGCTTACTTTGGTAACATACAGAAACTATACTTACCCCTTCACTCACATTTTAGGTTATTGATATTACAAAATACATCTTTTTAATGTTGTATATCCAATAACAAATCATTGTAGTTAAAAATAAATAGTCAAAATAATATGTATAAAATTTATCTGGGAACACTTTGAGTCTCTGTCTATGTTTGCCCTTGTGTGATTATGTGAAAGAACATATATCTGCATAACAGCTCCTTTCTTTTACTTCTGTTCTGTTCATCCTTTTCACCTTTCCAGGAAATGATAGGCATTTTTAGCTTCTGTAATTACAAGGCTCACTCCTATTAGCAGATAAATGTGCAACTTTAGGAAATATTTTCTTCAAAACACAATACAAAGGTATTAAAAAGATATCAGGTGAATTTCAAGAGAATGAGTCATTCCTTGTGAATTCATGGAATCTCTGTCGTCTTTGCACATAAGTATCACTACCATGAACTAAGTGCTTACTGTGATACAGTAATATCCTAAATGCTTTGCATACTTCATCTATGAAGAAATCAAAATTTCTACTGAACTTCAGTAACTTTATTTATGTCAAGCAATTAATAAAATGACAAAGAATTTAAGCTTAAATATTTTTTATTTCAAAGTTGGTGATCTTAAACATTGTACTCTCTTACTATACAATTTGGACTAGTGGATTGATTATGAGACAGAAAATACAAGTTTACTCTTTATTCTAAGAAATAAAAAGAAAGAAAAGTTGCTAACTGACCTCTTAATTTTCTTTTAAGATGAAATTCTGCTCCTGTAATCCTTGGTGGTTACTGCTTCTGTTAAGAAATCTCTGGGAAGAAGAGAAAAGAAAGCTTTTCTTCTTCTATCAGTATCTCACTACTCAAAGAAAGGGCTCATAGTATGTTACCTCTTGGCTCTAATCCCACTTTTTTCCATCACTTTTTTTTAGCATAAACTTCTGCTATTTCTTCCTGTTAACCTTGGCTTTGGTATAGCACTTTCCTATTTAAGGAAATTTTGTCCTGATGTTCTATATTAGTTTTAGTGGTGATCTATTTTGAAATACTTCAGTATTATTACCATGTGAAAACAATTTTATTTTAATCTGTAACAATGCTTTAGAGTAGCCTTATTTACATAAGGAATGTTATAAGTGTTTATTTGAGAAATTTGTTATGTCTAACATTTGTTTTGGGTTAGAAGAATCTAGCATTATTGTGTATATAAGGTCTAAAAAACTGCAAGTCTAATTCTTTATGGAAAACTATCAATCATAGGCCAAATATGACCAACTTCTTATTTTGTAAATAAGTTTTTATTGCAACACAACTATACTCCTTTATTTTTCATCTTATCTATGGTTGCCTTTGTTTTACAACATGTAATTAAGCAGTTGCAACATGGTCCACAAAATATTAAATACTGACTATCTTGGCTTTAGTGAAAACCTTTGCCAAGGAACAAAATATGTGTTCTTGTTCACCCTACCGCCATGATTTGGTAACCAGGACTCTGGTTCCCAACCAGAACCATCTCATGGTTCAGCCATCTTTAACATGTGTTTTCCAAGATAGCAAAAGAAGAGAAAAAAATCATGGAGTTTACTGCATGGTATGTACCTGGAAGGGCTGCCAATCACTTTTCCCCAGATTGCACTGATCAAAATTCAGTTTTTGCTTCAACTAACTGAGTAAAGAGGCTGGAAAATATAGGCTAATTGTGTTCTGAAGAAACAGAAAATGGGTTTGGTGAAAAGCAAGCCAGTCTCTGCCAAAGAGACCTTGCAGATAAAGTTTTGGGGCTTCAGATCTAATAAGATGTGGTGAGGTAAGAGAAAAAAAAAGTCAAAGATATGTTCTAAAATTTTAATATGGGAAACTTCAGATGGTTATGAACCTAGAGGAGGTTGGGCATATAGAAAGAAAAGCAACATTGGAAAGGGAGGGAAACAAAAAAAATAATAATAAATTCCATTTCAATGTATGATTTTCAAAAGATTTTAGGCCTTCAAAGCAGAAGTATTTAGCATGCATTTGGAAATATAGGAGTTAATTAAATTTAAGATATAACCCAGAGACACAGAATTTTGATTCTTCAAATATAAATAGTAAGCAGCAGTAAAAGTCATGAGATTGACTTGGGACTACACATAAATAGGAAAACAAAGCTATAGACAGAAAAAGCATTGTGTGTAATATAATATGTATCTGGATTTTTTACAAAGAAATAGAAACAAAAAGATGATTAAAATTGTCTTTGCCTTAAAAAAGCTCAGAGTTGAGTGGAAATCAAGGAAGTTATTCTTTACTTGTTGTGTGACAAATGTTATGAAAGATCTGTAGTAAGGAATGGGAGCATACAGGAAGAGTAACAAATATTCAGTAAATATTGAAAGAATTATGTTCAAATATATGATACAAAATTCTACCATTCTTTGATAAAGGGTCTCACAGCTCTTACTTGCATAGTTGACAAATCCTTTGACAACTCACACAAAAGATTCCTGCCTCCACTACTATACACTTACCTTTATTAAGTGCTTACTCTGTGGAATGCACTAAGTTGCTTTTTATGTTTTTTTTTCATTCAATTCATAATAATGCTATGTGAGATGGACTATTATTTTTAATTAAGTCCCCAGAAGATATGTATTGTTCTAAATACGGAACAGAAAAATGGGGTAACGAGGAGATTATCTAATTTGTTATGGAATTCTACATCTGTCATACTTTTACCACATCACAGTATCCCCCTTTGTTCTTTTTGAAGGATAATTAAAAATACCAACATGACTTGCTCATTAGCTTTCTGCAAATTAACAAGAAAACAGAGAGCTGGTGTCATGACTTAAATAGAAAGTTATGATTTTACAGAAAATTAGGGAAATGCTACTAGGATTTTTTAGCAGTCCAGCAAAGAAGCACAATGCATAACTGCTGTTGCAAAATACTTAATTTTTGGAACTTTAGCATAGATTAAGAAAATTAGAGAATTTTAAAAAAGAAACACAAAACCCTGCATATATAACTGATAAGCAGTAAAGAGAAATTTTGAATGGTATTAGCTCTACTGCTAAAGTGAACAATGTCATAAAAATAGTGAGACATTTATTTTTCTAGATTGAAAATATTGAAAATCATCTAAAATTTTACAAAGACTTTTCATGCATTTTTATATTGTTCTTTACATTTTAAATTCTATACCATATATTCAGTTCAGTTCAGTTCAGTTCAGTTGCTCAGTCGTGTCTGACTCTTTGCAACCCCATGAATCACAGCACTCCAGGCCTCCCTGTCCATCACCAACTACTGGAGGTTACTCAAACTCTTGTCCATCGAGTCGGTGATGCCATCCAGACATTTCATCCTCTGTTGTCCCCTTCTCCTCCTGCCCACAATCCCTCCCAGCATCAGAGCCTTTTCCAATGAGTCAACTCTTCATGTGAGGTGGCCAAAGTACTGGAGTTTCAGCTTTAGCATCAGTCCTTCCAATGAAGACCCAGGACTGACCTCCTTTAGGATGGACTGGTTGGATCTCCTTGCAGTTCAAGAGACTCTCAAGAGTCTTCTTCAATACCACAGTTCAAAAGCATCAATTCTTCGGTGCTCAGCTTTCTTCACAGTCCAACTCTCACATCCATACATGACTACTGGAAAAACCATAGCCTTGACTCGACAGACCTTTGTTGGCAAAGTAATGTCTCTGCTTTTGAGTATGCTATGTAGGTTGGTCATAACTTTTCTTCCAAGGAGTAAGTATCTTTTAATTTCATGGCTGCAGTCACCATCTGCAGTGATTTTGGAGCCCCAAAAATAAAGTCTGACACTGTTTCCACTGTTTCCCCATCTATTTCCCATGAAGTGATGGGACCAGATGCCATGATCTTCGTTTTTTGAATGTTGAGCTTTAAGCCAACTTTTTCACTCCTCTTTCACTTTCATCAAGAGGCTTTTTAGTTCCTTTTCACTTTCTGCCATAAGGGTGGTATCATCTGCATATCTGAGGTTATTTATATTTCTCCCAGCAATCTTGATATATTACATAGACTTAAAAAGATTATATACCATTTCTGGATACTTTATAATCTCAGTTACTAATTATATGTGTCCTTCCTCTAATTCTCTCCTCTGTTCCCTATATAAGTGAAGGCTAACACAACAAAAGTAAATATACAAAATCTTACAGTCTTCTAGGAAGTTATTACAAATATTTAATTTTACTTTTCAATTTATATTTTCTGAATTCTTATAAGAGCAGAAGTCACCGATATAATGGTGAAACTTTTATTTTGAAAAAAGAAAGTTTTAGTAAAATAAACATAAAATATAATTAAATATATGAAAGCTGGCTACAAAACTGATCAAGGAACACAGTGTCTCAATAAAAGTCAACAGCTGGGACCACAAAAACTATTCAAAGATTGCCATAGAAGCTGTAAATAGATTACAAATTGCTGAACTCATGATATGAAACAATAAAAGTAATGGGTTTTCAATAATTCCTGAAATAAATTGTCAGCTTTCATCATTCCCTGGATATCTATATATATAAGGAATCTTTAGGTGTGCCAAGTCAACCTGATTTAAGTTAAATTATGATCAAGAAGATAAACATTTTAATTATTCTTTATATTTTAGAAGATATATTTACAAATCAATCTTGTGACATAGAGTACTTCTTCTTTCACAGTATTATTTCAAAGTCCTTTAACTAAACAATGGCCATAATTCAAA
This sequence comes from Aepyceros melampus, assembly GCA_006408695.1. Classification (NCBI taxonomy): domain Eukaryota; kingdom Metazoa; phylum Chordata; class Mammalia; order Artiodactyla; family Bovidae; genus Aepyceros; species Aepyceros melampus. The sequence continues at coordinate 37,330 of SJXQ01003077.1, read as the reverse complement.
ATGACCACAGAATGTGATCTGGCTTCAGTTCACTTTGTCATTCCATCAGGAACCTTAGTGACTAAATTCTTTTTCACAATTGCAACTTTTGTTCTAGCATCTTGAAGTCTTTCACAAGCTTTCTCAAAGGCAATCATATCATTAACAAACTTTTCTTCACAGTGTCTTTTATGTATTTCTTGAGCCCTAAGAAGAACAAAGAAAGGTAACAGAATGAGATACTTTTAAACAGCTAAAACCATAACAATCAAGTAAACTGTAATTATAATTAGATGTCTTCAAAATAGATACACATAAGTGGAGAAAGATAAAGCTCCACTGACTGCATAAAATTTTATTATATCATTAAATAATATTCATCTTTGGCTAATATTTCTAAGTTTTTATTAGCTGTAACTGAGAATTCTTAAAAACACTGGCTTAGATTCCCAAAGTGGCATCTAAACCAGACTCTGCCATGATTTGCAGAATTTGTACTTAAGCCTCACTAAATCCAAGCTCTATCTAGGACTCTATCTGTGGACAGTACTCCACAAACTCACATGTTGAAACACTAGCCCACAATACCTTAGAATGAGACTATATTTGGAGAAAAGTCTTTTAGAGCTGTCCTTATAAGAATATGAGGGGACATCAATGATGCACACACATAAAAAAAAGGTTATGGAGGACACAGTGAGAAGGTAGCCATCTTCAAACCAAGGAGAAAGGCCTCAGGGGAAGCCAAACCTAAAAACATCTTCATCTTGGACTTCTACTCTCTATGACTTGAGAAAACAAATTCCTGTTGCTTAAATAACCAAAGATGTCATATTTTGCTATGGAAGACCTGCTGCTGCTACTGCTGCTAAGTCACTTCAGTCGTGTCCGACTCTGTGTGACTCCATAGATGGCAGCCCACCAGGCTCCCCCGTCCCTGGGATTCTCCAGGCAAGAACACTGAAGTGGGTTGCCATTTACTTCTCCAATGCATGAAAGTGAAAAGTGAAAGTGAAGTCACTCAGTTGTGTCCGACTCTTCGCGACCCCATGGACTGCAGCCTATCAGGCTCCTCTGCCCATGGGATTTTCCAGGCAAGAGTACTGGAGTGGGGTGCCATCAGCAGATCAATAAACTCTTACAATGTTAGAGAAATGTGAACCAGATTATTCAGGCAAACCTGAGAAATGCAAACTTGAGAAATGCCATAGGCTTTAGGATAATTATTTCATTAATACTCCTTCATTCAAGAGTTATATACTATAATGTTTGCCACTATCCCTAGAGGCTTGAAACAAAGATAAATAAGGTATAATTATGAGACACTTATAGAAGATAAAGAGAAATAAAAGTATATGAATATATAAATGGAATATATATTATTATACATATATTTGTATTCAGGTATACTCAGAAATGTGGATTTGGGAGAAGAAGAGAGGCCTAAGTCTAGAAAGTCTGCAACTTATTGACCACATGATTTTGAATGTTACTTCAGTTCTCTCTACCTCATTCTCTTCATCTTTTAAAAGGGAATAATTCAACTCATAGGATTTGGTGAAGGACTGAATGAGTTAATGCATTTAAAATCTTGGTGTACCCAACATTTAATAAGGTGTTAACCATGGCCATGGTTCTCATTCAGGTCTTGGGGTCCTCTTTCCAAGATTGCTAAAGAATTCATTTCCTTTTCACTCTTCCTACATGACTCCTCTCATTTTCAAGTCAGCAATGTACTTTCAAATCTTCCTTCTACTTTGAGTCTCTTGACTTTCTTTTCTGCTTTTGCATTTAAAGACTCATGAGACAAGGGAAGTCCTAAGATGGCGGAAGAATAGGATGGGGAGACCACTTTCTCCCCCACAAATTCATCAAAAGAACATTTAAATGCTGAGTAAATTCCACAAAACAACTTCTGAATGCCGGCAGAGGACATCAGGCACCCAGAAAAGCAGCCCATTGTCTTCAAAAGGAGGTAGGAAAAAATATAAAAGACAAAATAAGAGACAAAAGAGGGAGGGATGGAGCTCCGTCCTGGGGAGGGAGTCTTAAAAAGAGAGAAGTTTCCAAACACAAGGAAACATTCTCACTACCGAGTCTGTGGTGAGCCTTGGAAGCACAGAGGGCAACATAACAGGGAGGAAAAATAAATAAATAATTAAAACCCACAGATTATGAGCCCAACAGTAACTCCCCCAGCGGATAAGCAGCACAGATGCCTGCACCTGCCAGTAGCAAGCGGGGGCTGGGCAGGGAGGCACGGGCTGCACTGCTTAGAGTAAGGATCTGGCCTGAATGCCCCGAGGGCAATCTGAGAGAACTAACTTGGGCTGGCAAACCAGACTGTGGGACAACTACCACGCAAAAAGCCCTAAGACACTGCCAGGCCCATGCACAGAACAAAGGACTGAACAGAACTAGCTGGCTGCAGACCACCCCTCTCAGTGACGGCAGCCAGAGCTGGAAGGGGGCAATTGCAGCCCCAGAGAGACATTATTTACCAAACTGCAAGCAGGCTTCTTTGCTAACTAAGACTTCTTGGGGTTCTAGACAGCCAACATCTGCTTGAGAAGGTGAGCCGGTTGTACACCCAGAAAACCGAGCAGCAAGGACAGGGGAGGTGATAAGTCGCAGCGACAGTGCTCACCAAACACCTCATCACCTGAGCTGCTCAGACCTGGGAAGGACACAAAATGCAGGCCCAACCAAGTCTGCGCCTCAGAGAACTACCCAAGTGCCTGAACCTGAGTGGCTTAGACCTAGGAGGTGCATGCAGCCCAGGGCTGACTTCAGATGGTTCCTGTGGAGCAACCTAGAGCCTGAGCAGTGTGGGCAGGGAGGGCACATGCATCGTGAGCGGGGGCAGGCCCAGTGTGGCTGAGGCACTGCGAGCACATGCCAGTGTTATTTGTTTGCAGCTTCCCTCCCTCCCAAGAGTGCGACTGAACAAGTGAGCCTAAAAAAAGTGTTCACCACCACCCCCTTTGTGTCAGGGCAGAAATCAGACACTGAAGAGACCAGCAAACAGAAGAAGCTAAAACAGAGGGAACCGCCTTGGAAGGGACAGGTGCAATAGATTAAAACCCTGTCGTTAGTACTGACTACATAGGAAGGGGCCTATAGATCTTGAGAAATATAAGCTGGATGAAGGAACTATCCGAAAATGAACTTACCACAAAATACCCACAACAACACCAGAGAAAGTCCTAGATATATTTTTACTATTTTTATGATCATTCTTTTTAATTTTTAGAAATTTTTAAGTCATCTGCTGCTGCTGCTAAGTCACCATAGTCGTGTCCAACTCTGTGCGACCCCATAGACGGCAGCCCACCAGGCTCCCCCGTCCCTGGGATTCTCCAGGCAAGAACACTGGAGTGGGTTGCCATTTCCTTCTCCAGTGCAGGAAAGTGAAAAGTGAAAGTAAAGTCGCTCAGTCGTGTCCGACTCTTTGCGACCCCATAGACTGTAACCCACCAGGCTCCTCTGTCCATGGGATTTTCCAGGCAAGAGTACTGGAGTGGGGTGCCATTGAGTCATCTATTACTCCTTTAATTTTCACTTTTATAACCTACTGTTACTTTAAAAAAAAAAAAAAAAAAAGGCCCTATTTTTTAAAGTAAACTTCATATATATATATATTTATAATTTTTGTGACTTTTTTCTTTCTTTTTTTTCCCTTCTTTTCTTTAATATTGTATTTTTGAAATTTCAAAATCTACTCTAGATTTTTAATCTTCACTTTTTGGTATTTGTTATCAATTTTGTACCTTTAAGAACCCAATCTTCAGTACTAACTTTTACTTGGGAGCAAGGTTACTGGCTTGACTGCTCTCTCCCCCTTTGGACTCTCCTTTTTCTCCACCAGGTCGCCTCTGTCTCCTCCCTACCCCCTCTCTTCTCTACCCAACTCTGTGAATCTCTATGTGTTCCAGATGGTGGAGAACACTTCAGTTCAGTTCAGTTCAGTCGCTCTGTAGTGTCTGACTCTTTGTGACCCCATGATCGCAGCACGCCAGGCCTCCCTGTCCAACAACAACTCCCAGAGTTCACTCAGACTCACGTCCATTGAGTCCGTGATGCCATCCAGCCATCTCATCCTCTGTTGTCCCCTTCTCCTCCTGCCCCCAATCCCTCCCACCATTAGAGTCTTTTCCAATGAGTCAATTCTTCGCATGAGGTGGCCAAAGTACTGGAGTTTCAGCTTTAGCATCATTCCTTCCAAAAAAATCCCAGGGTTGATCTCCTTCAGAATGGACTGGTTGGATCTCCTTGCAGTCCAAGGAGAACACTTAGGGAACTGATTACTGGCTGGATCTGTCTCTCTCCTTTTGACTCCCCCCTTTTATCCTCCTGGCCACCTCTGTCTCCTTCTTCCATCTTCTCTTCTCTGTATAACTCTGTGAACATCTCTGAGAGGTCCAGTTGTGGGGTGCACAAGAGGAAGTGATTACTGGCTAGCTTGCTCTCTCCTCTATTGATTCCACCTCATCTCATTCGGGTCACCTCTAACTCCCTCCTCCCTCTTCTCTTCTCCATGTAACTGTGAACCTTTCTGGGTGTCCCTCACTGTGGAGAAACTTTTTATCTTTAACCCAGATGTTTTATCAACAATGCTACATAGAAGGAGAAGTCTTGAGACTACTGTTAAAATAAGACTAAAAACCAGAAGCAAGAGGCTTAAGTCCAAATCCTGAGAACACCATAGAACTCCTGACTCCAGGGAACATTAATTGACAGGAGCTCATGAAACGCCTCCATACCTACACTGAAACCAAGCACCACCCAAGGGCCAACAAGTTCCACAGCAAGACATACCATGCAAATTCTCCAGTACCACAGGAACACAGCCCTGAGCTCCAGTGTACAGACTGCCCAAAGTTACTTCAAAACCATTGACATCTCATAACTCATTACTGGACACTTCATTGTACTCCAGAGAGAAGAAATCCAGCTCCATCCACCAGAACTCCGACACAAGCTTCCCTAACTAAGAAATCTTGACAAGCTACCTGTACAACCCCACCCATAGCGAGGAAACTCCACAATAAAGAGAACTCCACAAATTGCCAGAATAGAGAAAGGCTACTCCAAACTCAACAATATAAACAAGATGAAGAAACAGAGGAATACTCAGCAGGTAAACGAGCAGGATAAATGCCCACCAAAGAGAACAAAAGAGGAAGAGATAGGGAAACTATCTGATAAAGAATTCTGAATAATAATAGTGAAAATGATCCAAAATCTTGAAATCAAAATGGAATCACAGATAAATAGCCTGGAGACAAGGGTTGAGAAGATGCAAGAAAGGTTTAACAAGGACCTAGAAGAAATAAATAAGTGTCAATATATAATGAATAATGCAATAAGTGAGATGAAAAACACTCTGGAGGTAACAAATAGTAGAAGATAAGATTAGTGAAGTAGAAGATAGAATGGTAGAAATGAATGAATCAGAGAGGAAAAAAGAAAAACGAATTAAAATAAATGAGGACAATCTCAGAGACCTCCAGGACAGTGTTAAACGTCCCAACATTCAAATCATAGGAGTCCCAGAAGAAGAAGACAAAATGAAAGACCATGAGAAAATACTTGAGAATAGTTGAAAACTTCTCTAAAATGGGTAAGGAAATAATCACCCAAGTCCAAGAAATCCAGAGAGTCCCAAACAGGATAAACACATTAGTGAAGTAGAAGATAGAATGGTAGAAATGAATGAATCAGAGAGGAAAAAAGAAAAACGAATTAAAATAAATGAGGACAATCTCAGAGACCTCCAGGACAGTGTTAAACGTCCCAACATTCAAATCATAGGAGTCCCAGAAGAAGAAGACAAAATGAAAGACCATGAGAAAATACTTGAGAATAGTTGAAAACTTCTCTAAAATGGGTAAGGAAATAATCACCCAAGTCCAAGAAATCCAGAGAGTCCCAAACAGGATAAACACAAGGCAAAACACCCCAAGACACATATTAATCAACTTAACAAAGATCACACACAAAGAACAAATACTAAAAGAANAGAGTCATATCCAAAAATGTTTAAAAGAAAATATTAAAACATTTTTTTCACTCATCCCAAGTGCAGTTGATAAACTATGAAGAGGCAAAAGATTGAAGGCAGGAAAAGAATGGGATGACAGAGGATGAGATGGTTGGATGGCATCACTGACTCAATGGGTCTGAGTTTGAGTAGGCTCCAGGAGTTGGTGATTTACAGGGAGGCCTGCTGTGCTGCAGTCCATGGGGTCAGAGTCGGACATGACTGAGCGGCTGAACTGAAAGATGCAAAGCTGACCAACTTCCTACTACAGAATAAATAATCTTCTGGGGTTAAAGTTGACAGAGAAGAAGGTAATGTTGAAAATGAAGAGCACCTAGATTCGGATGTTACTGATGTTCACCTATTCCTGAACTTTTAGTTCCATGAAACCACTATTTAAATTTTTTGCCTAAGCCAGTTTACTCTTTTGTCATTCACAAACAAAATAATACAGTGGTTTCCTAGAATTTGAGACTTGAATATCATTTAGAACGTGTACTTTCCTTGAGACTGATTCCCTATATAATGGATAAAGAAGTACACTACTATTAGAAATCAAGTTTTTATTATAAATCAAGTTTTATATCAAATAATTATTAGAAATTATTTGATATAATAAATATTACTGGAATCAAGATTCCAGGTATATGTCAATAACTTCAGATATGCAGGACGACAGAGGATGAGATGGTTAGATGGCATCACCAACGCGACAGACATGAATTTGAGCAAGCTGTGGGAGTTGATGATGGACAGGGAGGCCTAATGTTCTGTAGTTCATGGCGTCACAAAGAGTCAGACATGACTGAGTGAACAGAATCGATTACTAGAAAAATGTCTGATCTTGATATAATAAAAGAAAAAGATAATGCCATTATCAGATGTAACTTGAATATCCTTTGAGTTATACATATCCTGGGGATAAAATTCAATCACATTCACAGTTTTTGTCATTGCTTTTAAAATTTTATTTTTTTAACTGGAATAAAATTGCTTTAAAAATTATGTTGGTTTCTGCCGTATAACACAAATCAGCCAAAATTATACATGTATCATCTCCCTTTTGAGCCTTCCTTCTGTCTCCGCCCCCCCACACCTCTAGGTCAGAATGCCAGACTGGGCTTCCTGTGTTATACAATAGCTTCTCACCAGCTATCTTACACATGGTAGTGTATATATGGGGCTTGCCTGGTGGCTCAGCAGTAAAGAATCTGCCTGCAATAGAGGCGTCGCAGGAGTCGTGGGTTCAATCCCTGGGTCAAGAACCCCTGAAGGAGGCCATGGCAGCCCACTCCAGTATTCTTGCCTGGAGAATCCCTTGGACAGAAGAGCTTGGTGGGCTACGACTCAGAAGGTCGCAGAGTCAGACATGACTGAAGCGACTTGAAGCCGGCTTGGCACACTCGCACACCTGGCTGAGTAATATTCCATTGTGAATGTGTACCACACTTCTTTACCCATCCGTCTGTTGATGGACATCTAGATTGCTTTCTACATTCAGAATTTTCAAGTGTGCTCAATAGACAACCCAGCAGCCACTGTGAACTCTCTTGTACATGCTGTTCACTTTATTTCAGACACAGATGTTTCTTAAGGCTTCATTTTAATGGGCATATCCTTGAATTAGACTTGTTTGAAAGCCACTTCTCTTCACATCCATCCTCTGCTTATTTCCTGAAAGTCTGTAAAACAATTTGATTTCAAAGTCACATGAGTTTCACTACAGTTAAGAATTGGGGAAAGATGATCAATGAATATGTGCTTAAATTGCTTTATTATTTCAAAACCTATTGTAACTGATAGATAAGAACCAGTCTCTCAATTGCCAACCAATCTGACAAATTGTAATAATAAAACACAGGCAGTATGAAGGGTCTTCCAAGGAGATATGCACAGCTACTAGGAAGATTAATGGTTCATCATTTTAAAATACAGATGAACTATTTATAACAGTGAAAGTTTCTGAGTGGAAAGATAAAAGTCTTGCTAAAATAAAATGCTGTGTTTCTTTAGATCAGAATGAAACAAGACAAATTACTAGATGAGTATACATTTGAGATGGCTCACATTAGGGCAAAACTGCCGTTTTTACAAATAACTTGGCCACATTTAACTTTGTTAGTCTTGCCAGTCATGTGGAGTAACTTGGAGAAATACTTCAAATTGTACCCAGAATCAGAATAATTAAAAGCGTAAACTCCTGAGGAACATAGCATGAGTTTAGTCCACTTACTAATCCTGCCACTTATGAGTTGTGTGAGCTTGAGTTGTGTGATCTCTCTGTAAATCAGGATCCTCCTTGGAAAACCAAGAAAAATTATAGCACTACCTCATAAGGTTCTTATAATTTTAAATGATGGGCACATAAAAGATGAAATTATAGTGTGCCTTGTATGTAGTAACTCTTCTATAAATTATAAGAATTAATAATAATATTATTAAACATGCAGATAATGGTGGCAGTCATAGAAATAATGATCATGATTTTTATTCTACACATTATATTTGAAGAACAGAGCCTCAAGAAATATTTGTTCAGCATCCACCAGGAGTTAGGCATTGTTTCCAGTGGTTTTAATTCACTGAGATACATCAGTGAACAAAACTGACAATGTTCTCTGCCTTTATAATATTTTTTTCTAGTGTGGGTGGAGATAGTCAATAAATAATACACTAAGAAAAGAAATATACTGAGGAGTTGTTTTAATGTGAAGAATTCTATGGGGGAAAATGAATATAGAAAAAACAAGAGGAATTGAAAGTTCTCAGGAGTGCAATTCTAAGTACAGTCATGTATCATTTGGGGTGTAATTCTGCACACACACACACACACACACATTCCTTAAAAATTCCTTAATGTCTTAAATCTTTATCTGAAGAGAGAGAAACAAAGAAAGACACAAATATGGCATATGTGTTTATATGTGTGTGTGTGTGTAAATATAGAGAGACAGAGACAGAGAGATAAAGTAACAGAGGGAGAGAGAGAGCCAGAGAGAGAGCCAGAGAAACAAAATAATATATATTAAGAAATTGGCTCATTTGTTTCTGGGAGCTGACAAGTAATAAAATCTGTAGAGCAGATCAGCAAGCTAGAAGCTTAGGCAGAATCTATCTTATAAATCTTGAGCCAGAACTCTTTCTTCTCATGGAAACCTCAGTTTTTGCTCTCATGGCCATCGGCTATGTATGAGTCCCATTCATATTGTTAAAAGTAACCTCTTAACAACTGATTATAAATGTTAATTACATTTACAGTATGCCTTCACAGAAACATCTAGACTGGGCACTATAGCCTAGTCAAGTTGACATATATAATAATCATCAAAGTAGTCATGGCAGGTTTTATGAAAAAGTAACATTAAACCAATATTTGAAGGATATGGAGGAGTTACTCACATGAATATCTACAAGGAAGAACTTTTCAGGCATAGGGAATATTCAATGCAAAGCCCTTAACTGTGGAGTGTGACTGGCATGTCTGAGGAACATCAAGGGGACCAGTGTGGCTGGAGTGGAGTGAAATAGTGGGAGCATAATGAAGTATATAGTCAGAGAATAAAGATAAAGAGGCGACTGATGTAAGGCCTTGTAGACTATTCTAATGAAGAGGAATATGAAATGAAAGAAGAATAACTAGAGAGTCAATGAATATAACACTAAATTGGTGGGATATAGCAATATAAATATTTACCAGTGTTTGAAATCTAGATGTCTCGGAATGGTCTTGGATGTTACAGCTCTGAAGGCCAAGAAAAGACACAATACTGCAGTGGAAATAGGGAATAAATGTGATTCTCTGAGAAGCCAAATGATCCAGTTATCCCTCCCAAAGCAGGGAGTACAGGCCCCTGAAAGCAAGTGCTGAATGTGTCTTGCTTACATGTATCCTTTTTACTAGCACCTAGTAAGGTGTAGGTATGAGGTGTCACTAAGATTTTTAAAATGAAAGGTACCTCTACTTCCAGCCAGTTTCTTATAGATTGTGCCTCAGTTTGGGAAACTATTACTACTAGTCTGTAGGCAAAGGGATGCTCTCTTGACTGTAATCCAGTCCTCTCATGGTTTTCCTGTTCCCAGTGTTGACTCATTTATGCTTCATTCTTGGTCCTTTTATTCACCTGACATTCAGAGTCTCTGGAACAGGATTGAGAATGGAACTCACCCCTTGTTATTGATGACTCTGATGTTGGCATATATTTTTTCTGGGCTTTCTCAATTCTGAGTTGTAAAGTATTACTGGATAATCTGAGAGAATATTTTTATCAGATGAATGAATGCTTATCATAGTCTTTGATTTATAGGAGATTTATGAATAATGGAAACCAGCAAAGGCAGAGAGCCCCAATCAGTTAGGTATCTTCATTTTGAAATAATGGAAGCCTAGAGGAAATGTGATTGAAATAGATGGAATCACAAATGGGCAAAATAGGAGCAAGATGAACATAAATTCATCCAATTCTTAAATACTATACTTAAAGTTTTCAACCAACCCAAGAGAATAATTTACACCATAATAATTGACAACATTTAGAGCATAAGGAAATACAAGTTAAAATATAGATAGATTCAAGAATGGATAGATATAATTCTTAGAGCTGCTGCTGCTGCTGCTAAGTCACGTCAGTCGTGTCCGACTCTGTGTGACCCCATAGACAGCAGCCCACCAGGCTCCAGTCCCTGGGATTCTCCAGGCAAGCATACTGGAGTGGGTTGCCATTTCCTTCTCCAGTGCAAGAAAGTGAAAAGTGAAAGTGAAGTCACTCAGTCGAGTCCAGCTCTTTGAGACCCCATGAACTGTAGCCTACCAGGCTCCTCCATCCATGGGATTTCCCAGGCAAGAATACTGGAGTGGGTTGCCATTGCCTTCTCCATTCTTAGAGCACAAAGTCATAATGTTATTGGGAAGCATGTTTTTAGAGGAATACTATATAGCTTAGACCTTATAATATTATATAACCTGTCCTTAAACTGGAGATGTTTAACACCATGTTCTTGGATAAAAAAGTGTGCTTATATACTGATACTTAAGTTGATAATAAACTTTAAAATATTAATGCTTCATAGCACAACTCTTACAAATAATAATGAAATAATATTCTATACTGTGTATTTCACATAATCAGTTAATTCTCAATAAATGATTTAATTGATTTTGTTAGTTTTTTCTATTTTCAGCCTACCTATTATTGAAATTCAACAATAATCTGACAGAATCAGACTGCAAATAAATGCTTGATTATTATCAGATTTGACAAAGAAGTCACTAATGACATTGATAAATGACTGTAGACCCAATATGAATATTGATTGATATTTTCATTTACTTTCAGGAATAAGATGAAAGTGAAACAATGAAAATGCTGATTGCAAGTCTATCCATTCTTCAATCATGCAAGTAATTTCTTTGCTAAATGAATAATAGTTTTTGAATACCAGAAGAATACTTCCTTGTTTTTTGGGGAAATTCATAATGTAACAGCTAGAGACATGATCCACTTTAATCTTCATTTATTAATATTTTTCATCACTTTGTATCTAGACAACCAAAGAAACAATAAATCAACCTTTCCTTCATAGCATTTGATGGTTTCTGTGGTTTTAATTCTCCCAGAAAAGCCAATTTCAAGCTACCAATGTAATGTCATGGAACTGGGAAAAATGCACAGAATCCACTATTATATAGTATGTCTTTATAGAGTTAGAATAGATGTGAATAGCCTCAAGAGCGTAATTACCAGAAAATATGGTAAAAATAATCAGGAAATGATGAGTTTTGAGTATTTATGACCTTTGTTTCTAATAGTTTTAATTGTGAGTTTATGTAATATAACTTTTTTATAGTGGTTGTGTTTCAAAACTAGTTAACAAAATTCCTGACCATTTAATTTTAGGCTCTTGCTGGTCAATACAAGCAGTTCCAGACCACCACTAGATATGGCCACAGGCAAGAAAATCCATCCTTCCCATATGCTGTGTTTTGATAGATATCTTAAAGACAGAGCCTGGACTCATTAGAAAAAAAATTTGATCATATGTGCCATTATTTACATTTTTCTATAAAGAAAGAAATTGACTCTTGTCTCCTAGGCCCTGCTATACTTATAGATTACCTTCCTAAAATGAACAAAAATTATGCAATTCTTTTTTTCCCCATATTCTCAGCCAAAATAGACAGGGAGAAATAACCATACACATTAAAGTTTGTTTTTTCAAAATATTTTTTTTCCAATTTACAGGATTAAGTATTTCATAACAGAGTAAATAAAAGCACAACATAAGAAAATATCATAAAGCAAGATTTTGTTAATCCTCTTTACCTCCCTTGAACATGCATATCATTTTCTTCTCAGAAACCAGTTCAGGATTGCAAGTACTGGCTTGAATACAGTTTGCTTTGCTTTCTTTTGGCTTTCCTAAACTGTCTTGAAAAAATATCTATAGTCTATCATCCATTTTAGTTCTATTTAAAGTTCTTAGTACCTTACCTCCAATTTTCAAAAATTATTTCTATCAGACCCTAAAAGATCTATAGTAAGCCCTTGAAACATCAGAAACCCTCATTGTAGTTAGTTTTCTGATGAAGTAACTATTTTTGGAGCATATGGTTCTAAAAATCTGTTTTGGGATATTTCCAGCCGTTTTGAAAATGAACCTAAATTCTTGTCCAATATACTGCTTAAAGTCATTTTATTCCTGAGAAAGAAGTAACAGAGTTAACCATGTAATTTTCAGAGCAGCGCTATTCTCTACTGGAATAGATGTCTTTATTCCTGAAGGTGTTATTGATTCAATTACAAGTGATTTTGCTGTTCTGAGGCCTCAAGTTTTCCAACAATTCACTTCTGGAAAAATTTTATTCTAAGTGTCCATGTGACTAAGTACATGCATCAGTGATATTGAAGTAATGGTACATTAATCACATCCCAAGTAATGAGTTTATTGGGCAGAGAAACAAAGTGGAAGCATAGATTTTTGTATTTGTTCAGAAAGAGTGTTAACAGATGACATCTTGCAGGCTAATCATTTACAAGCATGCCTATTTTCTTTGACTGCTTTTCACACTAAGAACTTATGATATTCTAGTTGAGACCTCTGAATAAACACCAAATATTGGATAAACTGGACAATAAATACATCTGTTTCTCCCAAATAAATATTCTTTATATTTTCCCAAAGCAATGTTTGAAGTGGGTCATTCTGAGGCATATATGTATTTTAGGCTCATATTAATGGTAAATGGTATTGACATAATGAAAATGAGGCAGGCATTAATTGGACCCAGAAAATGGATATATGATTCCAGAAATTTCAGTGATGTATGAAATCTTTCACTACCATGTGACTAATTGTGATTCTAAGTGAATTTTGTGTGTAACTAGTTTTATGACAGTGAGGTTATGGATAAGAAAATCTTTTGATTGTAAGTTTCTTCGAAGAAACTAATGAAAACTCTGGCATGATTATGATAGCTGCTTTCTACCTCTTCTCCAGGGTCTTTCACGTGCAGATCATGTGACGAGTCACTTGATGAGATGATGGTGAGACTGCTGTGTGGGGTGTCCAAGAAGCGTCCTTACAGGTAGTGGACATTTTGTCTGTCCTTTGTGCCTTCCTCCCGCTGCCTGAAGTGTGAAATCCCCAGGCCTCACAGCTTTCTAAAAAAATGACATAGCCAGGAGAATAGGAACTAAACACTGTAGAGAGGGGTCCCCAGCCTCCTGGATCTAATGCTTGATGATTTGAAGGGGAGCTGATGTAATAATAATAGAAATAAAGTGCACAGTAAGTATAATGCACTTGAATCATCCTGAAACCACCCCATTTCCCAGTCCCTAGAAAAACTGTCTTTCAGGAAACCATTCCCTGGTGCCAAAAAGGTTGGGGACTGCTGCTATAGAGTGATGAATGAGAAAGAGCTCCCTGATACAATGGAGCCACCACATCACCTGTGGACTTACTTCTCTGGGTCTTTGTTTCTCAGAGCTGAATATACTGTAGTTAATGCACATGCATTTGCATTAGTCTATTTAATCCATACAAACAAAGAGGCTCTATTATTAACATCAGCATTTTACAAGTGAGTAGAGTTGCAGAGACAAATGAAGTAACCTGTCTAAAGTCAGATATCTCAGCGCAGAGCTGAGTCAGGATTTGAGCCCAGGCAATCCTTTTCTAGAGCATCTATGAAAACAAACATGAAATCTGATAAAAGCAGTGAGCATCTACCGTATGAATAAATATAAAGTGGCAGGTACAATACTTCACAATTTTAATGGAACTTTACAAAACATCATCTAGTTACCTCATCTTCCAGATGCCAGTGAGAGAAACAGCCTCAGTGGTGCTGAAGACTTGGAAAGACTTTAATGCTATGCAAAGTGCTAGGGCTGGTCCTGACAATATCATAATAAGAGAAAGAATTGTTTTGTCAAAATAATTCAAAGGCTGTGGTTTGTAAAGGGCCATAGGGGAAATATGAATTTATTTGTCATAGATCTCAGGGTACTCTTATTCCTGAAAATTCTTAATAGAATGGCTTGATTTTCAGAGCATAAAAATTGGTAATGAGATGATTGATAGCTGAATGAAAGCATTTGGTCAGAGTACTTAGCTATTTGATACCAGTTAAAAAAGGTGAAATGTTACATTTCTGGATGAAAATATATTATTTATCTCAAATATATCCCTGGCCCTAGTCAGACTGGTTTATTCTTTTTTTTTTTTCTTTTTTAATTACTGTCTGCATCTGTGGTTATTCCCTTCCTAAGTCATGTCCAGTTGAACTCATTTCTCCAGATCACACAGACCCCAGTTTTATTCCTGCTTTTTCCAAAATGGCTTTTCCTGATTAACCTGGTCCAGCATGATCTCTGTCCTCTGCAGAATCTAAAAATGCTCTATTTGTTTTGCTTTGCACAGGTATTATATTGCTTAGAGATGTTTGCAATGGATTCCTGGCATGTCTTTTCAAATGCATAGAGTTCTGTGACTGTGCATTACATCTTCTGTGAGTGTCCAGGTGTTAGTTCTCTAGGGCTGCTTCACTTTTCACAGATCTGGTGGTGGGTGGTGGTTTAGTCACTCAGTCGTGTCTGACTCTTGCACCCTATGAACTGTTGCCCACCACACTCCTCTGTCCTTGGAATTTTCCAGGCAAGGATACTGGACAGTTTCCTTCTCCAGGGGTTCTTCCTGACCCAGAGATTGGATTCAGATCTCTTATGTCTCCTTCATTGCGGGCAGATTCTTTACTGACTGAGCCACCGGGGAAACCCAGAGATCTAAACATGATCGATTTCAATCCTGGCTAACTCCATGCCTGAGAAATCTGATTTTCTCAGGATTGCTACTCCTTTTTATGGACATTTGCTCTCATCTCTTCTCTACCTCTCATCTTTACATACACATATGCTTATCCCTTATCCTTTTCTCCAGTTTCCACAAGATGTATATTCATGCTACAGATTTTGTGAATTAGTAATGTGAACTGAAGATGCAGCGGTGGGGTGAGGGATGGGAGGCACCTCCTCAAGCAACACTCAGTTAGCTACCAACTTGCCAGCTTGCTTATATCTCTCACTCTCTTATCCTCATCTCCTCCTTCCCAGATTATCCTCTCTAGCTCTAACTTTTCCCCTCTCTTATGCGTAGAAACTCAGCTATTCTCAGCTTCTGAGTAAAACTTGCAAACCTAAACCCATAAAAGTACAGCAGAACAAGGCAACTTTGAGTTACTAGAATCCATGTTCTTTAAGAAATACTTGTAAGATAAAAAGGCTTTTTTTTCTATTTTACTTGTAGGCTTACCAACTTGTATAAGCTGCAGATTAGCTCAGTACCAAGGGATGTATTAGGCCCTGGAAATGCAAAAAATAAGAGAATATCCTTGACTTCAAAGAACTCCCAGTCTAGGGAAGAGACTGACATAAACAGATTGTATCAATATAATACAGTGAGAATAAATTTAACAAATTAAATGAAGTAATGGAGGTATAATAGTGTGATATATGAGCCAGTTTGAAGTTTAAAGTAAGTTTCCATCTATGAATACAGAACAGAACTTGAAGCAAAAAGAGTTACCTAAGCAAATGGATGTTGAGAGTGCATGAAGGGCATCCTAGGCAGTGGAAGTTAATTCACAAAAACATGGGGAACTGATGAAACTTGAGATATATGTAGACACTACCACAAATTTAGAATTTTAGGACTGCAAGTGTAAGGAGAATGCTAGGAGATAAACTTGGATTTAGATGATGGAATACAGGTATATGGGCCTCCCTCATGGCTCAGATGGTTAGGAATCTGCCTGCAAAGAAAGAGATCAAGGTCTGATCCCTGGGTCAGATAGATCCCGTGGAGAAGGGAATGGCTACCTAGTCCAGTGTTCTTGCCTGGAGAATTCCATGGGCAGAGGAGCCTGGCGGGCTCTAGTCCATGAGGTCACAAAGAGTCGTATACAACTGAGCAATTTTCACTTTGTGTGTGTGTGTGTGTGCAACTATACTATCTCATGTGAAGGAGCTCGAACTTTATCTTGAAGTCAAAGGTAAACTGCAAATGACTTTTAGGAATATGTATGCAGGTCCTGATCATATATACCCTTTAGATAAAGATGGATTGAAGGGAAGCAATATGAGGCAAGGACAATGACAATCATTAAGATGAGAGGTGATAAGTACTCAACTTAGGGAAATAAGCATAGGCACACTCACTAAATACAAGTGAAGAGGCTATGCTGTGTGATTCCAGGAGAACAACTGTTGACAACATGGACGGTGACACAGTTGCAGGACAGCAGGAGTGAAAGGACAGATTGAGGCAGTATTTGGGGTAAAAGTCAGCAGTCCTTGATATTTGTGTGAGGAGGGAGAATTTTAGGGAGATTATAAGGTTTCTGGGGGCTCCTCTGGTGGCTCAGATAATAAAGACTCTGCCTGGAGTGCGGGAGCCCTAAGTTCAATCTCTGGGTCAGGAAGATCCTCCGGAGAAAGAAATGGCAACCCACTCCAGTATTCCTGCCTGGGATCAAAAGAGTCAGACATGACTGAGTGAATAACATTTTCACTTTCACGAGGTTTCTGACATAGTAGAATGCAAAAATCTAAAGACTATATTTCAAAATATTCTTATGGAAGAAAATAACAACCCTCTGCCTTCTACTCTTGTAAACTGAACTATATATAAGAACAAAAACGTGGCTTTGACCCAGAGTCCATGAAATACAGTGAAATGACTCAACAGAAGTGAATAACTGGTATGTTATTGCACTTCTAAACAGAAAGTGAAGAGGAGCTAAAAAGCCTCTTGATGAAAGTGGAAGAGGAGAGTGAAAAAGTTGGCTTAAAGCTCAGCATTCAGAAAACGAAGATCAAGGCATCTGGTCCCATCAGTTCATGGGAAATAGATGGGGAAACAGTAGAAACAGTGTTAGACTTTATTTTTTGGGGGCTCCAAAATCACTGCAGATGGTGACTGCAGCCATGAAATTAAAAGACGCTTACTCCTGGGAAGAAAAGTGATGACCAACCTAGATAGCATATTGAAAAGCAGAGACATTACTTTGCCGACTAAGGTCCGTCTAGTCAAGGCTATGGTTTTTCCTGTGGTCAGGTATGGATGACAGAGTTGGACTGTGAAGAAGGCTGAGCGCAGAAGAATTGATGCTTTTGAACTGTGGTATTGGAGAAGACTCTTGAGAGTCCCTTGGACTGCAAGGAGATCCAACCAGTCCATTCTGAAGGAGATCAACCCTGGGATTTCTTTGGAAGGAATGATGCTAAAACTGAAACTCCAGTACTTTGGCCACCTCATGTGAAGAGTTGACTCACTGGAAAAGACTCTGATGCTGGGAAGGATTGGGGGCAGGAGGAGAAGGGGACAACAGAGGATGAGATGGCTGGATGGCATCACGGACTCAATGGACGTGAGTCTGAGTGAATTCCGGAAGTTGGTGATGGACAGGGAGGCCTGGTGTGCTGTGATTCATGGGGTCGCAAAGAGTCAGACATGACTGAGCTACTGAACTGAAATGAACTGAAACAGGTTTCTGTTATTTGGATAATGTAAGAAAAGGCAGAGGAACCAGAGATCAAATTGCCAATATCTGCTGGATCATTGAAAAAGCAAGAGAGTTCCAGAAAAACATCTACTTCTGCTTTATTGACTATGCAAAGCCTTTGATACAAGGTCACAACAAACTGGAAAATTCCTAAAGAGATAGGAATACCAGGCCACCTAACCTGCCCCCTAAGAAATCTGTACACAGGTCAGGAAGCAACAGTTAGAACTGGACATGGAACAACAGACTGGTTCCAAATAGGGAAAGGAGTATGTCAAGGCTACATATTGTTACTCTGCTTATTTAACTTCTATGCAGAGTACATCATGAGAAAGGCTGGGCTGGAAGAAGCACAAGCTGGAATCAAGATTGCCGGGAGATATATCAATAACCGCAGATATGCAGATGACACCACCCTTATGGCAGAAAGCAAAGAAGAACTAAAGAGCCTCTTGATGAAAGTGAAAGAGGAGAGTGAAAAAGTTGGCTTAAAACTCAACATTCAGAAAACAAAGATCATGGCATCTGGTTCCATCACTTCATGGCATATAGATAGGGAAACAATGACAGATTTTATTTTAGGGGCTCCAGAATCACTGCATATGGTGACTGCAGCCATGAAATTAAAAGAAATTTGTTCCTTGGAAGAAAAGTTATGACCAACCTAGACAGCATATTGAAAAGCGGAGACATTACTTTGCCTACTAAGGTCCGTCTTGTCAAGGCTATAGTTTTTCCTGTGGTCATGTATGGATGTGAGAGTCGGACTGTGAAGAAGGCTGAGCACAGAAGAATTGATGCTTTTTGAACTGTGGTGTTGGAGAAGACTCTTGAGAGTCCCTTGGACTGCAAGGAGATCCAACAAGCCAATCCTAAAGGAAATCAGTCCTGAATATTCATTGGAAGGACTGATGATGAAGCTGAAACTCCAATACTTTGGCCGCCTGATATGAAGAGCTGATTCATTTGAAAAGACCCTGATTCTGGGAAATATTGAAGGCAGGAGGAGAAGGGGACAGCAGAGGATGAGATGGTTGGATGGCATCACCAACTCAATGGATATGAGTTTGAGTGAACTCCGGTAGTTGGAGATGGACAGGGAGGCCTGATGTGTTGCAGTCCATGGGGTGGCAAGAGTCGGACACAAACTGAGTGACTAAACTGATCTGAGCTGAATAATATAATAGTTTCTAAATACCTTGATAACACATCAACATAGATAACATATATTTGAGCTTCCATGAATATTGTACACTAATTTTTAAAAATGATTTTATAATAATTATTAATATTCTATGTAAAATACAAAGCATGTATGTAAGATAAAATTTTCAAACGCTGACATTTTAAAAAGGTAGAAAAAGCAGCTCCAGTATTTCTTCCATACTGTAATGGATTATTTTGTCTTTACTTTGGAGAGTGCTGCCTTAATCTATAAGACCTGCTCACATTGATATGGCATTATCCACAGTGATTCTGGGGTTTCCCTGTTGGCTCAGTGGGTAAAAAAATATCTGCCTACAATACAGGAGACCTGGGTTTGATCCCTGGGTTGAGAAGAGCCCCTGGAGAAGGAAATTGCTACCCACTTCAGTATTCTTGCCTGGAGAATCCCATGGACAGAGGAGCCTGCCAGGATACAGTCCATGAGTTTGCAAAGATTCAGATACACTGTCACTTTTCACAGTGATTCTAGGATTTTTTGTTCTTTGAGTCTAACCAGAAACTAGGTTTACATCACATTCTCTCTCTCTCTTTCTACTTGAAGATTCCTTCTATGGGAGGTCAAAGTAGCTGGGCCATTTTAACCAGCATTCTTCTAGTACTTGGGAAACTAGAAAACTGACCCAAATAATAAAAGTGGTGGCAGTTGTTTTTGACACAACCAATAAAATTCTATGACATGTTGCTGTCAGAATTCCCACTCTGAGTTCCCTTTCACAACTGTGCTTGAAAGGCTGAAAAGATGCTGGTTGAAAATTAAGGCTCAGCAGAAGAGGGCAGGCTCATTTGAGGTCCGACAGTTTGCCAAACCCTTCACAAGCTGAGACCATATTGTTGCTGATGAATATGATATTTCTGTTGCAATATGTTCCGTTTTAGTTTAAAGGCATAGATCTCCTCTAGTTTGCATGACACAGTGATTGGGATCGTTTTTTTGCTTTTGACAAAACATGAAAGTGATAAACTGAACTCAGAACATCTGGAGGGGAAGTAGAAAAAATAGGATGTGTGTACACTCAGTCGTGTCTGACTCTTTGGGACCCCATGGCCTGTAGCCTGCCAGGCTTCTCCATCCATGGAGTTTTCCAGGCAAAAATACTGGAGTGGCTTGCCATTTCCTATACCAAAAAATAGCATGAAAAAGACAAAATTCTTTGGCATCTGGGCAGGTATTAGGAGAAGGACCAGCACAGTTGAATAGAAATCTTTATAGGGATCACAAAGGAACACAGTGGCTGGATAGATCATGGTGTTATTAATAGAGGTTCAATGGAGGAGGACCATATTAGGAAAGGTGAGGGGAGGGCAGTGGGGCTGAAGTGGAGAGAGTAGACAGCTGCTGAGTGCAAATGAGGGCTAATTTGTCATCTGTTTAGAGTCACAAGGAAAGTCAGAGATTGAACAGAATATGAAGTACTTGGGTCATTGCTTCCAGCTTGAGTGTTCACATTCCCCCATTCCTGCAATGACTCTCTATTTACTTTGAAGGCAGTCTGCTTGTCTGGGGACTGAACTTGAAGAAACCTGGCAGAGGGAAGACTACTTCCAATTAACTTCTTATTACGGTTAAGATAATTGAAGTTGTCTCTCGAGAAAGTCATGTCTGTTGCAGAAAGCTGTTAAATTTAATTTTTCCCCTTCTGTCCATATAGCCTATACTATTTTTTTTTTTTTTTTTTTACTTTATTGCTCAGACGATAGATGATAAGTAAGGAATGACTTGGTGGTGTATATCTTTTGAAGTTGGAACACCAGCATTTCATATTAGACTGGCTTCATCTTTCCAGCCAGAATGAGTCAAAGATGTTATCTTAAAGCATTTTAAAATTTGCCATGAAATGACAAAAGCCAGGGACTTCAAAACAAAGGTTGGTTATTTTTCTTAAGCTTGTGATTCTGAGGTGTAAGAAAATGCTATTTAAAAAATTGAAGTTGCATAACATCTTGCATTTTTGGTGCTAGTTAAGCACGTAATAAATCATCTTCATTTTTTTTCCATTACAATTTCTGTTTTAAATAAGTGAATAAAGATGATCATAGAAATTGAGTTTCTGAATGTTACTAAATATGTCACAGGCCAGTAATGAATGGATTTCATTTCTAGTCTTTGTTAAAGAAGCAGATGTGATTCTTGAGATTAGGTGAGAGCTATGGTCTCTGTTGGTTTGAGCCCTAGGCTGAAAATGAAAAGCCACTGGTTTCAGTTCTGGCTTTGAAACCAACTAGACCATAATCTTCACCATATTATTAGCCTGCTAAAGACTCAATGTTCTCTGATGTGCAATGCTCAACCCTTCCTTCCTAACTCACTGCGGCAACAAAAGAAATAACAGCAGTGGGAAAAAATCCCCAGTAACTACCACTAACATTTATTGAACAATCATTAAGTGTAGCCATCATGTTACATACTTTTCTTAGCATAGTAAATATTAAAAAGTTAAGTTCATAGCTGATAATGCTACTAAAAATAAGTAAAAAGGTTTTTTTTTAGAAAGAGAAACTATTTTTTTCTGTTTGTTTTGTTTCAGATACTGTTATCCTTAAGTAAATATTTTGATTTGTTAACGTGTGTATGTTCTCAGTCATGGTTGAATCTTTGTGACCCCATGGAATGTAGCCCACCAGACTCCTCTGTCCACAGGATTCTCCAGGGAAGAATACTAGACAGGGTTGCCATTTCCTTCTCTAGGAGATCTTCCCAACCCAGTGGCTGAACCTGCCTCTCCTGTGTCTCCCGCATTGGCCAGTGGGTTCTTCACCATTGAGCCACCTGGGAAGCCCAAAAATCATTTACCCAAATCTTTATTGAGCACAGACTATACCCAGAACATGATGTTGGTCACTGTGTAGGCTATTAAGCTGGACCTTCACTCAGCACTGTCTTCAGTAAGCTTCCAGTCTAAGAAGCAGAATATTGGAGCATGGCTGATGGTGAGTTCTAGATTTAGGCTGCCTGGGTTTTGAGGCTTCTACCGCACCCTTTTGCAAGATATTCTAATTGTTATTCCTCAGTTTCTTCATCTGTAAAATGATACAATAATAGTTTCTAACTCACAGAGTTATTGTGAGAGTTAAATAAGACACTATAATTAAAGTCTTTATCCAGTGCATTTGTCAGCATTGCTTGGCATAAGATGAATGTGTTTGTCAGCATTCTTGACATAGGATAAATACTCAATTGCTATTACTATTATGGGAGAAAAGTTATATATGAAATAATTATATAATTAGATAAAATAGGATAAATGGTTAGCGGATTATAAATGGACAGATGCATTATAAATAAAACTCAGAAAATAAAATATTTTCACTAGGAAGAATTACAAATGAGGACTTCTAATTAAAATTAGAAATGAGGATGTTTACATTTGTGCTAGACCTTGACACGTAAGTATGATTTACACCTAGGAAGATGAAAGAAGCAAGGCAGGTAGGGAAGATTTTAACTAAAATCACAGAGGGAGGAAAGCACAGAGCCACAGACAGGAAATAGTGATTGATCCAGTTTGGCTATAATACATGATGATGGAGAAGTAGTTCAGACTAAATTGGAAAGGAAGGTGGATACATTAATATAGAAACTCTTGAAAGTGAATCCATGAAAAGAGTCTGAACTTTGGTTTGTCAGCAGTGGGATTCATGGAAGTTGTTCAAGGAGTGAAGTGAATACAGTCACTATTTAAGGTTAACCTGGGTAATGATAAATGGAACCAATCTTGGAAGGAGACAGAAAGCGTGAAGTTAATCACTTTAGATTTTTAAATTGGGCCTAAGGGAAAACAGTAAGACAACAGAGGTGACTAAATGCAACTGATTTACTTTTATTTATGGATATATTTACTTAACTTTATTTTCCCCTAACACACAGAGGCCTCTTTGGCCACAGTGGGGAAAACACTAAATACTTCACAGCTTAACTTCAAAAGTATGTTCCCAGAAAGAAGCTGCCTCAGCCCTCAATTTCACCTAAGAAGTCATTGCAAAAGTTTCTTATGGGTCATCTTGGGCCAGAAAATGTTCTTTGCCCAATAAATGCTGTGAAAGTTTTGGAGGCCATATATAAGAATGTTTGAATTATAGCCTGTGGAGCAGGATTTCTTAGATTTTGTGTGCCATGCAGCTATTTGGTAGTCTATTGAAGCCTACAAATTACTTCTCAGAATGATATTTTAAAAGTGACATAAAATTAGGATTTCAAAGAAGTCATGTAGATTGAACCAAAACTGTGGTATTATAATATATATTGCTTCTTTATTGCTGTTTTTGTAGTCCCTAAGATGTGTCCAACTCTCTGAGATCCCATGGACTATAGCCCATCAGACTCCTCTGTCTGTGGCATTTTCCAGGCAAGAATACTGGAGTGGGTTACCGTTTCCTCCTCCAGGGGATCTTCCCAACCCCAGGACTGAACCAGCATCTCCTGCCTTGGCAGATGGAATCTTCACCACTGAACCACCAGGGAAGCCATGTTGCTTCTTTACTAGTGCAGTAAATGACAACATTTCGTGGCAGGCCCAACAGCTAACATAATTACAAAATGGTGATGGCAGTAAATAATATTTTGAGATATTTTGCAACTGTGAAGAGGTATGAAAATATCTGTACTTTCTATTAGTGACAAATTTGGAGGTATTGCTAATGCTATAATGTTTTGCCTACATTCATAAATGAAGGATGTGCCAAAGTGGAGGGCTTGTTAAAAATAAAGATGTCATTTTTTTCCGATCCATATTTATAGACGCACAGACTTGTATCGACAGCCAACTTATAACAGCATGAGGAACCTTGCTACAGATGATGGGAATCTGACAAAAGATTGTAATCAAGGGGATGATAAGATTTTAGAAATACTATATAAGAATAGTTAAGACCATAAAATTTGGCATCAGAAAAATGTGACTTGAATCCTAGTTCTGCAACTCTGCTATCATTATGGATTGACTGAACTGGTATCTTAACTGTTTAAGGATTTTTTTAAAAAACTAAACTCTAAGAGTCATTGTAAGGATTAGATATAAAAGAGATAATGCATGTCAAGTGAGTAGTGAGGGTTGGCAAGGAATTTTTAAAGTAAAAATGATCATTGTGAGTATCGCTACCTCCCCTTTTTGTTACCTCTTATACTCTTTGGATATTGATATATACTTTGATATACATTGTAGGAAAAAAACCTTTGGCTATCTTCTTAGAAAGAGTGTTAGACTATTGCACATTAAACCTTTCTTGGAAGGAGATGTGGGAGAATGATATTTCCTTTTCCTGTTAGTTTGGGGTTACAGGCATAAATTCATGACATCTTGGAAAGAGTGACTTCTCATATGGATGGCAGATGGGGCTGTCATGTTTCTTAAAATACCAACAGCATAACCAGGAAAGGCTCTATTCTAAGTTTGGGATGTAAGCTCAATCTCTTGGGTATGGCAAGCTGTGCCTTCCATCCTCCTGAAATGATTCTGCTAGCTAAAATAACACTGAAGTCGCTAAAATTTTAGTTGATTTTGCATTCAACACCTGGCTCTTGCTTGAATTGTTTATACTCGTGGGTTTAATTTTAGGTTTAAGCTTCATATTTTTCCTACTACTCTAGATATTCTTGATTTTCTAACTGGATTTGAGATGTTTATAATTTACCAGCAGATTCTGTAGTTTTAGACCTTATTGTAAATATACAAAATACAGCAGCAGCCCATTAGTGTTAACTGGCTGATTTGCTTTCTGTCTATTTTGCCAGGACACAAATCTGTAGTTGCTTTACCAGTTCCTTTTATATTCAACCTCTTGTTCATTGACAAAGCCAATAGAGATAAGGTAATGAAGTGAAGTGATGTTGATTCTGTTTAGTTGGCTTTTTCTTGCCAGTTTTTGTTTTTATTTTATCTGCTTGGAAGAAACTGTAAATATATTTTATTTCAAACAAAGCTGGTTAGTCAGATTACAAAGGCTCCTTATAATTCTGTAAAATTCCCTATAAGTTTTTAGCCAAGTCACTCACTTCTCAGGAATCTCAGCTTCTTTTTCTGGCTTTTTGGATTAGCATTAATGTAAATGCTAAATGTAACATGTTGTACAACCTGTCTGGGGTCCTTTCCCATCTGAACATTCTTCCTTCCTTCCTTCTCGGCTGAGATCAGGCATGGCCTTCTTCATCATTGCTTCACTGTAGGTGAGTTTCTTTCTTCTGTTGTCCAAAAAGACGTCTAAATCATTTTCTGTAGTGGGACTCCTGAATCAGTATATCAACTTGACATCTTCTCCTATCAGCTTCTTCAACTCTGTATTTATATCACTGTTATCACACTTACTAAAATAGTGTCATTATCTTCACCAGACTGAACTGTTTGAAAGATACTTTTCATTCACTCAATCAATCAATTTGTAAAAAAAGAAAAATCATGTTTATTGAGCACTTGTCCTGTATCAGGTAATACAAGGCATAGAGTATATTATCAGTGAATAAGTACAAGGTTCCTGCTCTCACAAGATTCAGAACTTTCATTCTATGAAAGTGAAAGTCGCTCAGTCGTGTCCGACTTTTTGTGACCCTGTGGACTATACATGCTGCAGGCCATGGGGTCGCAAAGAGTCGGACACGACTGAGTGACTGAACAGAACTAAACTGATGGACTATACGGTCCATGGAAATCTCCAGGCCAGAATACTGGAGTGGGGAGCCTTTCCCTTCTCCAGCCGATCTTCCTGACCCAGGGATTGATTCAGGGTCTCCTGCATTGCAGGTGGATTCTTTACCAGCTGAGCTATCAGGGAAGCCCCCAACATTTTCTACAAAGTTGGTATATAGGAAATGCTCAGGAAGAGTTGTCAGAATAAATAGCATAAAACTAAAATTTTGGTTTACAAACCTGTTAGGATAAATGACTAAATTTACCAATATCTAGTTATAATAAATAGAAACTCTCCTGAGAATATTCTGAGCAAAGGAAAAAGTAGCATGCAGGTGGTGTTTTGAGAAACGTATCTTCTTTCTCAGGCCAGACAAGATTTAATTTTGGAGAAAGCCATTGCATTACTGGTGAATTTTGAGGGAGCAGTACATCATTTCTGAGCTTTCCAGTGCTGACCTAAGAAAAGGCTGCCTGCAGGTATTTCAGGCCTCTGCAACTTTCATTTCTAATGATTGTATTCAGATGGGTGCTCATCAACATGCAGTGACATCTTGCTATAATGGAATGCATTTCCTCTGCCTGAATAGATTTCAGCGCTCCATTCATTTGATCGTCTGATTCACAAAAAAATCCAATCTGCACCAACTCTCTCCTATTTCATTATCTTTGAAATAACAACCTGTAAGCAAAGATAACACAGAATGGATATTACTAACAGGACATTTTATACTGGATGCACCAAATGTCTGGTATGGCAAGGAGATTGTTTATTTTATTAGGGTGGAAATGAGGAGAGGAGAAGAAATCTTAGTACATATTTAAATGAGGCAAGAGTCAGGCAATTCACATGGCCTGGCACAGAAACTGGTAGCTGGAGAGACAAAAAGAAAGTGGAGCAAAGAGTAAGGAATAGGATCATGGATAAGAAAGGGAAACTATTTAAAATGTAGACACAGACATTCTTTTCTTTTCCCTTTTAACTTTTTCTTTTATATTGCAGTACAGCAGATTAACAGTGTTTTGATAGTTTCAAGTGGACAGCTTCAGATGGATAGTTTCAGCTAATATATATATATATACATGTATCCAATCTCCCCCAAACTCCTCTCCCATCCAGGCTGCCACATGACATTGAGCAGCGTTCTCTTTGCTATACAGTAGGTCTTTGCTGGTTATCCATTTTAAATATAGTAGTGTGTACATGTCATCTCAAGCTCCCTAACTATCCCTCCCCCACCATTCTCTCCCCCTGGCAACCATAAGTTTGCCCTCTAAATGTGTGAGTCTGATTCTGTTTTGTAAATAAGTTCATTTGTATTATTTGTTTTTCTATTCTGCCTGTAAGGAATGTCACACAATATTTCTCCTTCTCTGTCTGACTTACTTCATTCAGTATGACAATCTTATGTCCATTCATGTTGCTGCAAATGGCATGATTTCATCTTTTTAGTGGCTATTATTCATTATGGGCTTCCTTGATGGCTCAGTGGTAAAGAATCTGCCTGCCAATGAGGAGGCATGGGTTTGATCCCTGATCTGGGAAGATATCTGGAGAAGAAAAAGGCAACACACTCTAGTATTCTTGCCTGGAAAATCCCCATGGACAGTGGAGTGCTGCAGTCCATGGGGTCGCAAGGAGTTGAACATGATTTGGTGACTGAACAACAAATATCCTGTTGTACATATGTTCCCTATCCTCTTTATCCATTAAGATAAGAAAAGGAAGTTGTCTAAATATAAACACTGACATTCTGAATTAAAATGGATCCACCGAGTAAGATGGTTTTGCGTTCCTATGATCAGTTAAGGCAGCTGCCTAAGAAGTCTGCATTTAATAGAAAGGCCGGTTATTGACTCTGAGTGATATTAGGCAAATAACTTGATATCCCTGGAAATTAGCTTCCTCGTCTACCACCCATGGACATAGGGGAAGCAGTTTCTAAGGTCCTTTGTTGTTCATGAGTCTCAGGTTTGTTAGAGCACTCGAAGGCAACAGACACTTCCTTTGGCCACAGCTCCTGCATGCTCAGTGTCACTTCCAGCGTCTGACTCTTTGTGGCCTGCCAGCCTCGCCTCCTCTGTCCATGGGATTCTCCAGGCAAGCATACTGGAATGAGTGGCCATGCCCTCCTCCAGAGTATTTTCCCAACCCAGGCATTGAACCCTTGTCTCTGATGTCTCCTGCATTGGCAAGCCGTTTCTTTATCACCAGCGCCATCTGGTAAGCCCTCCTTTAACTATTAAGTATTATCAAAAATAAAACACATAAAGCAAGAAAAAAATTAGCTAAGCTCTTAATGGATTGAAACTAATGGCCTTTTATATAAATTTATATACCTTAAAAACTCTTTTACCCTTTTTATAGTTTTAACATATTTAGCATTGGCTAATTATGAAATCTGTCAGAAGTTTGCAGTAGAAATAAGAATTACAGCATCTTTGTGTCAGAAAACAAACAGAGACATTATACATTTTGTAAGTTTTTGGAAACTGGAAGTTTACTATAAAAATTGAAACTTACACAAATGTAGGAGGAGAGGAGCAAGTGGAACTCTGAAAAAAGTCAAAATAAGAGTCATAAAGCAGCCTGTCTGATATACTGTGGTGACAGGCAGGCCAGAGGCCACGTGGGCCGCGAAGGGGGAGCTTTTAAGAGGCCTGGGGAGCCGCTGCCATGGAAGAAGCTTCTCCCTCCTTGGAGGTGAAGTTACTCCTTCGTGGATCTATAGCCTAGTTTCTGGTGTTTGGCCTGGGATCGCTATCGGCGATCAGAGCCTGTATTCAGGCACTAGCTGGATATTTAACAGCAGAGAACATGGGCAAGGATGGATTTGCTTGGTGCCTCATCATCTGTCCTTTCCCATGTCTGACTGCAATGACTTTTAGGGGGAATTGACTTGACTTCAGCCCTGTCTTCGGAGTCATCTACCATTTCTTCTTTCGGCCAGTTCTGATCTGGGACATATGATTGACATAACTCAGAGTGACAGAGACTTGAAATCAGATGTGTTTAAGTGTTCCTAATACCAAATTTGAAGTACAAATGACATTACATATTATCTTTGAGAATTTTTAAGTAGAAGATCAAGCTAGGACAGATTTCTAAAAGCCATATCTAAAGCAACAAGAAGGTGAAAAAGGCAAAACCTGTTATTTTCTTGTCGATTATAGTGTACAAAATGCTTAAATTTTGTTATTTTGTGCGGTTTCACAATTACCTTCAGAAATAAGATGAGTTACTAATCCCACTGATAGATGAAAAAAAAATATGACTAAATTGTAGATGGTTGGCCAGGATCATACAGAAAAAGAGAAGGATGAAATTCTTGTACTGTGAAGAGTAGGGAGTCTTTTGAGCAACTTAAAAATTCCAAATAGTACACCTCCTTCCACTTTCTTCCCTCTATTTTGTTTTGGCAAAATGAAAATTCACTTAATGGTGATACACTTTTTGGACTGTATATAATAATATTATTATTAGCAATTATCTCATTTCATGTGTAATCATTTCAGAATTTACCATGGACTTTCACAACTTTTATCTCACTTTGTTTTCAGAAAATATTCCTCTAGTTGGTCTGTACTATCTCCATTTTACAAATGAAAAAGTTCATCAGAAAGACCAGGTAATTGTCTAAATTTCATGCTGATTTGACTTGTTGAACCCAGAGCTCAAAATGATATAATCTCACTTCAAATTCAGATTTCTATTTTTTCTACTGCATTTTCTACTCCAGATATGGAGGAGGTACTAAAAACATTTTGCATGCACAGATTTATGAATGTGAAAATACCTTAGACTTGGGTTGTTAAATATTTTCCTATTTCTTACTAAAAGGCTTAGAATAAAGAATTCTATACCTAATACATCAGTACCAGGAGGGGAACCCTCAGAAAGGGTTGAGAATCCAGAAACAATGGAGAGAGGGAAGGAGAGTGTAAAGGTGCCCCGAGAATTAAAGTCCTTCATGAGTTTAAAGTGGAGGATGCTGACTAGTAAACTAGGAAAGTATAAGATTTCCTCTGGGAAAATGAGGATGTAGGCAGACAAATAATAATGAATCAAAGAACGTATCTTGTTCCCTTGTGTATCATCTCTTTTGAGCATTGATGGAGGAGAGATGTTATCACAGGAAGCCCTTGAAAATAGAGACTTCAAAAGTACATCACACAAATTATTTCATAATATATATTTGAAATGGCCTCAGAGAAGAAGGCGACCTAATAATAGTTTTTGACAATTTATTATTTTGATATATAAAATTGCTATTTCAGGTCCACCTTTGAGATATATGTCATAGAGTAGAAATAGACTTGTGCGAGGAGGAAATGTGGTCTGGTAGGATACAGTGGTAGCTCAGATGGTAAAGAATCTGCCTGTAATGCAGCAGACCCAGGTTCAATCCCTGGGTCAGGAAGATCTCCTGGAGAAGGGAATGGCAACCCACTCCAGTATTATTGCCTGGAGAATTCTATGGACACAGGAAGTAACTCCACAGGTTCACAAAAAGTTGGGCATGAGTGACTACACTAACTAAAATATCCTTAGACCTCTTCTTTATGTCTATATATTAAAAAATTTTTTTTGGTTATGTCACTATTTTCCATCCCTGAAACTCTGGGATATGTAGGGTTAGAGTTCTTGGTCCCCAAAGGAAAAACATTTGTGTCAGGGGACAGAGCAGATCTCATTCAACTATAGACAATAGCTTCTGCCCAAGAGCTCTGGACTTCTTGTGAATTGCAACCAATAGATGAGAAAAGTTACTATTGTGGCTAAGACAGCTGATCCTGGTCAGCAGGAGGAAATAGGTGCTTTTCCACACTGGGACAGAGAAGAGCATACATGGATCTCAGGTGATCTGCTTGGTTCCTTTTAGTATTCCCTTATACTGACGATAACCCTGTATGCGAGATAGCAAAAGAGACACAGATGTATAGAACAGTCTTTTGGACCCTGTGGGAGAGGGAGAGGGTGGGATGATTTGGGAGAATGGCATTGAAACATGTATAATATCATACATGAAATGAATCGTCAGTCCAGGTTCAATGCATGATACTGGATGCTTGGGGCTGGTGCACTGGGATGACCCAGAGGGATGGTACGGGGAGGGAGGAGGCAGGGGAGTTCAGGATGGGGAACATGTGTATACATGTGGCAGATACATGTTGGTGTATTGGAAAACCAATACAATATTGTAAAGTAATTAGCCTCTAAAATAAATAAATTTATATTAAAAAAAAAAAAAAGACTTGGAGAAGGCAATGGCACCTCACTCCAGTACTCTTGCCTGAAAAATTCCATGGACGGAGGAGCGTGGTAGATTCCAGTCCATGAGGTCGCTAAGAGTCGGACACGACTGAGTGACTTCACTTTCACTTTTCACTTTCATGCATTGGAGAAGGAAGTGGCAACCCACTCCACTGTTCTTGCCTGGAGAATCTCAGGGATGGGGGAGCCTGGTGGGAGGCCATCTATGGGGTCACATAGAGTCAGACACGACTGAAGCGACTTAGTAACAGCAGCAGCAGCATACAATCAAGACTGGATATCATGTGAAATGATCCTCACTTGAGATATGTTTCATTACCAGGGACTTAGATACAAAGGTTTTGGTGATACTGGGTGAGCTATCAAGACCTGCAAAGGTGATAAGTGAAGGTGAAAGGAATTTAGAATGGATAATAGAGGTCTGAGACCATTACCAGTTGCAGTTTCAAGACAGCTGCAACAATGGAGGATGTAGCTCATCCCACTAACATTCCTATTCTTTTTGTGAAGACAGGGTCAAAGGAAAAATGGAGAAACTGCTTTAAACTGTATGGAGAAATGAATCTGTGCAGAGTGAGGGGTGGACTATGGTTGCAACAGAGTTCTGTTGCTAGGATATATTAAGAGAAGAGCTCCCATAAGAAGTAGGTACCTAATAGCCTCCAGCTACATTGTTACTGGACTCTGATGCCTTGTTCACACTGAGCCCCAGGATACCTCCACCCAGTGACTGAACACAGCAGGGATACTAGACTCTAGCCTAGGCTCAAAGCAGAACTCCTTTTTAATATTTTTTAAATTTGTTTATTTGACTATCCTGGATCTTGGCAGCAGCATGTGGGATCTATGGGAATCTTACAGTTGCAGAATGAGGAATCTTTAGTTACACTTTAGCTGTGGCATGCAAACTCTTAGTTGTGGGAGTTCAGTTCAGTTCAGTCACTCAGTCGTGTCCAATTCTTTGCAACCCCATGAATCGCAGCACGCCAGGCCTCCCTGTCCATCACCAACTCCCGGAGTTCACGCAGACCCATGTCCATCGAGTCGGTGATGCCATCCAGCCATCTCATCCTCGGTCGTCCCCTTCTCCTCCTGCCCCCAATCCTTCCCAGCATCAGGGTCTTTTCCAATGAGTCAACTCTTTGCATGAGGTGGCCAAAGTACTGGAGCTTCAGCTTTAGCATCATTCCTTCCAAAGAAATCCCAGGGCTGATCTCCTTCAGAATGGACTGGTTGGATCTCCTTGCAGTCCAAGGGACTCTCAAGAGTCTTCTCCAACACCACAGTTCAAAAGCATCAATTCTTCGGCACTCAGCCTTCTTCACAGTCCAACTCTCACATCCATACATGACCACAGGAAAAACCATAGCCTTGACTAGAAGGACCTTAGTCGGCAAAGTAATGTCTCTGCTTTTGAATATACTATCTAGGTTGGTCATAACTTTTCTTCCAAGGAGTAAGCGTCTTTTAATTTCATGGCTGCAGTCACCATCTTGCAGTGA
This sequence comes from Aepyceros melampus, assembly GCA_006408695.1. Classification (NCBI taxonomy): domain Eukaryota; kingdom Metazoa; phylum Chordata; class Mammalia; order Artiodactyla; family Bovidae; genus Aepyceros; species Aepyceros melampus. The sequence continues at coordinate 4,626 of SJXQ01003077.1, read as the reverse complement.
TTCTGGAGCCCAAAAAAATAAAGTCTGACACTGTTTCCACATCTATTTCCCATGAAGTGATGGGACCAGATGCCATGATCTTCGTTTTCTGAATGTTGAGCTTTAAGCCAACTTTTTCACTCTCCTCTTTCACTTTCATCAAGAGGCTTTTTAGCTCCTCTTTACTTTCTGCCATACGGGTGGTGTCATCCATAACTTTATTTTTTTAAATTATTTTCTTTTTTTTTTAGGTTGAAAATTATGTCTTTATTATGATAAATTGTCACAGCAGCAAAATTCATGGTTTTTAAAAATATATATTTATATGAGAAATTGCACATGATATGTTGGGAGAAGTAAGTAAGACATACAAACACAGTGGCATCTTAACTGTATTTAGGTAAGAAGGTGGATCGATAAATGGATAGACATTTATATCAGCTTTCTTATCTCTGAAGGTGGGATTATAAATTATTTTTTTAATGAGAGGAAAATTGCTTTACATTGTTTATGTTGGTTTCTGCCTTACAAGGAGAATCAGCCATAATTATACATATGTATCTCCTTCCTGAGCCTCTCCCTACCCCAGCCCATCCCTCTAGGTCATCATGGAGCACCACACTGAACTCTCTGTGTTATTTGGCAACTTCTCACCAGCTGTTTATTTTACACAAAGTAGTATCGTAACATTATTTCAATTGTAGATAATGTATAGTATTTGGTATTTGTAGTCCTTCATAATTTTTAGATGAGCTGTGATTAATCTCCACAAAGAATCAATTTATAGTCTCCTCAGTGAAAGATAACTATGGGACCTCATTTAAAATATTCCTCTCATATTAACCCAGGAAATCCACCAATGATTTTAAAAGACACTTTTTAAAAACTTGTCTCATTTCATGTATTATTTTTGATGCAATATCCCATTATCTTAGTAATTGTTAAGTAGAAATTTGACTAAATAATGATCTTATTTGATACTCTGGGTCTTCTTAATCTAAAAGGTTTAATGATCTTGGGAAATAAAGCCTACAGTGCTGTACCCAGATGACCTAACAAAGACTTTTCAAATATGTCTCCATCTGTAAGCCCAGGACTCATAGAAAGTATGCTGCTAAGTCACTTCAGTTGTGTCTGGCTCTGTGCAACCCCATAGATGGCAGCCTACCAGGCTCCCCTGTCCCTGGGATTCTTCAAGCAAGAACACTGGAGTGGGTTGCCATTTCCTTCTCCAATGCATGAAAGTGAAAAGTGAGAGTGAAGTCGCTCAGTCGTGTCCGACCCTCAGCGACTCCATGGGATTTTCCAGGCAAGAGTACTGGAGTGGGGTGCCATTGCCTTCTCCGATAGAAAGTATAGGGAGTTAAATCTCTTTCTTAACTAGGAAATTCCAAGTTCAAATATAATGATAACTATAAAAATGAGAGAGAACAACACTTATTTTTTTTTTAAAGTGCCTGTCACTATGTCTCAAACTCCACTATTTGCTCCATAAATGGCATTACCCAGATGGTCCTGAAACATGCTGAAATTGGTTGATAGTAACAAATACAAGGGTGGTGAATAAATAACTTATGTAAAATGACTTCAACTCCTAAGTTCCTGTCAATGTTTGTAACGAATCAAGGCAGCCAATTTAGCATCCTTGTTTTTCTGAAGTTGATTGAAAAGTTAAAGATTCCATCTCCCAGCTGTCTTGTTTAGAACACTCATGTCAAACAACTAATTCACTGCTGGTTTCTCTTCCATTTTAACCTTTCCCTACTTAATTGAATCTCATCTTCTTATAGACATGGTGACATTTAGATATTCCTTCAGCCTGGATCTCTAAAGTCTGTCTGTTGTGTATACACATTCCTTTCTCTGGGAGCCCACTCTAGTCAGTTTGTTTGATATTAGAAACCAAAGTATAATATTAAAAAACTTTTAAAAAATGGAACCAAGTTTTCATTGCAGGGGAAAGATTTAAACTAATGGTAGATATTTGCATCCCCAGTGTTACAGATTATAAACCCTAGTCATCCTGAGGCATAATCTAATTCAGGGTGCCTGAATTAGAATTACTTCATAAGAAAGTGTTTAATGAATGTTTTTGATAATCAGCAAACATATATCCAAAAACAAAATTAGTTTGGTTGTAATAAATGTTGAAGTGGACACAGCTATGACATATGGATGAGTTGTTGATGAAAATATTAAGCTATAAAAAAATTAAGATATACTGGACTCTAAGCGCTTTGAGAATAAGAGTCTTTCCTTGCCAGTTTAGCCCAATAAAGAGTTTCATGTCTACTGAATGAATACATGAGAGATTAGTAAGGGAAAGGAAACAACTTATGCTTAAATTATGCAGAATAGATGATTCTTGCCATAAAGCCTGAGTGAAAAGGAATAAAGAATACTAGAAGGCATAAGACCTTATGTAATACAAGGAATAACAACTTTTGAGAGGACTCTGATTAAAACTATGGCTTAAATTGTGGCTACAAAGATACAGCCTTGATATAACAAATTTCCTGCTTCTTCCCTTTCACTGACCCCATATTACAGTGTTTCCTAGTTTCTGAGACTACTCTTCAAGTGTCATTTCAAGAAAAGAAAGTAGGTAAGTTCTAAGAATCCCTTTATGACTAAGAACCTGTCTGCTCTCAAACCTGTATTTGAAATCACAAATTATGGTGGTCAGCAGCTTGTAAATGCCCAGAATCAACTTTGCAGGCATATCCTTTCTCTAATTCCTCTGTCACTCTGTGCACTCTACACAGTCAGAAGATGGTATGTGAGCCTGTAAAGGATCCTTGTGTAGGCAGGCAGTAATAAGCATGGTTGTCTGTACTGTTAGTCAGTCCCTGTATTTCCTGCCTTTTCTGAGTGCAAGCCCTCTTTGACCTGAAGCTGCCTTTTCCTGTTGATAAGTGATTCAATCCAAAGTAGATGCTGTATTGTCATCTTATCATTCCTATGAATAAGGAGCCCTAGGCTAGTCTTGCTGAATTAAACCTGTTATGACGCCTGATGGTTTGAATCCTGCAGGTCGTCTGGGAGTACTTTTGTGGTTAATGAACAGCAACCTCCTGCTAACCACTGCATCTGCAGTATCTGGATGGTCTGAATGGAATGTATCTTGTTTTTCCGATTATATTCTGGTTCCTAAAATCTTGATTTTTTTCCCCCTAAACAATATGTTTGACTTGCTCTTTGACATTTCCTCTAACCCAGGTCTGGAGAAGACAATGGCACCCCACTCCAGCACTCTTGCCTGGAAAATCCCATGGACGGAGGAGCCTGGTAGGCTGCAGTCCATGGGGTCGTGAAGAGTCGGACACAACTGAGAGACTTCACTTTGACTTTTCACTTTCATGCATTGGAGAAGGAAATGGCAACCCACTCCAGTGTTCTTGCCTGGAGAATCCCAGGGACAGGGGAGCCTGGTGGGCTGCCATCTATGGGGTTGCACAGAGTCGGACACGACTGAAGCTACTTAGCAGCAGCAGCAGCAGCTAGCCCAGGTCAGCTTCTTCCTAGGAATGATTGTCTTGTAGACCAGTGTTTTTATTATTATTAAGTATAGACCATAGGATGCATACAGAATCTTTTAGGCTGATTAATAGAAGTGCACACGTCATGCTGATGTAGACTCATGAAATCATAATCTCTATATGCAGGACCCTAGACTTTGTAAGTAAACAAGCTTTCACAGTTTGCAAAAGTTTAACAAATGAAAAATATTCTGTTCCTTTTTATGTTATCATATGAAATAAAGGATATTAACTAAACTATTGTGGTAATCATTTCATATGTAAATCAAATCATTATACTGTATACCTTAAACTTACACAGTTTAAGTATAAATGACATTTATATCATTTATATCTCAGTATGTCATTTATATCTCAGTAAACTTTGGGGAAAAGTTTGAAGAATTCTGCACTAAAACTTGAGAAATATTATTATGGCTTGTGCATCTGGCATTGAGGGCCGCATCCAAATCAAGATGTGATTCTAAAAACAGCTTTAGGTAGGTATAATTCACTCACCATAAAGTGTACCCATTTAAAGGGTTTAATTCAGTGGTCTAATTATATTCAAGATGTGATCTTGAGGGTTTTTTTAGTGATTCATTATCCTGGAGACTTCTGCTAGAGTATCTTTATTTATGTTGGGTTGGCCAAAGGGCTTGTTTGGGTTTTTCCCCTAAGATGGTAGAGCAAGACTGAAATGAACTTTTTGGCGAATCCAATGGTATATGCCATTTTAAATCTAATGGATGAGTTTATAATATCTCTGAGTATTTAGACTGCTGATTACTCACCTTTGAGTCTAAGTCTACTGCTGGGAATATTTCCTTGGACTCATAGTCTCTGATTACAGAATTTTTTTCTTCTAAACTAGCTTTCTTCTGAAGAACTACCAGATCTGACAGTCAACTTCACTGAGAATATTTCACATGGGGATTGTTTGGTGATCACTTTATTAGAATCACTTCAGTTCAGTCGCTCAGTCGTGTCCGACTCTCTGCGATCCCATGAATCACAGCACACCAGGCCTCCCTGTCCATCACCAACTCTTGGAGTTCACTCAGACTCACGTCCATTGAGTCCGTGATGCCATCCAGCTATCTCATCTTCGGTCGTCCCCTTCTCCTCC
>SJXQ01003076.1:0-133414 GCA_006408695.1 Aepyceros melampus | reverse complement strand
GAGCACCGAAGAATTGATGCTTTTGAACTGTGGTGTTGGAGAAGACTCTGGAGAGTCCCTTGGACTGCAAGGAGATCCAACCAGTCCATTCTGAAGGAGATCAACCCTGGGATTTCTTTGGAAGGAATGATGCTAAAACTGAAGCTCCAGTACTTTGGCCACCTCATGTGAAGAGTTGACTCATTGGAAAAGACCCTAATGCTGGGAATGATTGGGGGCAGGAGGAGAAGGGGATGACCGAGGATGAGATGGCTGGATGGCATCATGGATTCAGTGGACGTGAGTCTGAGAGAACTCCGGGAGTTGGTGATGGACAGGGAGGCCTGGCGTGCTGCAATTCATGGGGTCGCAAAGAGTTGGACACGACTGAGCGACTGAACTGAACTATATCTTACAAATAAAAATTTGGCAGCAAGTATTGGCTCAACAAGTGAAACCTTTAATCAGTCCTATTCTAATGATTACGACTCCTCGGAAGCCCCTACATTCCTAGGATGTTTTAAGCTTCCTGTGCCTCCCACGGGCGGGAGCCCTCAAACAATCACATGCACAGCTGTAAGCATCCCGCAGGCAGGCTAGAAAGCCATCAAAGAGGTTTTTGGATTGAAACATTCTTTCAAATGTAGAAGACTAAAGCCCAGAGTTTGATTTTTTCCAGAGAATGTCAGAAGAGTGGAAAAGCAGGCAGATTCTTATTGGGGGGGGGGGGGGCACATGTTCAGGAAATGCCAGGGGGAAAACCTGAGATCTGACTCGTCCTTGCCCATCAAATCTCTGCCACGTGACCATGTCATGGGTGGGATTCCTCATGCTGGCTTCCGGCACTGCACAAGCATGATATTGAAGTTAGAGGGGTAACATGAAAAGAAGAAAGAAAAAACTTTAAAATAAAAAGTTGATGCTAGTTAATGAACTGGGCTTGATTTTACCAGTACTTTAATTGCCTTTCTTTCCTAGTTCCTATTAAAAAACTTTTTTTAATTGAAGGATAATTGCTTTACAATATTGTGTTGGTTTCTGCGAATCAACCATAGGACACATATGTCCCATTTTTTAATGTTTTTGCTCTGTTTTCTAGGACATTTCCTCAACTATATTTTCCAAACCTCCACTGATCTTTTTAATTTTGACTATCTTATTTTTAATTTCCAATCCTCTGTTCCTTCAAGTATCCCTCCCTTGTTTCTTGAGGTAGTATCAGTTACTTAGGATGGCAATGATAATTTCCTTCTGTTATTTTATTTTGCTTCATTGCTTTCTTTCCTCTTGCTTGCTTGTTTTGGTCTTATCTTTCACATTAGGAGCTTTCTGAAAATGGTTGGTGACACTGGGCTGTCCCTTCATCTTTAAATGAAGCGTTAACAAGCTGGTTTGATGGTGCTCATGGCCAGAGCCTGTCTTTGGCATCTTCACTGTAGGATGATCCTGGGAGTATACAGTCACTTATTAGACTTTTCCCTCAGTTGATTAGTTTCTCCAGAGTAAAATTCTCCTATCTCTTCTCTGGGGTGAGGTGGTACAGTCCTTGCTCCTAGATTCTTACATGCTCAATGGCAGTAAAGGAAAGAAAGGTTTTATAGATCAGTATGTACACTCTAAAATCTTTCCTTGTTTCATGCCTTATCTTTGCCTTCTGCTATTCAAGATGTCCCTAGAGCTGGAGTCTTTCAGGTTCAATTCTTCAGAGCACTGATTCTCAAGCTTTTTGGTCTCAGATACTCTCTACATGACTTTAAACGTTACTGAAATTTCCAAAGAGATTCTGTTTTATGTTGGTTATATCAATTGATATTTACCATGCTGTAATTTTTTGAAACAACAATAACAAATTTATTGTGTGTAAATATAAACAACACACATTTATGAAAGATATCTAAAATTTCCAAAGCAAGCAATAGTGAGAAGAATAGCATTTTAAAATATTTTTGCAAATCATTTTTATTGATTGTCTTATAATAATGTATGTTTTAGGTGTACAATATAGTGATTTAATACTTTAACAGACTATGTTCCATTTAAAATTATTACAGAATAATGACTACATTTTCCTGTGCTGAACACTATATCCTTGTTGCTTGTTTATTCATATATAGTTGTTTGTGTCTCTTAATTTCCTGTCCTTACGTTGTCCCTTCCTTCTACCCTATCCCCACTGGTAACCACTAGTTTGTTCTCTATGTCTGTGAGTCTATTCCTATTTTATTATTTTCATTCACTTTATTTTCTAGATTGCTCATACAAGAGAAAACATGGAATATTTGTCTTTGATTTGTTAATATTTCACAAGTATAATATCCTCTTGGTCTATCCATGTGTGCAAATGTTTATCCTTGTACTGTTTATTGTAGTTACAGTTAAATTTATAATTTATTATCTTTTAATTTTCATACTTGCTGATTTAAGTGGTTGATCCACAGCCTTTATTATATGTTTGCCTTTACTAGTGGGATTTTTCCTTTCCTATAAGTTCTTACTTCTGGTCACAGCTTTTTCTTTTCCACTTAGAGAAGATATTTTCACATTTCTTTTAGGGTTAGTTTAGTTTTGAGGAACTCTTTTAGATTTTGCTCACCTGAACAATTCTTTCAGTGCAGTTCAGTCGCTCAGTCATGTCCGACTCTTTGCGACCCCATGAACCACAGCACGCCAGGCCTCCCTGTCCATCACCAACTCCTAGAGTCCACCCAAACCCATGTCCTTTGAGTCAGTGATGCTATCCAACCATCTCATCCTCTGTCAGTTCTTTATCTCTCCTCTGATTCTAAATGATAATCTTGCTGAGTAGAGTGTCTTAGGTTTCAGGCTTTTCCCTTTCAGCCACTGTAAATATTTCATGCCACTCCCTCCTGGCCTGCAAAGTTTTTCTAGAAAAATCAATCAATAGCTTTATGGGGGATCTCTTGTATATGACTCTTTCTGTAAAATCTTGCTGCTTTTAGAAATCTTTTTATCTTTAAGTTTGCCATTTTAATTATAATATATCTTGATGTGGGTCTTTTTGAGTTCATCTTGTTTGTGACCCCCTGTGCTTCTTGTACCTAGATATCTGTTTCCTTCTTAAGGTTTTTAGCCATAATTTATCAAATACATTTTCAATCCCTTTTCTCTGTCTTCTCCTCTGGGACCCCTATACTGTGAACGCTGATGTGCTTGATGTGGTTCCAGACGTGCCTTAAACTGTTCTCAATTTCTTTCATTCTGTTCTCTTTTCCCTCAATCTGACTGACCTCCAAGCTTCTTCAGGTCCTTGAGCTTTCTCTGCAACACTGAGCCTCCCTAGAGTCCAGTAAAAGGAGAATCTTTGAGGTCTCCCACACCGCACCCAGGCTGTGAGAGCTCAGTGGGGCTGTCTGAAGTTCCCTCTCTCTGGTCATTATTTTGCTCCACCACTGCAGCCGTAGGTAATTTCTAGGACTTAGTTTAGGAAACAAGGTTCAGATTTTATCTGCTCTCACACCCCTCAAATTATGGTGGGTTCTTTCAGCTGAGAGAGGGCAGAGGTAGCATCAGGGATGCTCACTGGTTTCTGACTCTTCTGCCTCCTTTCTGACTTTCAGGGGCCCGATGGAGCCTCCTCTGTGTGTGGAAAATTCTGCTGTAAATCGTCTTCTCTGCATTTCCTATCCTGACTTAGAAGGATCAAAGAATTATTTAAATCTGTTGTGCCCCTGAGTTGCCCCTAACAGTCCCTCTTGTGTCCCTTCACCCCCTGAAAAACTGGACACAAATTGTGACTGCCTTTTTGTCTGGTATTTCCTGTGTTTGGGTGGGTGGAGGCCTGTTGTCCTTATTTTTACAGAGATTTTATCTTTTGGAGATACCAGAGTGCCCTTTGAGCTTTTTCTTGCATTTTCTCCTCTGGCTGCCTGTAACTCATACGTGACACCAGGAACAAGGTGTCCTTGAGCACGTGAGTCAGATTCTGAGGGTGGAAAAACAGGAAACTAAGAGAAGCTGGATCCCAGGTAACTTCAGGGTGCAAAGCCCCCAGCCCTGGACTACCTAACTACAGACCAACAGCCCTATACTTGAATGCTCTTATGTGAGAGAATACACCCTTTGTGTTTGAGCTACTGTAATATTTTTCTTTATATGTAGCTAAACCTACTTCTAATCAGCATTGCTACCCTAGGCATTTCAAACTTGCGTCTTTGAGTGCTGAGCACACACAAAGGTAGCAGGAGATATCACTGTTCTCAAGGAGCTCATAAGCTCACATGAAGGGCAGAAACCTGTACCACTCACTCTGGCATGAGGTAAAGTAGGAGAGGTGCAGACAAGATTGCAGAATGCTGTAGGGGTTCAGAGGAGAAAGAGGCATCAAGTTATCATGGGGCACATGTGGTGAGAGACTCAGCAAAAGATGGATCTTGAAGGAAAAGAATAGATTTTGTAAAAAGGCTGGAGGCAGAAAGGGAAGGCTTTTTAAGTGAGGTGAATGGCATGAGCAAAGGGGAATACATGGTATCTGTTGAAGGAATGCTCTGTTTAGATTGGTGACATTTCCGCCTGGAGAGGAGTAGAGAGAGGTGAAGCTGGAGAGTTAGGTTGAGGCTACTTCTAAGGGGCCTGGAATGTCCATGTGTTAGGGTCAATGTATTAAAAAATGGTAACGAGTTATCTCTTTTTAAATTCTATGTACTTGAGTTTCACCATCATCAGCTAAATCATACAACTTCCTTTAGAGCACAGATTAGAATTCTTTAAGTTGAAATGCAAATGAAAACCAGCTATTGATATTTAGCTTATGATATTCAAAATAGGGTTTAGCTGCAAGACAATAAGCTTGGGAACTGTTTTTTCTTAAAAGGAGGCTTGCTTTCTGAATTTCTTTATCAGGCTGAGAACAGAGCCCAGGGCTTCAGAGGAGGACTTCTGCTACTGTTTAAAGATTCCCCTGTGCCTTTTGTTGTCTGTGCCTGGAGGCTTGAATCAGGAATAAGGCAGAAGGAGGCTTCTCAGTCCAGTGGGTGAGAGCTTATCTCCTGTCTCTTAGTTTTCAGGAAAGCTTGGCATGACCTGAGGTAGCCATGTCCCTTGGCTAGTGGCTGTGGCACCTGGCTGGCTGAACAGTTTTGTATGTGGCTTGAGCAATGGAATCAGGCTCTCTGCCTGTGCTTGGCTTAGGAGATGCTCTGCAGTTTGGACTCCACCAGCCAGCTGCTGGGCAGGTCTGTTGCTACCCATTGTGGCCACGTGGCTTCCGACGCTGCAGGGGATTGCATAGGGCTGTAGGAAAGCTCATCTTCCAGGTGCTTGGAGTGTAGGGTGTGACTGAGGGCCTGTGGTCAAAGTTCAGAGGCGGAGAGGCCTGGTGCAGACTCCCACTAGACCCATTATGGCTGTTTTCCACAGACGATCTATTTTTGCTCAGCTGCAGCAACCCGCTCCAGTGTTCTTGCCTGGAGAAGGGGGCGGGGGAGCCTGGTGGGCTGCCGTCTATGGGGTTGCACAGAGTCGGATACGACTGAAGCGACTTAGCAGCGGCAGCAGCAGCTGCACTCTTTCATGGCGCCCAAGCTGTGGGTGGAGAGGCCGCTCTAACAGCGGGGGTGTCCTGTTCAAATTAACTTTACTGTTAATGAGTGTGCATACTTGCATTTGAGGTGCTTTTACATAATCACATGATTTCAATATCTCATTTGTCTATGAAAGAAAAGAAAGAGCTCACAGATTCTTTAAATATCACTATTTCAACTATTTTGAAGTTTTATACAATCCCCAGATTTTGAATAGTTGTAAAATATTTGATGTAAAAAAAAAAAAAAAGGTTCTAAATGTATCACATCTTTGTGGGAAAAAACCCTTTCCTATCAGGGTCACCTTTCTGAATTTGAAGAGCTCATCATTAAAAACTTGGTCAGAAATTACTTGTATACTTATTTGAGGGATAAAAACTGATACAGAATTTATGCATAAAGAGTCACATCCAAGTTTCTTTTAAAAGATTGAAAACTATGTGTTTTATACAAATTCAAATTGAACAACTTTCTTGTTTCCTATTTATCAAAATTATAATTGCAATGTAATTTTTTTTAAGCAGGCCACATATCGATGTCCCCAAGTCTCCTCCAGTGTGCAGAACAAAGATGGTGAACTTTTATGATTGTTATGAAAAAGGACTAGAAGCATTGGCAGAGAGAAAGAAAAGTCTGTGGTCCCTCTGTCCCTTCTCTAAGGCTTAGAAAGAAAGGAAGCCAATGAGGTCAGGCATCAAGGATTAGAGAATTAGTCAGATAGGTATGTGGGAACCTAAGATACTAGTTCTAGTAGTAAATGGTCTCAGTTATGCTATGAGACGCTGCAGGATTTAAAAGCCGCCTTGCAGCTGGCCACTATGAACATGGAAAGTGCAGATGGTACCCAGCAGCATGGTGGAAATGAGCAAGCCTGCGGCAGCCCTTCTGGTTCATGGACTTGGAGTCATGAGCAAAGGATACAGGAATCTCTTCTGCCCCAGGGAGGGGATGTGGAGGTGCCATCTGTGATAAGACCTGATGGAGGCCTGGAGCAAGAACACTGAGGTCACCAGCTGTGGGGCCGTCTAGAGTGGGGACAAGCAGCTGGCACAGTAGACCTAGAGACGGATGCTCGCGCATCACCTCCAAGCAGCCGCACTTGACCACCTGTATCACAGAGCAAGGGCTTGCTGCCTGATACATGTAGAAGCCGATACCGTGGCCCTGGCTTCTGAGAAGAGGAAGAGTTTTATCACAAGGTCCACCAACAAGGAGACAGGAGGGAGGGGCACATCCATCTCCCTGATTATGGGTTTGGTCAAACTTTATGAATTAGGGTAAGATGGGTTGGTATGAGGAAGGACTGGCAGGTCAGATTTTGATTGGGAGGATTTTAAGCAAGACAATTTATGATAAAGTCTGACAAAGGGCTTTACCTCTGGATCTTCCTGAACAATGGACCCCTTCCTCCTCCTGAAGAAAGATCTGGCTTTCAAGGTCTGGTTGTGTCCCAGGCCTTTGATTCCCTGGTGGGGAGAAACTTGGGTGCCTGGAGGTATCTCAGGTCAAAATATCCCCTTCTGCACGTGCTCCAGTTACATGACTCAGTTTAGACTCAGTGCCCCTGTAAGATGACTTTGACATTCTGTTATTGATATGATAGGGCCAGACCAGATCAGACCAGTGTGAACTGGTCTGTGATGGTTACAGCTGCACCCGTGGGGTCAGGCAATCCAGCCACTCAGCAGCAAGGGCCACTGGACTCAGAGGATGCTGTTGTGGTCTGACAGTCCCTCCTTGCCACTACCAAGAGGGCAGGGTAAGTGTCTTTTATCTACACAGTGGCCATCTCAGGGAAGTCGGAAGTAAGGGAACAAAGGCTAAAAGACTGAAATTTTGATTATAAGCTATGCCATCCAAAAGAGATCAGGGAACTAGCTGTTGCTATGAGGCTAGATTTGCATAGCCTATTTAAATGTAATCATTTAAACTGACCATTTAAGATCAAAGACAGTGAAATATTACTAATGTCACATCTAAACTATCCATGCTCCTGAGCTTGGTGGGAGTTTGATGAGGAAGATCAGGTCAGTCTTAACAGAAAGGAAGCACTAAGCTCTTCGGTCACATCGGATTGCAGTGTGAGTAAGTGAGTATCCACTCTCCCCAGCCAAGGACTTTTACCTCATTTGCGAGGGAGAGGTGACTTTAAGCGTTTGGTGGCTCTAATGTCTCTCTCTGAGCTATTGGCTGAAAAGACACCTCTTCTCTTTCCGTTCTCCTGAACCTCCAGTCTCTTCCGAGATGGACACACGCTGCTGGAACAAGAGCGTCCTCACTCCTCCCAACAAACCAAAGGAAAACCTCTTTTTAATTTAAATGATGCATTTTCCTGTTAGGAAATAGTCTGGCCTAATAAATATGTTCGTTAGAGCTTTTATTTCAGTTCACATTATCTTTTCTTCCTAAATTCTAAAATATACTAAAATACATTAGGTGGCAGGAGAGTGATGAATCAATCCCCTTATGTAAAGTGGCTATAAGTAGAGATTGTAAAAAGTTGGCATTGAGACATCACCAAAAGCATCCTCTCAGGTCTGCAGAAAGGATTTTGGAAATGACATGTGATACATTAATTCTAACTTACTGCTTCCCACATACCATGGAATGGAATAATCACTTTTTTAAATGCTGAAAATATTGGATGATTATTTCTAATGTGAAACGTTTAACATCATAAAATATGCATTGTGAAATGCCTGTCATATATATATCTGTTGGGTTGGTAATCTCTAGGATAAAGGCAAATAAATACGAAAGCAGAAAAATGAAAGCTGTAAGGGAGCCAGGCCTCTCGCTGAGGTTTCTGGTGTGTCTAGGCCTCTCCCACCAGTGACATGAGGTTTTTGCTGAGGATTCTACATCTTAACTCTCCTGCTTGCTCTGCTGTCCTCCTGAGACGCATCTTGCTCTGTGCCCTTTCTCTCGGAACACTCATATTTTATCACATACTGTATGGGAGTCATGTACTAAATATCCATGTGATCTAGAAAATGTGATTGCTAAACAATTTTCTTCTTTTAAAAAAGTGAAGAGTCCAGTTAAGACGCTCAGATTTCAGTTATATACAGAAAATGTGACTACAGTTTCTTAACCATTCTCTCTTAAACGACACCACAGATTGAAATGTAATAAGGAACAGCTGGTCCATGAAATATGATTAAGAGTGACAGATGCTTAGATTTTAAATAAAAAAAGGTCAGGTCCTTAATGTATCACAGAATCCTAGTTTATAAGGTCCTATTTTATCAGCCTGCCCATCTCATTTGTCTCCCGGATTTTCTTTATTTTAAGGGCACGACGATGCTGTTGGTTTAGGACAGGGTCTTCTGCTGTGATAGCAGTAATGGAAGATTAGGGAGAAGTCTCACATTGACGATGCAGTCTTTCCTTTATTCTGACAGTCTTGTCTTTGAATGGGAAAGGGTCAGTATGTTCACTATGGAAATTAATGATGAGCCTTTTTTCCCCTAGAAAAGAAAAGGAGAAACATTAAGGTTTTAGATGATAATTGCTCTTTGATTCTGGACATGAGTCTTTGGAGAAATTCCCTTTGGTAAATGCAGTTCCCTGCCATGCAGTGGGAAAGGCCATCAGAAGCTTTCAGAAAGAAGCTAATAGTAGAGAGTAATAACTGTTTTGCCAGGGCGCTGGGGGAATTCACCAGAGAGGTTCTGTAAAGTGGTTTAGAGATGAAAAGTGCAATATAAATGCTAAGTAGCCACATGTTTTTTCTGGGAAGAGGTGCAGCAAATGTAATCAGGGTTCTGCTCAAGCTGAGCTGGCGGATGGCCACCTCCACGCTCACAGTTCATGTTGAGAGAATCACCCGCAAAACTTCCATCAGAGCATCTTTTCCCCTGCGACCACAATGTAAGCCTTTCCCACAAAACTTAGGGCAGTCAAGTCTCTGAAAGCTTTGCATGATTGTGAAGAAAAAGCCAGCATAGATACACAGTAGGCACTCTGTTGATTTTGCTTTACCGTTGCTTGCGGGAGCCCTTTATTCGGTGCTTTTCAGTGCCTCCAGGAGGCCAGCACTAGATGGCGCTCCGTCACTGCAAAAGACTGGCCCACCGGCAGTGCTGGCAGCGATGGGAACCTCTCATGTAATCTCTCATTTTGTAATTAGCCAAGGATGCAGATACACAGAGGTTTATTTTAAGCCATTTTCTTCTCGTTTTCCTTGATAAGAAATCCTGACCTTTTTATTTTGGAGGAGAAGGGCTGACCAGGGACCTACTCTCTGATTTTACCTCTGCATAAAGCAAATGCAATTTAATTCTCACTTTGAGGGACAGGGTGCCAGGCTGCTGGCAGCTCTGTCTCACGGTGTGTGGTATTGGTAATGGGCTATAATGACATCCCTCCTGCTACTGACTCTGTCTCACGTGAGCAGTCGGAAGGTGACTAGAGGTCTGGAGAGACGGAAGTGTGTGATTGATTCTCACGATGAGAATATGTTTACTAGTCTTTCCTTCTCTGAAAGCTACTGACTTTAATTTTCATTAGAATGAAAGTATTGGTTTTCTTATAGTCCTTGGAAATTCCCATAATGGACTGGAATGTTCCTTTGCCCTTTAAAGGACAGTTTACAATGATTCAGACTATTAGTATGATTTTTAAGATAACTGAACAGTTAAACCTTAAGGTACTGTCTTACAGTAAATGCTTAGCAGAAGAGATTACTGGCTTTCACAACAAGCAGAATTATTTTTGTGGGCACAGGGACTATTCCCTGCAGCTTCCCATTGTCTACAGGGGCTGTGAGGAGATGTGTTTTGATTCGTTCATTGTTATGATCAGTTTGGTGTTAAAAACTTTCAGAAGGAGTTAAATCCTTTAAGGAACTTAAGAGGAAAAAGGAAATGAGTTCTTCACCAGAATAAAGGCCTCTGAATGATTGCCTCCTTATTTACACATTTATCCCTTATTGAGGCATCACGGGGCTTCCCTGGTGGGTCAGATGGTAAAGAATCCATCTGCAATGCAGGACGGGACCTGGGTTCAGTTTCTGGATTGGGAAGATCCCCTGATAAGGGCATGGCAGCCCGCTCCAATATTCTTGCCTGGACAATCCCCAGGGACTGGCAGGCTACAGTCCATGGGGTTGCAAAGGGTCAGACACGACTGAGCGACTAAGCACAGAGGCAGTAGGGCATCCCAGGTGGCTCTAGTGGTAAAGAACCCGCAATAAGATTCCTTATAGCAGATACTCAGAAAGGAAATCGGGCAGGAGAAATTCTTGAAAGAAAAGCCAGAGAAGCTACTGAAGAGGCTAGAAGTAGCTTGATCTAAGAGAAGAGGAGAAGTTCAGGTGTATGTTAACACCACAGATCTTAACTTGTGTGCTGGGACACCCCAGGGAACTGCAGCAAACTCTCAGAGATGCCCCGTGACTCTGATTTTTGAGAGAAACAGCATCACCTGTCAGAAACCAAGCAAACTACTTCAGAGTTTCAGTATTGGATTGCGCTCATATTCCTTTAAATGAGGTATTTCTGCAAAGCTGGTTTTATTGAGGTTAAGGGGATAAAAACCAAGCACTATTTTAACACCACTGAAGCAATGGACATGAACTTGGACAAACTTTGGGAGATGGTGAGGGACAGGAGCGCCTGGTGTGCTGCAGTCCATGGGGTTGCAAAGAGTCGGACACAACTGGGTGACTGAAGAACAAAAATTTAAAAATTAACGTGTAACAGTGAGGGTGGCAGTGTCTGATCTGATCTGACACCTGGGGAATCGTGCAGTGTCCAAAAGGCTCAGAGATGCCTGGTTTGTAAGTGACTGTAGTTTACAAGTAAGTCAAATTTTTTTTCCCCCTTCAGTTTATGTGTATTATTTTTTCAAATGGTTACTAAAATTTTAGGTTGTAAATACTTATCTGGCATTTTGGATCTAACTACTCAATGAAAGGAACTATAAGGTATTTATTTTGGCATGGGATTCCATGAAAAAATTACTGACAACCTTGGGGTACCATGACCTTTGAGAAGTTTGAGCCCTTCTGGGCTAACTTTAAGTGGCTGCTCCATCTTCCTTAAGGAGTGGCTGACATGCTCCCATCTCTAGGCCTTTGCATTCACTCTATCTTCATGTGGCACGTGCTTCCCTCAGACGCCTGATTGACTGAATCCATCACTTGCAGAAGTCTGCTCAGATCTCACGTATTGACCGAGGCCTCCACTCATCACGCTCACCTCTCCAGCTCTCACCTACCCCTTGTTATTCTATTTTCCCATCATGCATATCACTTTTTAAGGCACTAACTTATTTAGTTGTTTGTTATTTTTATTATTGTCTACTCTCTCACTAAGCTGTGTCATATGGGAAAAGTTCTTTATTTACTGACTTGTAAATTAAAAAAAAAAAGTTTGGAAGAGTGCCTGGACATAGAGTTCTTTGTAAATATTTATTGAACTAGTGAAAAATTGTTGGTGGTATCTCAAGCCTGGTAAAACCATATTTCCCATATATGTTTTTAAACAAAAAGTTTAAAAAACTATACAGATAAAAATCCCTTAAGAACGAACTCTTCCTTGCTCAGAGATATTTTGTGGTTCATGTACCAGAAGCAAAGTTAAATGAGTCACATTGTTGTTGCTACTTAAATAAATTCCTGTGTTTTTACTTTATAGAGTGAGAAAGTAAATGAATCCAAAAGTTCTATTTTTGCTTTCCCTAGTTCTTCATTCTTTAAGATTAGCTTAATATATACCAAAGCTATACTTATACAGTTCCTTTCATTATCTCCAGTAGATGTGTTCTTTAGTTCTATGAAATAATTAAGTATCTGTGATGGTTCACTTAAAACTTGAAGACCTCTTTGAAGTTAAGAAAACCTCACAGAGGTGTCAGGCCCGCTATAGTGGGGGTTGGGATCATTACAAAGAAATGAGGGAAGAAGGTCAGCTAAACTTGGTTGGATTCAAGGTGGAAAGATTCCATATTGACTCAGTGTATCCATTTTCTACACTGCATACACATTACCACAAACTCGGCGGCTTAAAATGACACACGTGTGTGACCTCACAGTTGCTGTGGGGTAAAGAAGCTGTGTATGGCTGGCTGGGCCCCCTCCCCAGGCTCTCACAAGGCTTCATCCAGAATGCCAGCTGGCTCACACTCTCAAGTGAAGGC
The DNA here is from genome assembly GCA_006408695.1 of Aepyceros melampus. Classification (NCBI taxonomy): domain Eukaryota; kingdom Metazoa; phylum Chordata; class Mammalia; order Artiodactyla; family Bovidae; genus Aepyceros; species Aepyceros melampus. Next base: position 120,752 of record SJXQ01003076.1, on the reverse strand, counting down.
CTGACCAGAAAGACTGGCTCCAGACCTGAACTCACTCCTGTGACGGAGTGGCTGAGGACCCCTGCTTCTCAGTGGCTGTTAGCTGGAGGCCCTCTTGGATCCTAGAGGCCGTGTGGTTACCAGCCATGTGACTTTCTCCACGTCTGGTTTCTGATCCGCACTTTCTCCCCTCTTGGGCCAGGCTGCGTGGCATGCAGAATCTAATTTCCTGACTAGGGATCCAGCCTGTGCCCCTCGAGCAGAGTCTTAACCACGGGACCGCCAGGGAAGTCCCCTCCAGAGCTGGTTTCTAACTTGGCTGGTTGCTTCTTTAAGGCCAGCCTGGGACTCTCGCTAAGATAGAATCATGTTACATGATCGTGGGAGTGACAGCCCATCATGTTTGCTATATTTTATTGGTTAGAACAAGTCATGCATCGTATACACAAGAGGAAGGGATTTTACAAAGGCATTAGCATCAAGAAGTGGGGATTATTAAGGTCTGCCTGCTACATCAGGTGGCAGAAATGGAGCACTTCTTTATTTTCTGTAACAGTTCTGAGTCCTGTTTACCACGTCAGCTCTATATTAGACTAATGCTCTTTTCCTTGCCTATATTCTCCAGCAAGAGCTGTGGAAAGGCCACTAACTGTGCTCCTGGTGTGGGTTCATAGTGATGAAGCCCTTCAGCCCAGGCTGCTCTCTGCACCCCCTGAGGCCCCCGACCACCTCTGCTGAGAGTTGCTAGCCCCCTTATCTGACAGATGGTTCAGCTTTAGGCTCTTTGCTGCGGGAACTCTGTGTTGGCTAGAAACTAAAGGTTGGAAAATACATTCCCCTCCGTGAGTTTTAGGCTTCATTATTTTATGTTTATTCTTTTGAAGTTAGTTGTTACATTTGTGATCTAATGAAGTACTACCTTGGAATCAACGATAACCTGTTGTGTCTGGCAAAGCGGGTTTAGATATATTTAGATGATGGGACCTAACTCATCACATACGTTTTCTTATCACAAATATAAAAAAATTACCTAAAAACTCAATGGCTTACCTCTGATGCTGCTGCTGCTGCTGCTAAGTCGCTTCAGTCGTGTCCGACTCTGTGCGACCCCATAGATGGCAGCCCACCAGGCTCCCCATCCCTGGGATTCTCCAGGCAAGAACACTGGAGTGGGTTGCCATTTCCTTCTCCAATGCATGAAAGTGAAAAGTGAAAGTGAAGTCGCTTAGTTGTGTCCAATTCTTCGCGACCCCATGGACTGCAGCCCATCAGGCTCTCCGTCCATGGGATTTTCCAGGCAAGAGTACTGGAGTGGGATGCCATTGCCTTCCCCAAGCTTACCCCTATTCTTATCTAATTTGAACTGCTCATCTATTTTATTGCTAACAAATGATGCTCTCTTTCTATCAAGACAGACTGTAGTAATAGTGGCGAGCAGCACGGCGGAGCTGCCTTGTAGCTACATTGGATCACCATGGATAGACACTAAATCTTCCTGTCTTTCCTCACTCTTAGAGTTTCTCAATAGTCTCATCCATAAAACAGCTTTCAGTCCTTAGAAGAGTAGAGGAGGGGCAGATTGTTCTCACTGGCTTAAGAAAAGTTTGGGCAAAAATGTGACTCAGGACTGCAGGAAGATATTAAATGCATTTTAAATAACAATATTTTACTTAATTTGACCTTACATTTTCACTGAAATATAGTGTGCATTTTATTAAATATTGTTAACCGGCATCTTCAGAAAAACATAAGGATAGGGTTGCTCTTTGGCATTAGAGAAGGAGAAACCAATACTGCTTTCTTGCATTAAGCTCTAAAAAATGGGTTCATCACCTGATAAATTCTACTAATTATAAAACTGAATTTTAGAAAGAAAAGAAAAATACACAGTAGTGACTTAATAAAATAATCTGTCATTTTTACAATAAATATGTAGTTTCAGTAATAAGAACAATTAAATGTTATTAACAAATAAATTAAGCTATCAAAAGACATGTGCAAGCTATTTAGAAGTCAGAAAAAAGTCATTTTTTGAGGTATTATGAAGTAAAATTTCACTAGGGAGGAATACTGGAATGTTTTTCTCAAAGCTCAATGAGAATCATAAATCCATGGAAACTGAGGAGTCTCATTTTGCTTTGGTGAAAAAGAACTGTGAGAAGCTTTGCCCAGGGGTATGAATCTGCATTTATAAAAGCCATAACAATTTCACTGTTTTTAATCATCTCGCCTTTCTGTGGATTTCACTGTGAGTGAACTCTGTACCCATGGAAAGCCTATGATACAGTTACCCAACAAGATAGTCAGGATTCAACTATTCTAATAAATCAATAAGTATTCTTAAAATATTTATCAAGCACTCTTAATATCTCAGATGCCATATATAAAAACATGGGTTTTCCCCATGGCCTCATAATTCCAGGTATCATGGCGTCCATCCCACCATTGATCGTCAGAATGCAGGATTGTATGGAATGTTGACTTTAATTTCTGAAGGTTTTGTAGGCTTGATGTAGACTTTATAGATAAGAACAAATTCTCACAGCCTTTTTAAGGTTGAGATTTCCTGGGCACACGCTGGGGGTGCTTCGTGAAGCCTGTCAGTGTCTGTGAGAGAGTTTATTGACAAACAGGTCAATGGCTGCTCCAAATGGGGACCCACACTGAGAAGGTACCATGTCTGCAACAGCAGACCTATAGCAGTGGTTCTCCACTTGAAGCTTCTATCAGAATCACTTGGAGGCCTTGTTAAAACAAATTGCTTCCCCACCCCCAGTTTCTGATTAAGTAGATCGGGCTGTGGGGTGTGAGATTTGGCATTTCTAAGGATGTCTTAGATGCTGTGCAGCTGTTCTGAGAACCACATTTTTAGAAGCAGTGACCTGGAGGGTCATCCTAAAGGAACCAGTCCACCCTAAAGGAAATCAGCCTGAATATTCATCGGAAGGACTGATGCTGAAGCTGAAACTCCTGATGCAAAGAACTGACTCCTGGGAAAAGACCCTGATGCTGGGAAAGATTGAAGGCAGGAGAAGGGCATGACAGAGATTGAGATGGTTGGATGGCATCACCAACTAGATGGACATGAGTTTGAGCAAACGCCAGAGATGGTGATGGACAGGGAGGCCTGGCGTGCTGCGATTCATGGAGTCATGAAGAGTCAGACCCAACTGAGCCACTGAACTTACTGACTGCCTGACCTGGAGGGTCAGACCGTTAGCTAGTTTGATTAGGAGCTGGCTGCTTGCAGGGAGAACATGAGGAGAGGCAAGCTGTAAGGAAGACCTGAAATGAGAGTGAGGACCCTGAGACTTGATACGGAATACTTTCTTAGGCAGTCTATGGCTGATCTTGGGAGCAGTCACTCCCTCCCATTACCTGCGGCAAGAAACAGGGAATTGCTCACATGGGGAGGCTGTTCTCATTGTGATTAGGGCCATGGGATTTGGAGTTAGCTGAGAATCAAGTCTGAATTCCTGCTTCACCTCATAGCACCAGAGTAAGCCATTTAACCTCTTTAAAGCGTATCAAGAGCAACAGTGTGGAAGTCGTCCATCCTTCCAAAGCAGAAGGACCTCAGTGAATGTAACTCCTGCTTGTCCTCCCTCTGCCCAGCCCTGGAACCAGGGCAGGGTTCATATAACCTGGCTTGGCCCCATGGCAGGGCAAGACTCTACCTCCAACAACCTTACATTTTCAGCTTCATTGTGGTTGTTTGGTCATTCAGTGTTGTCCAGCTTTTGTGATACCACCAACTGCAGCCTGCCAGGCTTCTATGTCTGTGGGATTTCCTAGGCAAGAATACTGGAGTGGGTTGCCATTTCCTCCTCCAGAGGGTCTTCCTGGATTAAGGATCAAAGCAATATTTCCTGCTTTGGCAGGTAGATTTTTTACCACTTAGGAAGCCACCCTGATAAAGAATTTGCCTGCTAGTGCAGGTGACACAGGAGCTCGAGTTTGATCCCTAGGAGGGAAAGATCCCCTGGAACAGAAAATGGCAACCCACTCCAATATCCTTGCCTGAAAAATTCCATGGACAGAGGAGCCTGGTGGGCTACAGTCTAGGGGGTCGCAAAGAGACACTACTGAAATGCACACTCACATGCAGAAAGCTTTTCAGCTGGGGCTCTTTAAAAAGAAACAGATTAACAAGAGACAATTGACTAACGTGCTGTGCGTGTCATTAAAAAGAGTAACTCGGATGATGGCTTAGAATTCCGGCTTACATAGAGTCTTCAGCGAAGAACAGCACATTTGTGGAGAAGTGACAAGACAGAGCAAAGTGATTTTAGGCTTCCAAGGACTGCAAACTGGGAAGGTAAATATCTGGGAGGGAACTAATGAGTAAGGTTTGTGCACAGGTTCCTCTGGTGGGGTCTCTGGGCTGGTAAGTTAAAGCAGAATGTATATCCTGCTTTTAGGCAGGAAAGGGGGAAGGATAGAGGGAGTGTTTCTTGCGTTTGCTGTTGCCCAGTGGCCTTCAGCTTGAAAATTTTTTCTATATCAAAGAGGTATATTTTGGGTTTCCTTCAGCCATATAGATGCTCTGCTAAGAGTGAGGGGACAAAAATGAAGGGATGTTTAGAGTTCGTTGGTGTCACAGCCCCACTGGTTTCATCTGCAGTGGTGGCAGCAGCCAGGGGAGAAAGCCCCTATCTACTGCCAGAACTGCTCCATGTCTTCACCCCTGCCAGGACTTTGCCCACATGTCAACTTCAGGTGACGTCTTCCCGAAACTGTTCTTATTTAAAGGAGCAGCCCGCCTACCCCAGAACTCCCTTTCCCCATCCTAGCTTTAGTTTTTATTTTAGCATCATCTACCTTCTTTTTTTTGTCTGCCTCTCCTGTTAGAGATTGAGTTTCATGAAGGAAGAAAATTTGGCTCTTGTTCACTGTTGTATCCCAATGCCCAGAATAATATCTGACACATAGTAGTGCTTGATAAGTATTTATTGAATGAATGAACACTGGAGCCTGTGATATTCCCCAGCAAATTCACTCCCTGCCTAAGAGAGCTAAAATTTATTTGTTGCTTGTAGCTTTTGACTCTGACCAATACAGACAATTGTTATTATGAAATTTTGGGTAGTTTTTAGTTACTTTAAAAATCTTTCCATTCTACTTTCACATAGGAAAAATGTCAGCCAAGAATGTTTGTGATTAACCATGATTTGGTGAGATGCAAATGTGAAATAGCTTCGTTTCTTATCTCCTTTTTTCCATCAAACATGTGTTGCCAAGTCTTTTCCATCTCAACAGTGTCTTGGGCAGATTTCACCGCTTCCTGGACACTTTTGGGCATAAAATTCCAGGCCAGCTTAATTTAATCAGCTTCATCCCCAGCAGAGAATTCTCCTCTGCCAGGCTTGGCTTGGGTCCCCCGAGACCTGTGTTGGTGAGGGGACTGCACTGGTGGGAGCCTGGCTTGCTCCTTGTTTCGTTCTGAGCTCCCTTTGCTTCCCTCTCCTGGGGCTCCTCTTTCTTTTAGGTTTGGGAGGAAGGATGGAGGAAGGGGTACGTGTCTCCTGCTTGAGAATGCTGTTTCATCCTTGGCTGGCCATGTCCTCTGTATGGCTGTTATCAAATGACAATGCTTTCATTGCCCAGTCGGCTGCCCTCTGGCCGCAAAGCTCGTCTGCCCGGCTCCCACGGGGTCTGTTTGACTCAGAGGAGGTCCCTACCTCCTAAGGTGGGGGGCAGGCCACTACATCGCCAGCCCTTTCTTCAGCCATCATCTTCCCACAACCAATTCCTTGTATTCTTTACTGAAAAGGTCGCAGAGGCAGATCAAGAAGTCCATGAATACGTGGCGTCCGGCTGGGGAATGGATGTCCGGGGTTCTTTGCAGCCACTGCTAATTTTTCAAATCCTGTACCACTCGCCTCTGGGGCAGGAGAATAGCCTTGTCCTCAGAGCAGAGTGGAGCAGGCATGAGACTTTCACCTTATGCCAGGATTTCTTTTTTCATGTTTTAAAGCCCTTTGTTTGGCTATGATTTGTGTGTGTGTGTGGATTTTTATTGGGGTGACATTGGTTTATAATATTATACGACTTTCAGCTGAACAGCATTGTATTTTGGGCTCTTATACACCACACTGTGCTCACGACCAAAAGTTCAGTTTTCATCCAGTACCATAGAGCTGACCCCCTTTACTCTCTCTTCCTCCATCTACCCACCTTCTTATCAGGCAACCACTACTCTGTTTTCTGTATCTATGTGTTTATTTTGTTAATTATTATTTTTTATATTCCACAAATGAGTGAAATCATACAGTATTTGTCTTTTCCATCTGGCTTCTTTCAATTAACATAATACCCTCAAGGTCCATCTGTAACAAATGGGAAGCTTTCATCTTTTTAAACTTATGCCTGTTTTTTTTTTTTTTTAGGCCTCTCTATTCATCTTGCAGGATCTTGGCTCTCTGATTGAAGCTGGACCCCTGATAGTGGAAGTGTGGATTCCTAACCACTGGCCTGCCAAGGAATTCCTGATGCTAGTGTTGCTGAATCTGAGCACTATTGCTAATTTGGATGGGAAAATTCTTCGCTCTGCAGGGCTCTCCCTTATATTGCATTGATCTTTAACATTCTTGGACCCTGCCCATTAAATGCCAGTAACATTCCCCCAAATGCCTCCTCACATTTTCAGCCTCTACGTGGCTGGAGAACCACTGCTAGGCCAACGGCTCAGTAATCCATAGGGATTCTAGAATTTTCAATCTGTTACTTATCCAGGATGGTGGGAGTAGTGGGTGGTGGCTGAGTGGCTGTTAGTTCTGTAGAAGCATGCCTGGCAGTCGCTTTAGAAGGTGGGGGTTCTTAGTACCTATCATCCTCAGCTGTGGGCTTTAGTTGATATTCCAAGAGAAGAGAGAGCCTTTTAATATCGTTTTACAGGCAGCTAGCAGCATGTCTCCAGATCACAGTGTAAGATGTGTTTTATCTGGCATTTATTTTATGTCTCTGGTCCCCTCCTAGTATGTACGTTCCAGTCAATCTCAGTCAGGAAAGCTGCCCTTTACTATCTCCTTCTGAATTTTTCTGGAGTACTCTCATTCTTTGGCACAGTATAGTTCCTACTCATCTTCTTTAAATGTAAATCTTATCGGACTCCTAGAAAATTATTTGTGATATGTGTAATTAAGGATGTAAAAAGTAAAAGCTAATGGTTTATATTTGGTTGAAACATGGAATGGCCATTCTTGCAGGTTACAAATGATTGACTATGAGCATTTTGTGTAATTCAGTCTAATTATGGTAGTAAACTTCATACCCAGTTTAAATGCAACTACAAGGCTTCTCATAAAGCAGTGGTGACTGTGACAGCAATTGAGACATTACGTTACTTACAAGAGAGATGGCCTCAGATTTTATCCCTGTTTACTGTGAGTTGGCAGTATCTGAAGAGCACAGGGAATAGAAACGGAGCAAACCCCTTAGGAGGTTGTGTTCTGCGGATACAGTGTTTTCACGTGTGTGATCTCATTTGCTCAAGCCTGTTCTTGATGGCATCCCTGACTCGATGGACGTGAGTTTGAGCAAGGTCTGGGAGTTGGTGATGGAGCGGGAAGCCTGGTGTGCTGCAGTCCGTGGGGTTGCAGAGTCGGACATGACTGAGCAACTGAACCAAACTGATTCTCTAATTAGGCTAAATACTTAAAATGCTCAAATAATAAGGAAATACCTTGTCATGATAGTAGCATTACATACTTTGGTTTCAGGGATATTATTATATATAGTTTTTATGACTTTTGACATAGATCATCAAAATGGAGTTGAAATATTGGTGTTGATTTGAAGACAGAAAGAATCTCTTGTGGGTAACAATAAAAGAGAGAAATTAGTTAATAATAATTAAAAATCCTCAGACTTATTTTTCAGTATCTACAAATAAGGAGGTCTCCCTCATTATTCCTGTAGTGCTAACCCAATGGAATTCCATTGACATGGATTATTCAAGGAAAATCAAGCTCATTCATAATGTGAATGAAAACTTTGTGTCCACGTATGTGAACATGAAGAATGTGCCCTAGTGAGCGAGCCCTTTGAAGCTGAATGCTATGTGATATGTGCATGGTGATCTTTCAGCTCTCTCTTCTTGCAGAGAGGAAGGCATGAGAATCCTGGTGCTGTGTCCTTTATTCTCCTCACCCTGGAAGAATCCACCATACCACATGGATAAGTTTGCTTTGAATCCCATCTCTTTAATTGTGGTAATCATTTTTGCTGACCCTCCTTTCTGAGTCTCCTTCTTGAGGAGCAGTCTCGGATCTCTGCAACTCTGCCTCAGCCTCAGTCTGCTCTAGTATCTCAGTCATAGATGATTAGGGGTTATTTAGATAACCCCTAAAATGTCCTGGAGAATGCTGGGGGAAAGAGGTCAAGAAATGTTGGGCTAGTCTCAGCCAGAGACTTATGTTTATCACAGCTTAAATGAAAGCATTACAGTTAATTATATTCCCTTTGGCATGCCTCTGTCTCTTGGATGTGATAATTAATGTGTTTGGCACAGAACAAGCAGTTAATAACTATTGGTTTTTATCTGTCTGTCTTTAACTAATGAACTTTGACCTGCAAAGACGGTTTAGAAAAATATTAGGTAACTCAGTTTTAGCCATTATGATGTTGTAATGACTTGTGCTGACCCAATGTCCTTGCTTTATTTGGTGGCTCAGATAATATAGCCAAAATATAAATGTGAGAACTCTCTAAATCAAGGCTAATACCTCCAATGACAAAACTGTTGTCAAAGTGCTTGGATGGAAGTGACTTTTATAGCTGTACCTTAACTTGGATTAACTTTCATAATACAGGCCACATCCCATGATCTCAATATTAGAGGTAAGGATGCATCGTGATGAAGCTTCCTACCAATTTTCAAATGTTTGCCACTTTTCAAAGCTATTTTCTCAGTTTCACTGCTGCTACAGTTGCTACTGTTTACCTGGACTTTCTTTTTCTAATTAATTTATTTTAATTGGAGGCTAATTACTTTACAATGCAGTGGTTTTTGTTGTACACTGACGTGAATCAGCCATGGGTGTACATGTGTCCCCCATCTGAAGCCCCCTCCCACCTCCCTCCCCATCCCATCCCTCAGGTTTGTCCCAGCGCACCAGCTGTTTCATGCATCCAATCTAGACTGGCCATCTATTTCACATATGGTAATATACATGTTTCATTGCTATTCTTTAAAATCATCTCAAATCAAATCATCCCACCCTCGCCTTCTGCCACCTGGACTTATTGAAGACATTCTTCTGAAACACAAGAAATAAATTTGCATGACTGCATGTAGTCAGGATGGTTGTAATGGTATGAAAGTTTTTTGCTTTGAACCAGTTTCCTTCAATAACAAACTGTTCTGTTGCCCCCTTGGAATGATGAAACTTCTTCATAAATGGTATATTAAACATATAATGTTTTAGCAACATCAGCTATCTCAAGGCAGACGTGATGATTTCTGATCAACCACTCTGGGGAAGGGCCTTGTCAAAATTCATAGCAGAATGTTAGGTTTAAGGTTTTTTAAAAAAATATTTTTAAGTCCCTGCCAGGTCGAGTGGGTCCCTGGTGAACGTTTGCTGAATTAATGAGGGGATGCATTGTGGACGGCATCACTGTATGTTAATTGATATTCCGTATTTGAAATGGACAGTTCTGTGTCCTGTGCATTGTCTATGCTGGACCCGTGGCCAGTTTCTGGATGTTGCCTGAACTTTCTTGTCTGCTGTGCCTATGGTCCCTCCATTTCCTCTGTCTTGATTGCCCTTTCCATCTCTACTAAAATTCTACCCATCTGTCAGCCTGCATCAAATGCTGTTGTTTCCCTAAAGCCCTCTTGGCTTTTTCTATCACCCCAGAGGGAAATATTAGTAACTATCTCAAAAGGTTGTCATAGTACGTTTGCTTGTTTCTTTTGTCTTTAGCACTTTTCTTGAGTAACAGTAAAATGTATGCATACATATAATGGCTTTCATTTCAGAACTTAAGTTCTCTAAGAATAGACTGTGTTGTGTTAGTCTTTGTACCTCAGACACACACACACACTTTAGCATGGTGTCACATATGTTACTCAATCTTTTTTGGTTATATGAGTAAAATTTACAGGGAATTAACTTTTCTTTCTATATTGTAATACCTATAAATTCCCCATCCTTCATAGAAAATTTTGACAAAAATGCTGATAGATTGAAAAAGCATGAAGACTTGATTTTCCCTGAAATTTTTGTCACTGGTAGAAATATAAATGAAGAACAATGGACCAGGCTCTGGGTTAGCTAGATTTTTAAAAGACATTAAGCAGATAAACTTGTTTTGATTGGTTGGGTGGGGATGAAGAAAATCACTGTAAGAACCATTGATATTTGGTCTAAAAACCTAGGGAGATAACACAGCCTGTTTCTTCTGTCAAGAGTGAAATATTTATTAACACTGTTTTCTAGTTTAGAATTCAGCACATGGTTCTCAGGTAGTCCCCAGATCATGTATTTAACTCATAAACTCAAAGCAGCAGCAACAGAAATAACATTAGAATATTATTTCTAGTTTGGGTAATAGATGGAACAAAAAATGATGAACAGGGGCTTAGCCTGGAGTGGGGGTGGAACTGGAACTCCAGAAGCTGAAGCAAAGGTGTGGAAGGCTGCAGCTCTTTCTGTTTTACTGTTATTCCAGGCAGGTGGCTGTTTGGGCTGATTATTTATAGATAAATCGCAGTGTGATAACCAGTTTCCCGAGTGGAGCCTCAGGCATTGAGTTGGGATGAAATAGGCATGACACTGCAGGTTTCCTTGAGCCACGGGAAGGAACTGCAGGGCAGCTGTGCAGTATTACCATTACCTCCTCCTGATTTTTCCTTTTGATACCATTTTCCCAGAGGGGTTTGCAAAACATTTATTCATTTTAAAAGATGTTACGGTAAATTCCCTAGTGGAAGCTTCCTTTCTGGCAGAGACATGTGTTATAGTCTGCAGAAATCTGGGTTACTGACTTGGAAACCAAATAACTGAGGATGAATGAATGGACAAGCAGCTGCACATAAAGGGAATCCCTTCTGACTGCATCTTTCCTGCTGCAGGACATTAGGATACAGGCGAGACCGCCATGGTTTCGGTTGCCAGGTAACCAGAGTATCCACAGATTTCCATTTTTACTTTATTTCTGATTCAGGAAAGCTGTGGTTCTTTATGCAGAAGGTTAAAGAACTGCCCTCACCCTCCAAACACAGACACTCTCCTTCTCATTAAGGTTGAACCAATCACATTCACCTCTTGGTGGCTAATATGTTTCAAGGGACACAATTGATCTGAAAATCTAAGCTGTATGAAAATCAGAGTTTGGTAAGGTAACAGAGTTCCTGCTTGGCAGCCAGAGGGAAACCCCATTCTTTCTGGAAGGGTAAAGGAGGAGTAGGGAGTGGGGGGACAGGGATTAATCCCAGCCATAGTGGATTCATCCTGCATTTTCAGCAATTCAAGCTCTTCTGCCCGCTTGCTGTGAATTTTCCTCGAAAACACCCAAAACTTACTAGGGAAATTCTCCCAAATTGCTTGATTTTATTTCCCTTAAAAATCTATTCCTTAGCCATCCTTTTCTAAAAGAAGAACCAGCTTTTATAATGGGTAATTTAGCAATATGGTAAAACCAAAAAGGACTGAGTTCTCACTTTTTTATAGAGAAGGAATATGGGGATTAAAAGTCTTAGGTTAAGCAATTTTCTTGGAGAGGTAGCCAAACTGAATGGCTTTTGAAATTTTATAGAGCAAAAGCTAAACAAGCTTGCAGCCCAATGTGTGATTAAAAGTGAGCTCTTTGGATAGTTTTTATGCCTTTAGGTTGTATGTGGCTGGGTGTGTGTGTGGGTGTGTGTGAGGGTGGTATGTACAGTTGAGGTTCTGGTGTGTGTTAAGTGATGTAATCCCTCTCTGAGAATACCTGACAGGAGGCTTACAGTAACACCCTGCTTTGAGGATGGCACTCAGCATAACGCCCAGTGGTGGAAGGTGACTCTAGTATTTCCCCGTAAGCAGACAGTGCTCTAGGCTAGAGGTGGAAGGTGAGTCTAGTATTTGCCTGTAAGCAGACAGTGCTCTGGGCCAGCGGTGGAAGGTGACTCTAGTATTTACCGTGAGTGGACAATGTCCAAGGTCAGCAGTGGAAGGTGACTCTAGTATTTCACCGTGAGTGGACAATGTCCAAGGCCAGCGGTGGAAGGTGAGTCTAGTATTTCACCGTGGGTAGACAGTGCTTTAGGCCAGCAGTGGAAGGTGACTCTAGTATTTCCCCGTAAGCAGACAGTGCTTTAGGCCAGCAGTGGAAGGTGACTCTAGTATTTCTCTGTAGGTAGACAGTGCTCTAGGACAGTGATGGAAGGTGACTCTAGGAACTCCCTGTAAGTACACAGTACTCTAGAAGTGGTGGAAGATGATTCTACTATTTCCCCATGAGTAGACAGTGCTCTAGAAACAGTGGAAGGTGACTCTAGGATTTCCCCGTGAGTAGACAGTGTCCAAGGCCAGCAGTGGAAGGTGACTCTAGGATTTCCCTGTAGGCAGACAGTGCTCTAGGCCAGCGGTGGAAGGTGACTCTAGGATTTCCCCGTGAGTAGACAGTGTCCAAGGCCAGCGGTGGAAGGTGACTCTAGAATTTCCCCATGAGTAGACAGTGTCCAAGGCCAGCAGTGGAAGGTGACTCTAGGATTTCCCCTTGAGTAGACAGTGCTCTAGGCCAGCGGCAGAAGGTGACTCTAGGATTTCCCTGTAGGCAGACAGTGCTCTAGGACAGCGGTCCTCAAAATTTTTGGCACCAGGAACTGGTTTCATGGAGGATTATTTTTTCACTGACTGAGGCTAGGGGCCTAGCTTTGGGCTGATTTAAGACTTGGGGTGAGGCCCTGGCTTTGAGATGATTCTAAGTTCGTTACGTCTATCGTGTACTTTATTATTATTATATCATGTCCACCTCAGATCCTCAGGCTCTAGATCCTAGCGGCTGTGGACACTTGCTCTAGCAGACATTCCAGAGAGAAGTTTCTCAAGCTCTACTTCTTGAGAATAAGTAGAGCTGGGAAGATAGATCTTCAGTCTACCCTCTTTTAATGCTTACTGTGTGGGAAATTTGTCCTTTAAAATCTCAGTCATTTTTCTAGCTCTGATGGGATGAAGGCCAAAGCAAAATGAGCCTTGTTCTGACTAGCTGCCTTTAGCACTTTGGATAATTAACTGTTGATGGATCAGTGAGATCATTTTCTGTTAGTAAAAAACCCCGACATTTAGAAGATTTGACTAAAATAAGCAGAGCACAATAGCTTAGTGTTTAGTGGAATTCTTCAAGTCTGTAATAACCATCTGTAAAATTCATCTTCTTTGAATTAGCAAAGCCTGCTAACAGACAATAAGTGACATCAGTGGCTGGGTGTTTTGAAATGCTTTTCGCCCTTGGTCCTTTAATATTTGGGATGCTTCTTGGGTTATTTGTAAATTACAAATAGGGGAGGGCTGCAATTTCATGATTTTAATATGGGACAAATAACAGTATATTACAAATGTTATTTCTCCCTCAGCATTTCTATAGAGATGAAGTCTGACTAAGATGAGCATCAAGAGTCATGTAGATGGGAAAAAGACATCACAAAAAAGTAAAACACGTCCTGAATGGTACTCCAGGCTGGGTACACCACCTAGTCCCCTAGGTAAAGGGAGCGATGAGTGATGATTCTGCTTGCTTCTATGTGTTTGTATATATCTGTCTGTATGTATTTATACTTGCGGGCACAAATATGAATATGTAATCACATGTACAAATCTCATTTTTAGTGTGAGTGTATCCCACCACATTCTCCTCTACTCTTTTTCAAGGCTTTTGTTCAGTTCAGTGCAGTCACTCAGTCGTGTCTGACTCTTTGCGACCCCATGAACCACAGCACACCAGGCCTCCCTATCCATCACCAACCCCCCGAGTTTACCCAAACTCTTGCCCATTGAGTCGGTGATGCCATCCAACCATCTCATCCTCTGTCATCTCCTTCTCCTCCTGCCATCAATTTTTCCCAGCCTCAGGGTCTTTTCAAGGCTTGGATTCCATTAAAACCAGGGAACTGGAGTCTCCCAAGTTGGTCCTACTGTAGTCATGTCTATCTTCTGGAGTAGCCAGGTCAGCTGGTGTATATCTTCTAAGCATCTGGTGTGTTCTCAGTGTGATTTATTGGGATGTGAGAGGCAAGGTGGGGGTAGGGAAAAGAGACTCATGGGAGTCAAAGGCTGGCTTCTGGCTGGAAGAGGATATGCTGCCTTAGAGGGAGCTGAAATGCCAGAATCAGAGTGTGCAGCTCTAGAGGCTAGAAAGTGGCTTCTATGCAGACTGACTCCACTGGCCCACTCTGGTTTTCAGAACTCCCCTGCTAGACACACAGGAAAGGCTGTTTAGAAAAATGAAGAGGTTTTCCTCTTCTATTCCTCCAGCGTCTCGCAGTCATCTTGATGGCCACGCTGCACTTGCTGTACTGCCTGACACCCTTCTTCCTAAGAGAAAAAGAAAGGGAGACTGACGTTCATTCGAGGGTGGGTACCTTGTCAGTTCAATTCAAAGTGTCCCCTCCCCCTTTGGGGCTCAAATCAGCAGAGAAATGGTCTTCTTTAGAGTTTATTCATAATCCTGAGAAGCTGAATGTACAGTTTCACAGCATGTAGATACTGTATGCAGGCTGTCAGATCCGGCTATGCTGTGTTCTCAAGGATGCTTTTAAAGTTGCACCTGTCTCTTCTGCCAGTAATAAGATTTATATCACAGAATTTTTTTTTGACTTATTTATATGTATTATGTTGTTTGTGCCGCTAAGTTGCAAAAATGGTGTTTACTCTGTAGTGATTTACAATTTCCGGCTGCCTTTTAAAAGCAGTCTCTGGTTTTGATTTAATGTGAGACTTACTATTTAAGAATAAAATCACCAAGAGGAACCAAAGATATTTACAATATTTTTGTTTGGCTCGCCTTCATGTCTGGTTTCCTCAGCAAGCTCTTGGTTCAGCGTGTATGCCTGGGGTAGAGACGGATGCTGAAGAAAAGTGCTAATTGAAGGCCCAGTGACTTGGATGATGTCAGAGAGCTCTTTCCTCATAGAAAAAAAAAGATTTCTCAACCTGAAAGCTTTCAGAAGCCCTTTAATCTATGCACTGTGTCCCGTGTGTGCGTAAGGCAGGAAAGGAACAGTGAGGCAAATGAAGCAAGGATCTCCTTTCCCCATGTGCACACAAGGAGCCCTTGCGGGTGGCTTCCACGTGTGCTTTCTCACAGGCGCAAGTGGGGCAGACCCCTCAGGGATGATCAGCAAGGGAGATCTGCGGAAGAGCCGGAGATCCATGTTCTAGGGGGCATGGTACTTCTCAGAAATCACAAAATCTGTCAGAAATTATCATCTTGAAAACTATTTATAGGGTAGAGAAGAGTATTTTGAGCTTCATTTGAAACTGTGGAAACAAATATAAACAGTCTGAATATCATGTCAACTGGAGTAAAAAAATTCCATTTTCTTATAAATTTACCTTAAGTTTAGGATGGGAGCACATGCCTTAGGGTCTTCAGCAGCTGAATGAGGCTTTTCAGGTTATTAAAAGCAGAAAGAAATATGGTGCATCTCTTTGTAGTTAAAGATACAGAGTTGATTTTGCAAGAGCAGTTGGTCAGTGGGTACCTCTTTAATTAGCTTCTCCCATGGATCCTTAATCTTTCTTCTGCTACTTCCTTCAAAAGCAATGACACTGGGTGTTGGAGGAGAACATATGAGAAGGATCTTCCTTATTTTTATACTTTAAGCTTAGAGAAGGAAGGTGTCAATTTTTTAATAAAAATCATGTATTTAATCATAAAATTTTGCAGTCTCATGACTGTGCTATCTAGAGATTTTTCAAAGTCTTGACTGGAGTACATGCAGTGATTAGGAGGTATTACTAGGTTAATTAGAAGCTGCTCCTCTTAATGATTCAAAATTGTTCAGGAGAGAAAATTGCTAGAGAAGGGAGAGTTCAGGGAGAGGGTTTGTCTCTGGAAGCTGCTCTCCCATGAAGGTCATGCTATTGTTGCAGCAAGCTGTGCCTGTGTTCTTGTTAGGCGTGATCGTTATCCCTGCTTTACAACAGCTGTGTTACGTGAATGGCAATATATTAAGATAATTTTTGGTAATTGACTAAATTAAAGCTAGAATACTAAACCAGCTTGACCCGGACATGTGACTTAGTTCCCTTGGTGTTCAGCCTGGCCAGTGCTCATTCTACTTCTTGGACCGATGTCTCCTGGTGCCTTTTGCTGGGCTGTGTGGCTGGGTCTGCATGCCCTCTGCATGGTTTAACACCACTTACATTCTGATGGCTTGAAACCACTTTCCCAGCCCAGACCTTCCTCCTGACCTGCTGATCCATGAATATGACTGATCCCTCATCCACTTCTCAGATTCAGTGTTCCCAGCTTAACTTCGTATTCCCCCACCTTCAGATCTGCTCTCATTTCAGTAGAAATAAGTGTCAACTTTGGTTTCTCTCCCTTCCACATCCAACAGACCCATGCAGTCATGACCTCCTGTAGAGTTTGAATCCACATCTCTCTCAGACACGTTCTCCCTCTTCAGTTCTGCCAATGCTGCTGTCCATCCCTTGTCCTTCTGACCCAAGTTGCTTGGAAGGCTGTGACCCCTGGCCAACCTAGTAAGGCCCCTGGAGCACGACTGTTCCTCTAGCCCCTTTCTTTGCTTTCCTCCATACAGCAAAAGTAACTAGCACACACAGCCTGGGCTTGCGGATGTGGTTTGTTGTCTGTGAACTGGCTTGGAGTGCTCTGGAGAGGCGACAGAGATCCAGGGCCCTGAGACTTGTCTCACACGTTGGCAGTTCCCATCTGGGGCTTTCCTCTGGGCGGTTCAGCAGAGTTGCCTGCTTGCCTATGAGCTCTACCTGCAACAGTTGTGTTTCATATTTCATAAAGGCTGTGGCTTTTTCCTTCTTTAGCACCTATACAACTCTTCCTTGGAGTAACTTTTGATAATCCATAGGGCCAGCTAAGGTCCTTCCGAATGGTTAGCTTCTGTGACTGAAGGGTAAGAAGTAGGTGCTCCCTCCTTACTACATTTCTGTGATGTTGGTTGCAGGGGACCAGCCTCTTTCTCCTTGTCTTCTCTTTCATCCTCTTCTCTTCCTCTTCCCACCTCCTTTCCCCCTCCTTCCTTTCCTCCGCCCCTCCCTCTCCCTCCCCCTCTCCTCCTGTTGCTACTGTTGGCTCTTACCTTCCCCTCCTCTCTGCCTGCCCTCTCCTCCTCACTTATACTCCATATACTTTTGTTTTATGTTTTTGGCAGAGGCCCTTTTTCTGGGAGTTTGTGTTTACTCATTTCTGAGATGCTTTTAGTTTTTTCTTTTTTTGTGCTTTACTGCAATGTCCATCATTCTCTTACTTACTCTTTTCTGTTAAATATTGTATACTCAGTAATTTTCTGTTTAATTGGCCTCCACTTTTATCTCCTATTATGATTACCTCATCACTTCGGATCCTCTTCTTCCTGTGCTGTTAATGATTTGTCTTCCTGGCTTGAATTTTGCATCCTCCCCTATTTCATAGCCAAAGTCATCTTTCTGAATTGCAGACCTGCTTCGGAGGCTCTTTGTGTGGAATACAAGCGTGTTTATCCCTGGGCCCTCCCGACTCTCACCAACATTCTTTCTTGCACTGACTTTCTTTGAAACCTATGCTTCAGCCATGAAGAATTATCTGTGGCTCCTGTGGTTTAACAGCTGGTGTGCTCTTTCTGGAGCCCCTGGTACACAGGCTTTCCCTGTCTCTGCAAAGCTCTTGACTGTTCTCCACTCCACCCATTTGCCTTAAATACACCTACTTAGTTTTCATAAGTTATCTCAAGTATGAGTTCAAGCATCTTTGTCTTAAAGACTTTCCTGCTTTTGCTTCTCTCACAGTAGAATTGATCACTTTCCTGTGTAAGTCCCCACACTGCTTTCTTCTCAAGAGTGTTCAGGAGCAGCATTGAGCTTAATGAGATCTTAATAGAATCTCTTCATGACACCTACTATGTCCCAGGCTCCATTCTGAGCAATTTCCACAAACCGCTTACCTGGTTACTTATCTGTCTCTTTATATGGATGGAGAATGTCTTAATAATATTTTAAAGTTATTAGCTTTCAATAATATGAATAAAAGATGCAATCAGAGGAGAAATGTCAGTTCTTACCACAAATTTTAACTACTTGTATACTCTGCTACCACCGGCTTTTGATTCTGAGACCCATCCCTCTGGAGCTCTCTCTCACTTTCTCAGGGACTACTTTTTTTTTTTTTTTTAAATAATTATTTGCTTTCTTTTGTACATCTGCTTCAGTAACAGTATTGCCAATTTTCAAATCATAGCTTTGCAAGTGACTATGTCTTTGTACTTTAGTAACTTTATTTCTAAAATGTTGATATTTTGATAATTAAAAGAGCAATTCCTCTCCATTGCTTCCCTGCAAATAGGTTCATCAGTACCACCTTGCTAGATTTCGTACATGTGTGTTCAATATTTGTCTTTCTCTTTCTGACTCACTTCATTCTCTGCAGTAGACTCTCAGTTCATCCACCTCCTTAGGGCTGACTCAAATGCATTCCTTTTTAAGGCTGAGTAACATTCCATTGTACATATGTACCACAACTTCTGTATCCATTCATCTGCTGATGGACATCTAGGCTGCTTCCAGGTCCTAGCTATTGTAGCAAGTGCTGCAATGAACAGTGGGGTACATTGCTTCTCTGTCAGTTATGGTTTTCTCAGAGTGTGGAGATACAGACGTAGAGAGCGGACCCAAAGTGGGAGGGGGCTGCTTCTGCTGCTGCTGCTGCTCAGTTGCGTCAGTCGTGTCCGACTCTGTGCGGCCCACAGATGGCAGCCCACCAGGCTCCCCTGTCCCTGGGATTCTCCAGGCAAGAACACTGGAGTGGGTTGCCGTTTCCTTCGAGGGAGGGAGAGGGTGAAACAAATTGAGAGAGTGGCATGGAAATGTGTACGTTACCATATGTGAAATAGATAGCCAGTGGAAATTTGCGGTGTGACACAGGGAGCTGAATCCAGTGCTCTGTGACAACCTAGAGAGGATGCAGTGGGAGGAGGGAGGGAGGCTCACGGGGGAAGGGGCATCTGTATACCTGTGGCTGATTCATGCTGATATATGGCTGTGGCAGAGACCAGCACAAGATTGTAAAGCAATTACAATGAAAAATTAGCAACAAAAAAGAGCAATACAAGAAAGATGTGAAACAGTCCCTGATATAATGTAAATGCTGAACAAATGTTAATTATCAGATTATTAAAACTCATTTGCAGCAGCATATGAAATGCCTTATCATCATGTATTACCAAATATACTGTGGGCTGCTGTCCCCATCCAGCTACTGGCCCATTTTCATCTGTACTTCCTAACAAATTATTATGAAGAGTTTCCTATATTTGCTGTCTTGCTCTCATTCTCCTTCTTAACTCATTGAAATGGGGCTTTTATCCAAACCACACCAGTGAAGCAGATCTTATAACGTGAATTGAGGTCTCCAGTGATTGACACCATGTCAGTCAATTGTCAGTTCTCTTTCTTTGTCCCAGCTGACTTCGTAAGTGCAGTTGACATGGTTGCTGACTCCCTCCTTGAAAAAGTTTCTTCTTTAAACTTCAGGCATGTGGGGAGCCTGATTCTCCCCACTTTTGGGGCCCCTCTCTTTGCTGCTGGCCCCCCTGTTCTCTCCTCTGCAAGACCCCTGAAAGTAAGCATCCTCCAGGCCTCAGTCTTTGGCCCTGTTCTTTCATCTGTATTCTCTTTTAACCTGATCTGACCTGGTTCCATAGCTTCAGTTCAGTTCAGTCGCTCAGTCATGTCTGATTCCTTGCAACCCCATGGACTGCAGCATACCTGGCCTCCCTGTCCATCACCAACTCACAGAGTTTACTCAGACTCATGTCTATGGAGACAGTGATGCTATCCAAACATCTCATCCTCTGTCGGCCCCTTCTCTTCCACTTTCAATCTTTCCCAACATCATGATCTTTCAGATTAGTCAGTTCTTCCCAGTAGGTGGCCAATGTATTAGAGTTTCAGCTTCAGAATCAGTCCTTCCAATGAATAGTCAGGACTGATTTCCTTTAGGATGGACTGACTGGGTCTCCTTGAAGTCCAAGAGACTCTCAAGAGTCTTCTCCAATACCACAGTTCAAAAGCATCAATTCTTCAGTGCTCAGCTTTCTTTAGAGTCCCGTTCTCACATCCATACATGACTACTGGAAAACCATAGCTTTGACTAGACAGAGCTTTGTTGGCAAAATAACATCTCTCCTTTTTAATATGCTGTAAGAAATGAAGTAGCCATCATGGTCAACAAAAGAATCTGAAATGTAGTACTTGGATGCAATCTCAAAAATGACAGAATGATCTCTGTTCATTTCCAAGGCAAAACATTTAATATCACAGTAATACAAGTCTATGCCCCAACCAGTAACACTGAAGAAGCTGAAATTGAATGGTTCTATGAAGACCTACAAGACCTTTTAGAACTAACACCCCAAAATGATGTCCTTTTCATTATAGGGGACTGGAATACAAAAGTAGGAAGTCAAGAAACACCTGGAGTAACAGGCAAATTTGGCCCTGGAGTACAGAATGAAGGGGGGCAAAGGCTAATAGAGTTTTGCCAAGAAAATGCATTGGTCATAGCAAACACCCTCTTCCAACAACGCAAGAGAAGACTCTACACATGGACATCAACAGATGGTCAACATCGAAATCAGATTGATTATATTCTTTGCAGCCAAAGATGGAGAAGCTCTAAACAGTCAGCAAAAACAAGACTGGGAGCTGAATGTGGCACAGATCATGAGCTCCTTATTGCCAGATTCAGACTTAAATTGAAGAAAGTGGGGAAAACCACTAGACCATTCAGGTATGACCTAAATCAAATCCCTTATGATTATACAGTGGAAGTGAGAAATAGATTTAAGGGACTAGATCTGATAGAGTCCCTGATGAACTATGGATGGAGGTTCGTGATATTGTACAGGAGACCGGGATCAAGACCATCCCCATAGAAAAGAAATGCAAAAAAGCAAAATAGCCATCTGAGGAGGCCTTATAAATAGCTGTGAAAAGAAGAGAAGTGAAAAGCACAGGAGAAAAGGAAAGATAAAAGCACCTGAATGCAGAGTTCCAAAGAATAGCAAGGAGAGATAAGATAAGAAATAGAGGAAAAGAACAGAATGGGAAAGACTAGAGATCTCTTCAAGAAAATTAGAGATACTAAGGGAACATTTCATGCAAAGATGGGCTCGATAAAGGACAGAAATGGTCTGGACCTAACAGAATCAGAAGATATTACGAAGAGGTGACAAGAATACACAGAAGAACTGTATGAAAAAGATCTTCATGACCCAGATAATCACGATGGTGTGATCACTCATCTAGAGCCAGACACCCTGGAATGTGAAGTCAAGTGGGCCTTAGAAAGCATCACTATGAACAAAGCTAGTGGAGGTGATGGAATTCCAGTTGAGCTATTTCAAATCCTGAAGGATGATGCTGTGAAAGTGCTGCACTCAATATGCCAGCAAATTTGGAAAACTCAGCAGTGGCCACAGAACTGGAAAAGATTAGGTTTCATTCAAATTCCAAAGAAAGGCAATGCCAAAGAATGCTCAAACTACCACAAGGAGATCCAACCAGTCCATTCTGAAGGAGATCAGCCCTGGGATTTTTGGAAGGACTGATGCTAAAGCTGAAACTCCAGTACTTTGGTCACCTCATGCGAAGAGTTGACTCATTGGAAAAGACTCTGATGCTGGGAGGGATTGGGGACAGGAGGAGTAGGGGATGACAGAGGATGAGATGGCTGGATGGCATCATTGACTCTATGGACATGAGTCTGAGTGAACCCCGGGAGTTGGTGATGGACAGGGAGGCCTGGTGTGCTGCTCTTCTTGGGGTCGCAAAGAGTCGGATATGACTAAGCCACTGAACTGTACTGTACTGAGCGACTGAACTGAACTGAGGATGGTCATAACTTGTCTTCTAAGGAATGAATCTCTTAATTTGATGGCTATGGGCACCATGGGATTGGGGGCAGGAGGAGAAGGGGACGACAGAGGATGAGGTGGCTGGATGGCATCACCGACTAGATTGACTTGAGTTTGGGTGAACTCTGGGAGTTGGTGATGGATAGGGAGGCCTGGCATGCTGCAATTCATGGGGTTGCAAAAAGTTGGATACGACTGAGTGACTGAACTGAACTGACCACACAATTGCATTCATCTCACATGCTAGTAAAATAATGCTCAAAATTCTCCAAGCCAGGCTTCAGCAATATGTGAGCCGTGAACTTCCAGATGTTCAAGCTGGTTTTAGAAAAGGCAGAGGAACCAGAGATCAAATTGCCAACATCCGCTGGATCATGGCATCATTGACTCTATGGACATGAGTCTGAGTGAACCCCGGGAGTTGGTGATGGACAGGGAGGCCTGGTGTGCTGCTCTTCTTGGGGTCGCAAAGAGTCGGATATGACTAAGCCACTGAACTGTACTGTACTGAGCGACTGAACTGAACTGAGGATGGTCATAACTTGTCTTCTAAGGAATGAATCTCTTAATTTGATGGCTATGGGCACCATGGGATTGGGGGCAGGAGGAGAAGGGGACGACAGAGGATGAGGTGGCTGGATGGCATCACCGACTAGATTGACTTGAGTTTGGGTGAACTCTGGGAGTTGGTGATGGATAGGGAGGCCTGGCATGCTGCAATTCATGGGGTTGCAAAAAGTTGGATACGACTGAGTGACTGAACTGAACTGACCACACAATTGCATTCATCTCACATGCTAGTAAAATAATGCTCAAAATTCTCCAAGCCAGGCTTCAGCAATATGTGAGCCGTGAACTTCCAGATGTTCAAGCTGGTTTTAGAAAAGGCAGAGGAACCAGAGATCAAATTGCCAACATCCGCTGGATCCTCAAAAAAGCAAGAGAGTTCCAGAAAAACATCTGTTTCTTTTATTGACTATGCCAAAGCCTTGATGGTGTGGATCACAATAAACTGTGGAAAATTCTGAAAGAGATGGGAATATGAGACCACCTGATCTTCCTCTTGAGAAACTTATATGCAGGTCAGGAAGCAACAGTTAGAACTGGACATGGAACAACAGACTGGTTCCAAATAGGAAAAGGAGTACGTCAAGGCTGTATATTGTCACCCTGCTTATTTAACTTCTATGCAGAGTACATCATGAGAAATGCTGGACTGGAAGAANCCTCTTGAGAAATCTGTATGCAGGTCAGGAAGCAACAGTTAGAACTGGACATGGAACAACAGACTGGTTCCAAATAGGAAAAGGAGTACGTCAAGGCTGTATATTGTCACCCTGCTTATTTAACTTCTATGCAGAGTACATCATGAGAAATGCTGGGCTGGAAGAAGCTGGAATCAAGACTGCCGGGAGAAATATCAATAACCTCAGATATGCAGATGACACCACCCTTATGGCAGAAAGTGAAGAGGAACTAAAAAGCGTCTTGATGAAAGTGAAAGAGGAGAGTGAAAAAGTTGGCTTAAAGCTCAACATTCAGAAAACGAAGATCATGGCATCTGGTCCCATCACTTCATGGGAAATAGATGGGGAAACAGTGGAAACAGTATCAGACTTTATTTTTGGGGGCTCCAAAATCACTGCAGTTGGTGACTGCAGCCATGAAATTAAAAGATGCTTACTCCTGGAAGGAAAGTTATGACCAACCTAGATAGCATATTCAAAAGCAGAGACATTACTTTGCCAACTTAAGGTCCGTCTAGTCAAGGCTATGGTTTTTCCTGTGGTCATGTATGGATATGAGAATTGGACTGCCAAGAAAGCTTAGCACTGAAAACTGATGCTTTTGAACTGTGGTGTTGGAGAAGACTCTTGAGAGTCCCTTGGACTGCAAAGAGATCCAACCCGTCCATTCTGAAGATCAGCCCTAGGATTTTTGGAAGGAATGATGCTAAAGCTGAAACTCCAGTACTTTGGCTACCTCATGCGAAGAGTTGACTCATTGGAAAAGACTCTGATGCTGGGAGGGATTGGGGACATGAGGAGTAGGGGACGACAGAGGATGAAATGGCTGGATGGCATCATTGACTCTATGGACATGAGTCTGAGTGAACCCCGGGAGTTGGTGATGGACAGGGAGGCCTGGTGTGCTGCTATTCTTGGGGTCGCAAAGAGTCGGACATGACTGAGCCACTGAAGTCTACTGTACTGTACTGAGCAACTGAACTGAACTTAGGGTGGTCATAACTTGTCTTCTGAGGAATAAATCTCTTTTAATTTCATGGCCGCAGACACCATCTGCAGTGATTTTGGAGTCCCCCCAAAACAAAGTCTGTCACTGTTTCCACTGTTTCCCCATCTATTTGCCATGAAGTGATGGGACCAGATGTCATGATCTTAGTTGTCTGTTATCCATATGTCAGATAATACCCATATGTTGATGAATCCTCTTCTTTATGTTCCTAGCCATAATCACTTCCCTGGGATCCTCACTCCAATATGAACTGGTTACTGGGCACTACTACAGGGATGTCTAATATGCAACTGGGATGCAACATGCCCAGAGCAGAACTACTAACTCTTCTTCTCCAAAGGTTTCCTTCCCGCCAACCCTACCACGAGTAAGTGGCACACCATATACACTAGGCTGCAGCCTAGGACTCATCCTGGATTGCTTCCTTAATTTTGTTCTCTATTAGTGAAAGTCCCCACAATCTCTCTTTGTAACATTTCTACAATCCCTGACTCTACTTTTCATCCCTCCTTTAGTCTTCCTGACTTTCCAAAATATAAGTCTGATTAGGTCACCCTTCCCAGAAGTACTCTAAAACTTGCTGAGAATGAAAGTCAGTTCCTTGACATGGCCTAGAAGGCCTCTCATGAGCTTGTTCTTTTCTGTCTCTGGGATCTCATCTTCTAGTTCTTTCCTTGATCCCTTCACTATAAACACATTGGATTTCTTTGACCTTGAGCATACTAAGCCCTTATCAGTGCCTTTGCACTAGTGTTTCCTTCTTTAGTGATATCCTTTCCCTAGATATTTTCATGGATGTTGCCTTCTCATCATGCAAGTATCAGCTAAAATATAGTACTGAGTATCAACAGAATGGTCTATATTTATTTAGAATTCTTAATTAAAAATGACTCTTTTATTGATCTGTATTTTTTTATAACTGTTATGAAGTAGAGGTTTAACTTAATTTTCTCCCAAAATTTAGCCAATTGTTCCAGCACCATTTATTTAATAGGCAGCTATTTTCTCCACTAATTTGAAATGCCAATAGAAGACATCTCAACTGCTTGTACAGGCATTTTTTGTGAAGGAATTGGTGAGTGCATTTAACCCAGATTTGGATTTCACAGAATGGCCAGCAAGTCTTGTGGATGGTGGCCAAGGTTTATATTTGGTTGCAAATCCTTTGGTCTCCAGAGAATTTTAATTTTATGCTGCTGCTGCTGCTGCTGCTAAGTCGCTTCAGTCGTGTCCGACTCTGTGCGACCCCATAGACAGCAGCCCACCAGCTCATCCATCCCTGGGATTCTCCAGGCAAGAACACTGGAGTGGGTTGCCATTTCCTTCTCCACTGCATGAAAGTGAAAATTGAAAGTGAAGTCTCTCAGTCATGTCTGACTCCTAGCGATCCCATGGACTGCAGCCTACCAGGCTCCTCCATCCATGGGATTTTCCAGGCAAGAGTACTGGAGTGGGGTGCCATTGCCTTCTCCAATGTTATGCTAGCATCTACTATTCAAAGAAATTTATTTGTGAACAACACTCTTGAGAGCATCATAAGAAATGTCCAAGTTAAATACCTATTAACTACCTCCTTATCTGTAAAATATCTGGCCCATATTGTAAAGAGTCTGCCTGCAGTGCAGGAAACCTGGGTTCAATCCCTGGGTCAGGAAGATCCCATAGAGAAGGTAATGGCAACCCACTCCAGTATCCTTGCCTGGAAAATTCCATGGATGGAGGAGCCTAGCAGGCTACAGTCCACGACGGAGTCACAAAGAGTTGGATGTGAGTAAGCAACTTCACTCCTATCTGTAAAATATTTTTCTAGCCCCTTTAGCTGTGAATCTTATGATTCTAGGGTTGGGCTATTAAAAAAAACTTTTCTCATCTATTTTTCAATAAACTCTACCCATATATAGTGATATTTAAGATATACTGTGTTTCCATACAACATTTTTTGTTTGTTTGTTTGCCTTAGAGTATAGAAATTCAGCTGTTTCTAGGTATTTCTTTTTCTGGAAAAATATTTGTCAGCATCAAAGACAGTGCTTGTTGTTAGCATTTTGAGATTATAAACTTTGCCTAAAATCCATCTTTGTTCTCTTTTTAGCTCAGCTGCTGAGTTTCATTTTTACTATATGACCAGACAAAATGTTAATAATCGTGGGGCCCCTGGAGTATGCTAGAGTTGTGCAGGCTTTACTCTTTCACTCCTGTTAATGCAGGAAATTTCTGATCTTCCACACAGACTGAAATGCAGAAATATCAATGTTTGTTCAAGATCTCTTTTTCCCGAATAGCTGTGCTGATTTATACCTTATTTGGACAGTTTCCATATTGAAAGGCTCAGAATGCTCTACTGACTTCTTTTTTGCCCTCTAAGAAAAAGGTCTAAACATTTAAAATAGAAATAGCAAAGCTATGATGTGGGAAATATGGTCATAGGGAAGAATGTCATTTTGATAACAGAAAGCAGGAAAACTCCTGAACGGAGCTTGGCTTTGTTCTTGTCAGGGCTAAATAAATAATGCATTTCTCAAATCCTGTATCTTTGGATAAAAACCTAGGTTTGGGTAAAGAAGAAAGGCATTTCAACTTTGTCATTGGCCTTCAGATTGTTTCTGTTTTCCACCAATTCTGAAATTGCAGTCAATTAGGTACTTTTTCTTGTGACAGATTGGAAACCAGAAGGGAGCTTTATGAATTCAAACAGAGAAATTTGAGCTAAAAATGTCTGTAAAGTACTGCTTTGCACATTTTCTCTTTAGAATTTACAGAGTACATTAATTTTTTGATAAAAGCAATTATGAGATGTTTTAGGCTTAGCCTTCTGTAAAGTTAATAGAAGACATGCCCTATTTTGATTTCCTAATTTTTAAATGTATTTATTTTAATCATTTGCATTCTGCTGAAAAATTGATAGGCTGATTGGAATAGGATCTCATAAACCTGAATCCTCACACTTTCTCCTTGATTATCAATTCTTACGTTTTTAGACTTGATTTTGTGTTGATGATCCATGAGAGCTAAACTTTTTTGAGTTTGTAGCACCATCTGGGCTTCTCATTCTAAGTCTGTGAAATGAAAATGATATATTTCCTTTTATGGTTGGCCATAAGCTTTTGGTTTCTTAAGAGCAAAGCTTCCCACTCAGGGTTCCAGTGGCCTGTCTGTGTCCATGAGCAGAACTTACAAGAGGGAAATTAGGGATGATCTACAGCCTGGGTCAGCATCTCGTTCAGTTCAGTTCCGTCGCTCAGTCGTGTCCGACTCTTTGCGACCACATGAATCGCAGCACGCCATGACTCCCTGTCCATCACAATCTCCCGGATTCACTCAGACCCACGTCGTTGGAGTCAGTGACGCCATCCAGCCATCTCATCCTCGGTCGTCCCCTTCTCCTCCCGCCCCCAATCCCTCCCAGCATCAGAGTCTTTTCCAATGAGTCAACTCTTCGCATGAGGCGGCCAAAGTACTGGAGCTTCAGCTTTAGCATCATTCCTTCCAAAGAAATCCCAGGGCTGATCTCCTTCAGAATGGACTGGTTGGATCTCCTTGCAGTCCAAGTGACTCTCAAGAGTCTTCTCCAACACCACAGTTCAAAAGCATCAATTCTTCGGCGCTCAGCCTTCTTCACAGTCCAACTCTCACATCCATACATGACCACAGGAAAAACCATAGCCTTGACTAGATGGACCTTAGTCAGCAAAGTAATATCTCTGCTTTTGAATATGCTATCTAGGTTGGTCATAACTTTTCTTCCAAGGAGTAAGCATCTTTTAATTTCATGGCTGCAGTCACCATCTGCAGTGATTTTGGAGCCCAGAAAAATAAAGTCTGACACTGTTTCTACTGTTTCCCCATCTATTCCCCATGAAGTGATGGGACCAGATGCCATGATCTTAGTTTTCTGGATGTTGAGCTTTAAGCCAATTTTTACACTCTCCTCTTTCACTTTCATCAAGAGGCTTTTTAGCTCCTCTCCACTTTCTGCCATAAGGGTGGTGTCACCTGCATATCTGAGGTGACTGATATTTCTCCCAGCAGTCTTGATTCCAGGTTGTGTTTCTTCCAGTCCAGCGTTTCTCATGATGTACTCTGCAAATAAGTTAAATAAGCAGGGTGACAATATACAGCCTTGACATACTCCTTTTCCTATTTGGAACCAGTCTGTTGTTCCATGTCCAGTTCTAACTGTTGCTTCCTGACCTGCATACAGATTTCTCAAGAGGAAGGTTAGGTGGTCTGGGATTCCCATCTCTCTCAGAATTTTCCACAGTTTATTATGATCCACACAGTCAAAAGTTTTGGCATAGTCAATAAAGCAGAAATAGATTTTTTTTTTTAATTCTCTTGCTTTTTCCATGATTCAGGGGATGTTGGCAATTTGATCTCTGGTTCCTTTGCCTTTTCTAAAACCAGCTTAAACATCTGGAAGTTCATGGTTCATGTATTGCTGAAGCCTGGCTTGAAGAATTTTGAGCATTATTTTACTAGTGTGTGAGATAAGTACAGTTGTGCAGTAGTTTGAGCATTTTTTGGCATTGCTTTTCTTTGGAATTTGAATGAAACCTGATCTTTTCCAGTCCTGTGGCCACTGCTGAGTTTTCCAAATTTGCTGGCATATTGAGTGCAGCACTTTCACAGCATCATCTTTCAGGATTTGGAATAGCTCAACTGGAATGCCATCACCTCCACTAGCTTTGTTCATAGTGATGCTTTCTAAGGCCCACTTGACTTCACATTCCAGGATGTCTGGCTCTAGATGAGCGATCATACCATCATGATTATCCAGGTCATGAAAATCTTTTTTGTACAGTTCTGTGTATTCTTGCCACCTCTTCTTAATATCTTCTGCTTCTGTTAGATCCATACCATTTCTGTCCTTTATCAAGCCCGTCTTTGCATGAAATGTTCCCTTGGTATCTCCGATTTTCTTGAAGAGATCTCTAGTCTTTCCCATTCTGTTGTTTTCCTCTATTTCTTTGCATTGATCGCTGAATAAGGCTTTCTTATCTCTTCTTGCTATTCTTTGGAACTTTGCATTCAGATGCTTATATCTTTCCCTTTCTCCTTTGGTTTTTGCTTCTCTTCTTTTCACAGCTATTTGTAAGGCTTCCCCAGACAGCCATTTTGCTTTTTTGCATTTCTTTTCCATGAGGATGATCTTGATCCCTGTCTTCTGTACAATGTCACGAACCTCATTCCATAGTTCATCAGGCACTCTTTCAGATCTAGACTCTTAAATCTATTTCTCACTTCCACTGTATAATCATAAGGAATTTGATTTAGGTCATACCTGAATGGTCTAGCGGTTTCCCCTACTTTCTTCAATTTAAGTCTGATTTTGGCAATAAGGAGTTCATGATCTGAGCCACAGTCAGCTCCTGGTCTTTTTTTTTGCTGACTGTATAGAGCTTCTCCATCTTTGGCTGCAAAGAATATAATCAATCTGATTTCGGTGTTGACCATCTGGTGATGTCCATGTATTGAGTCTTCTCTTGTGTTGTTGGAGGAGGGTGTTTGCTATGACCAGTGCATTTTCTTGGCAAAACTCTATTAGTCTTTGCCCTGCTTCATTCCGCATTCCAAGGCCAAATTTGCCTGTTACTCCAGGTGTTTCTTGAATTCCTACTTTGCATTCCAGTCCCCTCTAATGAAAAGGACATCTTTTTTGGTTGTTCGTTCTAAAAGGTCTTGTAGGTCTTCATAGAATTGTTCAACTTCAGCTTCTTCAGCATCACTGGTTGGGGCATAGACTTGGATTACTGTGATATTGAATGGTTTGCCTTGGAAACGAACAGAGATCATTCTGTCATTTTTGAGATTGTATCCAAGTACTGCATTTTGGACTCTTTTGTTGATCATGATGGCTACTCCATTTCTTCTGAGGGATTCCTGCCCACAGTAGTAGATATAATGGTCATCTGAGTTAAATTCACCCATTCCAGTCCATTTTAGTTCTCTGATTCCTAGAATGTCAACATTTACTCTTGCCATGTCCTGTTTGATCACTTCCAATTTGCCTTGATTCATGCACCTGACATTCCAGGTTCCTATGCAATACTGCTCTTTACAGCATCAGACCTTGCTTCTACCACCAGTCACATCCACAGCTGGGTTTTATTTTCACTTTGGCTCCATCCCTTCATTCTTTCTGAAGTTATTTCTCCACTGATTTCCAGTAGCATATTGGGCAGCTCGTGGTCATGCTTTTTCTCCTATACGATCTGTTCTAAATTTCCTTGCTTTCAGTTAGCATTTCTGCTGGTTTTGGTGCCTTAACTGGTGTTGTGACCCAAGCTCTCCTTCCTGAGGGGTTTGAGCCCCTAATAATTCTACCCTTCTCCAGTTATGGCTGTTACACGTGTCCATTTACAGTTGAAATTGGAGAAAGGAGCACCAGAGTTGTTTGAGCGGATCACTTGAATTCCAGATATATTCCTCCTTGTCTGCACCTCCATCTGCTAATTAGGGTCAATTACTCTGCCATGATAATGACCATTCTTTTTGTCTGTTGGCCCCTGGACACGGGAATTCAAAGTACCCAAGTTATAGTCTTAGCTTGTAATTCAGTGAGCTCTTTGTTGTGTTTCCTGACAAGACAGTCCCCTTATCTTTGGATCAAGACTTGAACCCTGCAGGGCCCAGAGCTGTGGGAACAGGAAGCACAAAACGCCCCCATGAGACACTGGGAATGATGATCACTGGGGGCTATTTCTGCTTCTGTGCTTCAGTCCTGGATCCATATCAGCTTTTTAGTGAGGAACAGAAGTCGCTGATTCAGTGTGTCTGCATCCTAAAGGATGACGCACCCATCTTTACAGAGTATTGCTTCTGAGCTGACTTTCTAGCCCAAGTGATACACAGTGAAGGGCCGGGGTGAAGCTCATTATTGAATTCAATAGGATTAAAGAAACGATTGTATACTGAAAATGGGGTACCCAGTTTCTCCTCTCAGGGTGGACTGATTCTCAGGACACATGTAACCAGAGAGGAGATCAGAAGTTTTGTGTTTGGATAATAAATGCCCAATCAAATGCATTTGGTAATACCTCAGTGAATGTCCAGTTCTCTGCTGATGGCGCGATTGCTTTTAAAATCAAATTATCTGTTATAAACAGTACTGCAATGAACATTGGGGTACACGTGTCTGTTTCAGTTCTGATTTCCTCAGTGTGTATGCCCAGCAATGGGATTGCTGGGTCATAAGGCAGTTCTATTTCCAGTTTTTAAAGGTATCTCCACACTGTTTTCCATAGTGGCTGTACTAGTTTGCATTCCCACCAACAGTGTAAGAGGGTTCCCTTCTCTCCCCACCCTCTCCAGCATTTATTGTTTGCAGATTTTGGATCGCAGCCATTCTAACTGGTGTGAAATGGTACCTCATTGTGGTCTTGATTTGCATTTCTCTGATAATAAGTGATGTTGAGCATCTTTTTATGTGTTTGTTAGCCATCTGTATGTCTTCTTTGGAGAAATGTCTATTTAGTTCTTTGGCCCATTTTTTGATTGGGTGGTTTATTTTTCTGGAATTGAGCTGCATAAGCCAGGACATGGAAACAACCTAGACGTCCATCAGCAGATGAATGGATAAGAAAGCTGTGGTACATATACACAATGGAGTATTACTCAGCCATTAAAAAGAATACATTTGAATCTGTTCTAAGGAGATGGATGAAACTGGAGCTGATTATACAGAGTGAAGTAAGCCAGAAAGACAAATACCAATACAGTATACTAACACATATATTTGGAATTTAGAAACATGGTAATGATAACCCTGTATGCGAGACAGCAAAAGAGACACAGATGAAGAGAACGGACTTTTGGACTCTAAGGGAGAGGGGGAGGGTGGGAGGATTTGGGAGAATGGCACTGAAAGATGTATACTATCATGTAAGAAACGAATCGCCAGTCTATGTTTGATACAGGATACAGGATGCTTGGGGCTGGTGCAGGGGGATGATCCAGAGAGTTGATATGGGGTGGGAGGTGGTGGGAGGTGGGGGGTGTTCAGGATTGGGAACTCATGTACACCTGAGATGGATTCCATTCAATGTATGGCAAAACCAATACAGTATTGTAAAGTAAAATAAAGTAAAAATAAAAATTAAAAAATAATAAAATAAAAAATAAAAGACAAAGACCAAAAAAAAAAAAAAATCAAATTATCTGAACTGTTTGAACATTTGAAAAATAGTAATTGTAGGCATTTTGCAGGTATGATGGGCACATGGAGAAAAGTTGAGCATAGTACATAGAAAACTAAGAAAGTATATTTTAAAGAAAAAACCATGTACTAACTTCTCAATTTATTGATGTGTCGTATTTATTGTCTCCTACTGGAATATCAGAGCCAAGGTGCCTGAGAACTCTGTCTGTTCAGAGATATTCCAAACGCTTAGAATGGAGCCTGCCACTTCAGAGAGCTGAGGAAACAATTGAAGATAGCCCCATTGGTGCCTTGGAATATGGTTAAGCATCAGTAAATATTTGCTGAATGGGGTTGAATGATCTGATAAATGCTGCCAGGTGGCACAGTGGTAAAGAATCTGCTGCCAGTGTAGGAGATGTGAGTTTGATTCCTTGGTTGGGCAGATCCCCTGTAGGAGGAAATGGCAGCCTGCTCCAGTATTCTTGCCTGGAAAATCCCATGGACAGAGGAGCCTATCCTTGTAGATTGTTGTGCTCCGGTCCATGGGGTCACAAAGGGTCAGGGATACTTGAGTATGAACACACGCATGCGCACACACACACGAGGAGTGAACTATACCTCGAGCTTTTATTTGTTCTTTCAGTATCAATTTGACCCTTTAAAAATTAATTTAGTTATCATCATATATATTATAATGAGCGTGTGCTAAGTCACTTCAGTCATGTCCGACTCTTTGCGACCTATGGACTGTGGTCTGCCAGGGGATCCTTCAGGCAAGAATGCTGGAGTGGGTTGCCACTTCCTCCTCCAGGGGATCTTCCTAGCCCAGGGATCAAACCCAGGTCTCCTGTGTTGCAGGCAGATTCTTTACCACCGAGCCACCGGGGAAACCCAATATATTATAATAATATAACATATTTACTAATGGGGCTTCCCTGGTGGCTCAGATGGTAAAAGAATCCGCCTGCAATGCAAGAGACCTGGGTTTGGTCCTTCAGTCAGGAAGATCCCCTGGAGAAGGGAATGGCAACCACTCCAGTATTCTTACCTGGAGAGTTCCTTGGACAGAGGGACTGTAATATACAATTATACGCCAGCAATGGAAAAGGAGATCTTTTCAACAAAGGGTACAGTAGATACATGGTTCAATATAAACACTTATTTTTAAAAGCATCTGTTGTATGAGTTGCTTGCTTGCAGTCAATGCAGTGATGCAGCTTTGAAATTATAGATATACCTTGTTTTATCGCACCTTATTTTTTTTTTATTGTACTTCACATGTTCTGTGTATTTTCAAATTGAAATTTTGTGGCAACCCTGCATTGAACAAATTTATTGTTTTTTTTTTTTTCTAACAACATTTGCTCACTTCATGTCTCTGTTACACTTTGTTAATTCTTGAAGTATTTCAAGCTTTCTCATTATTGTTATATTTTTAGGGCGATCTATGATCAGTGATCTTTGATGTCACTATTGTAATTGTTATGGGGCACCACAAACCATGTCCATATAAGATGGTAAACTTAATAAATGTTGTGTTTGTTCTGACTATTTCACCAACCAGCCATTCCCTACCTCTCTCCTTGGGCCTCCCTGTTCCCCAGGTCACAGCACTGCTGGAGTTTGACCAGTTAACAACCCTACAGTGGCCTCTAAGTGAAAGAGTTGCAAGTCTCTTCATTTAAAATCAAGAACTAAACATGTTTAAGCTTAATGATCACAGCATGTTGAAAGCTAGGCCTCTTGCACCAAACAGTTAGCAAAGGCAGGACTCTTGAAGGGAATGAAAATGCTATTCCAGTGAACACATGAATGATAAGAAAGCAAAACAGCCTTGTTGCCTTTATGATGAAAGTTTTAGTGGCCTGGATAGAAGATCCAATGAACCACAACATCCCCTCAAGCCAAAGCCTAATCCAGAGCAAGGCCCGCGCCTCTCTTCGTTCAGTGAAGGCTGAAAGAAATGAGGAAGCTGCAGAAAAGTTTGAAGCTAGCAGAAGTTGGTTCATGAGGTTCAAGGGAAAGAAGCCACCTTCATAACATAAGCGTTCAGGGTGAAGCAGCAAGTGCTGATGAAGAAGCTCCAGTTTCAGAAGATCTACCTAAGATGGTGAGAGTGGCACCAAATAAGAGATTTTCAGTGTAGAAGAAACAGCCTTCTGTTAGAAGAAGAATGCCATCTAAGACTTTCATAGCTAGAGAGAAGAAACCGATGCCTGACTTCAGTGCTTCAAAGGCCAATCTGACTCCTTTGCAGCTGGTGACTTGAAGTTGAAGCCAGTGCCTGTACTCACTGACCACTTGGAAGTCTAAGGGCCCTTAAAAATTATGCTAAATATTTTCTGGTTGTACTATAGACATGGAACAACAAAGCCAGAATGGCAGTACATCTGTGACAACATGGTTTACGGACCATTTTAAACCCACTCTTGAGACCTACTGCTCAGAAAAAAGATTCCAGAGATGTTACTGCTCATTGATGATGCACCTCGTCACCCAAGAACTGTAATGGATGTATACAGTGAGGTTAATGTGGTGTCCGTGCCTGCTGACACAGCTCTCATTCATTCTCCAGCCCACAGAGCAAGGAGTCATTTGGACTTTCAAGCCTTATTTAAGAAGTACATTTTGTAAAGCTATAGCTGTCATAGATAGTGATCCTCTAGCGGATATGGGCAAAGTAAATTGAAAACCTTCTGGAAAGGATTCACCATTCTAGATTCCATTAGGGTCATTTTTAATTCATGTGAAGAGGCCAAATATCAACATTAATAGACCTTTTTGAAATAAGTTGATTCTAACCCTCATGGATAACTTTGAGGGGTTCAACTTGAGTGGATAAAGTAACTGCAGATGGGATGGAAATAGCAAGAGAACTAGAAGTCGAGGCTGAAAATGACTGAATTGCTGCAGTCACATGATAGGTCTTCCATGGACGGGGAGTTCCTTCTTCCAGCTAAGCAATAATTGGTTTCTTGAGCTGGAATCTACTCCTGGTGAACATGCCATGAGGGTTGTGGAGTGACAACAAAGGATTTAGAATATGACATAAACTTAGTGGGTAAAGCAGCAGCAGGGTTTGAGAAGACTGATGCCCATTTTGAAAGAAGTTTTACTTGGGTAAAGTGCTATCAAACAGCATTGCCTTCGATAGAGAAATCATTTGTGAAAGGAAGAGCCAATTATGCAGCAGACTGCATTGTTGTTTTATTCTAAGAAATCGCCACAGCCACCTCAGCCTTCAGCAACAACCACCTGATCAGTCACCAACCATCAGCTTCAAGGCAAGAACCTCCATCAGCAACTCACTGAAGACTTGAATGGTGGTTAGCATTTTTTAGCAATAAAATATTTTCAAAATTAAGCTGTGTACATTGTTTTTAGACATAAATCTATTGCACATTTAATGAACTATAGCGTAACTCAGTATGCCAACAAATTTGGAGTGGCCAAGGAGTGGAAAAGATCAGTTTTCACTCCAATCCCAGAGAAAGGCAATGCCAAAAAATGTTCAAACTACGATACAACTGCAGTCATCTCACACGCTAGCAAAGTAATGCTGAAAATTCTCCAAGCTAGACTTCAACAGTACGTTAACCGAGAATTTCTGTATTTCAGGCTGGATTTAGAAAAGGCAGAGGAACCAGAGAGCAAATTGCCAACATCTGTTGGATCATCAAAAAAGCAACAAAATTCCAGAAAAACATCTACTTCTGCTTCATTGACTACACTAAAGCCTTTGACTGTGTGGATCATAGCAAACTGTGGAAAATTCTTAGAGAGATGGGAATACCAGACCACTTTACCTGCCTCCTGGGAAACATGTATGCAGGTCAAAAAGCAACAGTTAGAGCCAGACATGAAACCACAGACTGGTTCCAAATTGGGAAAGGAGTCAAGGCTGTATATTGTCACCCTGCTTATTCAACTTATATGCAGAGAACATCATATGAAATGCCAGACTGGATGAAGTACAAGCTGGAATCAGATTGCAAGAGAAATATGAATAACCTCACAAATGCAGATGACACCACCCTTATGGCTTTTTGAAATAAGTTGATTTTAACCCTCATGGATAATTTTGAGGGGTTCAAGACTTCAGTGGATGAAGTAACTGCAGATCTGATGGAAATAGCAAGAGAACTAGAAGTAGAGGCTGTACTAGAAGTAGAAAGCAAAGAGGAACTAGAGAGCCTCTTGAAGAAAGTGAAAGAGGAGAGTGAAAAAGCTGGTTTAAAATTCAACATTCAGAAACTAAGATCATGGCATCCGGTCCCATCACTTCACGGCAAATAGATGGGGAAACAATGGAACAGTGACAGACTTGATTTTCTTGGGCTCCAAAATCAGTGCAATGGTGACTGCAGCCATGAAATTAAAAGATGCTTACTCCTTGGAAGGAAAGTTATGACAAACCTAGACAGCATATTAAAAAGTAGAAACGTTACTTTGCTGAAAAAGGTCCTTATAGTCAAAACTACGTTTCTCCAGTAGCCAAGTACGAATGTGAGAGTTGGACCATGAAGAAGACTGAGCACCAAAGAATTGATGCTTTTGAACTGTGGTGTTGGAGAAGACTGTTGTGAGTCCCTTGGATTGCAAGGAGATCCAACCAGTCCATCCTAAAGGAGATCAGTCCTGAGTCATGAAATTGTAATTAAATTGTCAACACCTATAGTGCCCTAATGTTGTTATTCTGAGAAAGGATACAGGACAGGGGTTGGGTCGATGACTCCAGATGAGAAATGGGGGTACTGAGTTGTGAAAAAATGTGGCGTTTAGGACACTCTGGGGATAGAAAGGGAATGATAAAGCTAGAGACTTTTAGAGCAAAATAAATCTGAAACCTAGCAGGAAACCCATATGAAAAAGTCTCAGCTTCCTCTGGATGCAAAGGGCAGAGAGAAACAGTTCTTGCCTTGCAACAAAGGCTAAGCCAGCAAGGAATGACAGACCTGCCCAATCACAGTTTATAGCTGAGAATTTCCCAAGTTGTAGCCAAGCAGACGTTTAGTTTAAGTAGCTAATTCTCTTTGTTTTACTGGAGGAGAACATAGGTAAATGTGGAAGCAGATGCTGCGGGCTATAGGGAAGCACCCTTGTAAGCACCTTCTGTACTATAGTGATGAAAGACACCAAAGTGGCAGATTTATTGGATAATTAAAGATGAATCATGCAGGGAAGTAGCCAGAACTTCGTGAGATGTATGTTGTTTCAAGCAGTTATTAATTCTGTGCTATAATTAGCAGCAGATGATTTTGAGTAGAGCCAATTTGATTATTGTCTCTTTGCTATTGCATGTAACAATTTCCAAGTGTGCTAGTGCAGATGAGAGTCAAGATAGAGGGTAAGATGCAGATGTAGAATTGGACAGCCCCAGAGACCACCGTTTGGTGGAGATCTTTCTATTTGAGTATTACACTGGTCAATACATACTTTTAAAAAGAGGTCTAACCTCCTAGCAATCTAATAAATCTACTTCTCAAGGGGTTCATGTTACTGAATACAATAAGAACCATTGCAAAACAACACCTGAATAGGTTCCTTTGTGAAGATTTGCAAATGTGGCAGTAACAGAGAATAATGTAGAATTTCTTTTAACACCCAGAGTGAAGATTAGCTTCCATTTTACAGCTGCATCTAGTTATATCAGTATATCAATTAATTTTTGCTTATGTATGGAAACAAAGTCTACATTATTGAGAAATGCCAGGGTATGTATTCTATTTCTCTTAAAATGAATTAGCTGGAAAGGTCCCAGGGGATGAACCCCAGGATGAGTGTAATCAAGTACAGACACCTGCATGGATCCTGTCAGTGCTCTGCCTGCGTCTCCTCTGAGTTAGCTCCATTTCCCTCTGTCCTGTTTCCTTTGCGCTTCCTTTTTGGAAGGAATACCCTCCAGGCTGCTGGAGCTAGCTTTGCTTCTGTGCAAGGAGAGCAGGGAGTGTCTGGGCATTTAGTCCCCAGATCTAGCCCGTAATCAGTGATGGACAGGTTGAGGTAATACATCTCAATCTCCCTTGCCCTGAGGGGACAGTGGCCTGCTCTCAAGTCCCAGTGGGATTGAGCTGAAGCTACGTTCTCCAGGACTTGGCTTGAAATCTCAGCCTTGCACGACTCCCGTCTCTGTCCTGTCTCCTTACCCCATGTCCAGATTGTTTATTTCAGAATATTTCCTAGTAAATCAGTTTTACATGATACATGAATCCACATCTTGGGGTCCCCTCATGGAGAAGCCAACCTGGGCACTTGCCCTATGCAGTTAGAATTGGAATGCCATGGAGTGGCAGACCGTTGTGTTATAATTCCTAATGTTTCCATTCTATTTCTATTCATTCCATTACTGACTTGCCTCTTACCATCATTCCTGCTGCTTTTTCCTACAGAAATCGCCCACTGGTCTTCTGTAGGTTTTTAGGATAGGTATGCATTGTTAAAGATTCATACTGTATATAAGTAAGCCTCTACATATGCCTATTAGTAGGTTACCTGAGACTTTAGTTAAATAAATGAGAGACTTCAGCTATTTTTATACTTGGGAAGGGAATTCCTCTTTAGCATTCAGATCCATGAATCTGCTTTGTAAACAAATTGCTTCCTATACCAGTTTATTTCAGTGCATTGGAAGCAGCACTAAAAATCTATCTGGTATCTGCATAAATCTGTAAATAGAAGAGGGAAGAAGAAAAATGAGAAGTGGGGGAAGGTTGCTAATATTTATTGGGAATCTACTATATACCAGACACTATATGTGACCTGAAGAATGGCAGGTTAAGGAACTTGCCCCAAGGTCACACAATTAATAGCAGTCAGGCAGGAATTTAAACCTGAACAGAAGTGAGGGAACAGAAGCTTCTGTGTCATTTGAGGGAAACCTGTACTCTTATACATTATGATGATTCTGCTTCTGCTATCTTCATGCAAGCTTGTCAGTCTTCTTGGTTAAATTTACCACTGGCCCATTTTCCCCATTCTTACAGCCAAGGATCTATGTCAGGCTTCGATGGACTGCTGCCAGCTGCTCTGCGCACTCCCTTTTGCATAGGAAGCCAGCATCACCTTTTTAGAGTGCCCCGGCATCTCCAGAACACAGCTGTCATTCCCCAGTCCCTCTTTCCATAAAATTAAAAACATCTTTTATTATGGTCTTAGAGACTTTCCACGAGTAGGAGGACAGTTCTCCTTTTGCCTGTTGCTGTTATTGTCCATTGGCTTTGACACACGCTTCTGTCTTAGCAGGGTAAACCAATTTGCTTTTAAGCAATGCACAAGCCAGACATGGGCCTAGGACATCTAAATTCTTTCTCTCCTGACTGCTCCCACGTGTGCCTTTTCCATGTGATGTCCACCAGGCCCTGGTACCGGAACCCTTACCAGCAGAGAGGAGGCCTCAGTCTTTATCCACAGGTCCTCACCTGACTGTGCACACTCCTCCCAGCCCGACTCAGACCCTAGCCTGAGGGGCTTCCATATCCTTCAATGGGCCGGCTCTTTGTTTTCCTGTTTTGAATATTCATGCATTATTATTCATTCTCCTCAAACAATCCATCACTTGGTGAAACCTCTGATTTCCTGGTAAACTTTATGCTATTTTGATAACTTTGTGTTTATTTGTGAGATAGCAGAGTTTAGAGCTTAGAACTGAGAGCAACTTTTGAGGCCCTCTAATCCAATCTTCTCAATTTAATTTGTACAATTTATGACCTAAAACATTTCATAATTTCAGAAGTCATGTAATTTTCAGTTCAGGAAACTTTGACGACAGAAGAAAACAAAAAACAAGGATCACATGTAGCATTACTGTCCAATGATAACTGTTACTGATATTTTGATGTGTATATTTAAAAGAAATAGCTTTTATGCTTGTCTTATAAAAATTTAAGTATGGATATTTTATGTGTTTCATATATGTTTTTAAGATATTTTAATTAGGCATGTAATGAGTGCATACTCACTGTTAAAAATTCTAACAATATAGATAAATTGAAATTTCCCCTTGTTCCCTCTTCCCTATTCACCTTCCCAGTCTGTTTTCTCCTCAGACTTAATTGCTATTAATCAGTTCAGTGTAGTCTTTTAAAATCTGTTTCATATACACATATACATATAGAAATATTTAGTTTTTCTTGCATATATATTTATATTAATTGTGTCATTATCTGCATTTGTCTGAAACTTACTTCCTCACTTAGTAATATGCTTTAGACATCTATCTATGTCAGTCTATCATTTCATTCTGGATCCTGACAGAAAATAAATAGCTCAAATAAAGTTAAGTAATTTCAAGGCAGTTTGGTGATAGCCTGAACTTCATGGCCAGGGTGTAGGGAGATCATAAGAGGCAGTGCCGTACTCTGAGGTTAGTAATAACGAGGGCATTGTTTTCACCTCTAGACTGGGGCAGAGGAGATATAGGGGGTGAGAAAGACGGGGTGTGGGGATGGAGGGAGGAAAAGAATGGGGGTAGGGGTGGGAAGAGAGAGACGTGCTGAATGAGCTGCTTGGCAGGACCAAGATTCAGCAGGGGGAACCAAATGTTGAAGTCTGCCCCCCACCATAGCATATTTGGACATGGCGCCATTGGGAGGTAATTAGGGTTAGATGAAGTCATAGGGTGGGGTCCTCATGGTGGGATTAGTGCCCTCATAATAGAGGACAAAAGAGCGTACTCATTCTCGCTCCACACCCAGGCACTGAGAAAAGGGCCTGCTGGCACATAGTGAGACAGTAGACATCTGCAAGCCAGGAACAGCACTCTCACCAAAACCAAACCCTGCGGGACCTCGGTCATGGAGTTGACCGCTTCCAGAACTGTGCAGAAAGAAAATCCTGTTGTTTAAGTTACCCAGTCTATGGCTTTTTGTTATGTATCCCCTCTGATCTTGGAGGGGGGTCTTCCTTGGCTGAATCCGGTGGGAACCTGGAGAGCTAGAGAGTTGTTGATGCAGCCCATGTCAGCCTCCCTAGGTTCAGCAGGCATGTGCATGAAGATTTAACTTGTTCATAAATTTACAGTGCCTCTAGATGACAGGCTTTGTTTTAAGGCGATAAGGTGAAAAAAGCTACTGTCATTCAGCAGCTCACACTATTGTATGCAGCTAGTGTTCCATAGACTGCAGAGTGTTTCTTGACTTTCTTGTGTGAGTTTGTTAATGATTTGTTACTGATAGGAATTTGTGTCACTTTAACTTTTCCTTCTTTAAACAGTGCTTTATGAATATTTATGTTTATGCATCTTTCTGTACATATAATAATATTTCTCTCTGGTAGAGTCTAAGGCAATGGCAGCCCACTCCAGTACTCTTGCCTGGAAAATCCCATGGGCGGAGGAGCCTGGTGGGCTGCAGTCCATGGGGTCGCACAGAGTCGGACACGACTGAGCGACTTCACTTTCACTTTTCACTGTCATGCGTTGGAGAAGGAAATGGCAACCCACTCCAGTGTTCTTGCCTGGAGAATCCCAAGGACAGGGGACCTGGTGGGCTGCTGTCTATGGGGTCGCACAGAGTCAGACACGACTGAAGTGACTTAGCAGTAGCAGCAGAGTCTAAAAAGTAGAATTGCTGGATTAAAGGATATAGGCATGAAAGTGTTAGTCAGTTGAGTCTGACTCTGTACAACCCCATGGACTGTAGCCTCTGCCTATGGGATTCTCCAGACAAGAATATTGGAATGGGTAAGCCATT
The DNA here is from genome assembly GCA_006408695.1 of Aepyceros melampus. Classification (NCBI taxonomy): domain Eukaryota; kingdom Metazoa; phylum Chordata; class Mammalia; order Artiodactyla; family Bovidae; genus Aepyceros; species Aepyceros melampus. The sequence continues at coordinate 78,607 of SJXQ01003076.1, read as the reverse complement.
CCCTTCTCCAGGGGATCTTCCCAACCCAGGGACTGAACCTGGGTCTCCCACATTGCAGGCAGACTCTTTACTGTCTGAGCCACCAGGATTTAATATTAAATAAGCTGATCTAAATTATACTTCTACAAATAGGTTATGAGTGTTTATTTCTCCTCCCACAATGATAGTTACTATCATTCTCTCAAAGCTTACCAATCTGATGCAGGGCAGACTGGGAACAGACATAGTGATTGTTTGAGTTTCAGTTTTGCTGACTATTGGTAGGGAGAAGGCAATGGCACCCCACTCCAGGACTCTTGCCTGGAAAATCCCATGGATGGAGGAGCCTGGTGGGCTGCAGTCCATGGGGTCACTAAGAGTCTGACATGACTGAGTGACTTCACTTTCACTTTTCACTTTCATGCATTGGAGAAGGAAATGGCAACCCACCCAGTGTTCTTGCCTGGAGAATCCCAGGGATGGGGGAGCCCGGTGGGCTGCCATCTATGGAGTCGCACAGAGTCGGTCACGACTGAAGCGACTTAGCAGCAGCAGCAGCAGACTTTTTGGTGTTGGCCATTCTGCAGCTGTCCTTTTCTTATATGTTCCATTTCCTTCTACTCTCATTTGCCCTCTGTCCTTCAGGGAGTCCTCGGAAATTTGTGTGCCCAAGAGTACTGCTTGTTCTTCAGGAATATTCCATCCCCTTCTCCAGGGGATCTTCCCGACCCAGGGACTGAACCCAGATCTCCTGCATTGCAGGCAAATTCTTTACCAGCTGAGCCACCAGGGAAGCCTATTACAGAATTCAAATATGTTTTTCATATTATATTTGTGATTGGAGGGAGAAGACTAGTGCATGAACTATCTTAGGTATTGCCAGACTTTTGCTGTGAAAGGCCACGTAGTAAGTGTTCGAGGATTTGCAGACCAAATGGTATCTCTCACAAGTACTCCTTTCTGCCTATGCAGAAGAGAGCTATAGATGATAAGTCATTGATGAATTTGGCCATGTTCCAACCAGTATGATTCACAAACAGGTGTTAGACAGCATGTGACTCTCAGGCCCTGGTTTGTGGCTGCCTGACTTTCTCCCTTTTGTGATAGGTGACGACTCGGCCACAGATGAGGTCAAGAGATTTGCCCAAAGCTATCCACTAGTGAGTAGAAGAGTTCAATTGCTCCTCATCCGCTTACTCATCTGTGATCTTTCCTCCACTTTGCTCTTTTTTTCAGTGTTAAAGAATTTCCTAAACATAGCTAAGCTCCCCCAGAGCCTTGGAAACAAGAAAGTTACTTTCAGCTTTTTACTCTTTGTTGTGTGACTTGAAGGGAAATAAAGCCCAGGCCAAGTTGCCCAACTCTGGAACTACTGGGGGATCTGAGAGCTGAGGGCTGGTTGGGTTGGTGGCGTTAGGACTGTGAACAGGATTACCTTCCATATTTCAATCTTTCCTTTTGTCAGCTATAGAATATTTGACAAGATTAATGGAGCATAAAGCATTTGAGCTCTGCTGAGACAAGGTTCTTTGTTACAATGCGATTCCTTTTGTTTTGTGATTCCTGTTCATCTTGAATGAAACTCATAGGATTTAAGTGTGTTAAATAATTAAAGATGGAGTTGCAGAGGCCAGTGTGAACTCCCATACTAGTTCTGAAACATTTGCTATAGTCAGTTTAGTTCAGGCACTCAGTTTCCTCTGACTCTTTGCAACATGCCAGGCCTCCCTGTCCATCACCAACTCTTGGCGCTTACTCAAACTTATCTGCATCAGACTGGAGATGCCATTCAACCATCTCATCCTCTGTTGTCCCCTTCTCCCACCTTCAATCTTTCTCAGCATCAGGGTCTTTTCCAATGAGTTAGTTCTTCACATCAAGTAGCCAAAGTATTGGAGCTTCAGTTTCAGCATCAGTCCTTCCAATGAATATTCAGGACTGACTTCCTTTAGTATTGACTGGTTTGATCTTCTTGCAATTCAAGGGACTCAGAAGAGTCTTCTCCAACACCATAGTTCAAAAGCATCGATTCTTAGGTGCTCAGCTTTCTTTATAGTTCAGCTCTCACATCCATACGTGACCACTGGAAAAACCATAGCTTTGACTAGATGAACCTTTGTTGGCAAAGTAATGTCTGCTTTTTAATATACTGTCTAGTTTGGTGATAGTTTTTCTTCCAGGGAGCAAATGTCTTTTAATTTCGTGGCTGCAGTCACCATCTGCAGTGATTTTGGAGCCCCCCCAAAAATGAAGTCTCTCTAGAGTCTGTGAGTGATAAATTAAGAGATAAGAAACTTTAGATAAGAAACTTTTTTGGCAACATCCTCCAGAAGATGGAAGATGGAAGGGGCAACTGACAGAAACCAGACCCCCCATTGTGCAGCATTTACACCCTGCTGGCAGACCCCATAAAATGAGACCACTGAGCCCTGTGACTTGAAGGCTCTTGGCTGTAGGACTGACTTTCAGGCTGGTGGAGCTGTTCCTGGTGGATTTGCTGGAAGCCTTGTCAGAACAGAGGGCCACTTCCTGTTCTTGCTTGTGGGGAGACCCAGAGCTGCACCAGGGACCCCTACTCATCTCAAGATGCCTTCTTCCCACACTTTTCTTTGGAGTAGTTCATTACCCGTGTTCTGTTTTCCCTACTTTGATTACACTATGTTGTCTGATTAGTTTGATTAAACTATTGTACGCAGTAAACCAACTGAGTTGTGAATTGAATATAAGCTCTGTGTCATATGTCTCCAGTCCCATGGTTCTTACCTAGTTTTACTACTGGGCCCTGCAGCAAACATATTCTCACTTAACCATGAATATTATCCCTCAGTTTTAGTAGCGGGTCCCTCATGGGGAGAGTTTGATAGGATGAAAGCTGTTTCTCCTTTTGAATAGCTCGGGTGCAACAGGAAAGGGATTGTGCTTGGAGTCTGGATTAAGGGTTGAATGTGTATTCTGGCACTTACAAGCTGGGTAAGTTTGAAAGCATTGCTCAAACTCTGTTTGCCATTTGATTCATCCTAAAATGAGAATTATTGTGCCCATCTCATAGGGGTTGTTTTGAAGATGAAGTGAGATAGAAGGTAATTTATATGTTGAAAAGCATTGTAAAAACTAAAGCTATTATTATCTTGGAGATACTAAGGTTGGAGAATAGAAGCCTTGATACAGATAACAAATTAGTGCCAGTTGCTGCAATTTATTATTTGAAATGCAGGAAATGGGGGAATCTAACTGAAACACTCAACGTGTTAGCTAGCAAACCCATATAACATTTAATAGGAAACTAGATGTTACTTTATTTGTTTAATTTTATTATTCCTGGGAGCTTTATTTCAAGTTAGTGCCTCTACTTTTAATCCTCTTACAATTATCTAGGAGAATAAATTAAACCTGCCTTTCATTGGGGGTTGTTTCAGTGAAGTGTTCCTTTTAAAAGTGTACTTGTACAAAATATAGTACTGCTTTGATCTGAGGAATGTGATAGTGAAATGAATTTCACCTGTTTGTTTTAAAAAGCATTCTTCACTCTGACATCATTGTCAGAGTACAAAGTTTAGATTTCTTGGTTTGAATTTCATCTTTGACATTTACCAGCTTTGTCATGTTGGACAGGTTTCTCACTTTCTCTGCTTCTCACCTACTTCATCCATAAAATTGAGGTAATTATAGTGCATACTATTTTATAACTTGTTTTAAGAATTGAACGCATCAGTGTATATAAAGTATTTAGAGCAGTGCATGGCAGATATTAAGGGCTCACTGAATATTAGATATTATTACTTTTTGCCAACACTGTGCTAAGCATGGTGCTAAGGATCTAAGAGAGCTGATCCATGTGTTAAAAGAGAAAAATGAGCAGATCTGGGATATTGAAAGAATATTCTGCTCTGAGTGATGTGGGCAGGAGGAGGGTGGGGAGAGTTCAAGGAGCATAGAGGCAAAATGGGGAAATGTTAAAGGAATAAATCTGTTGCTTACTTTTCAGAAAACCTTCTCAACAAGCCTTCAAGGCATGTGTCACACTTTGCATTACTTTTTGCATTTAAGGAGACCAGAGTTCCACAAATGGTACGAGGTAAAGCCTGGTTTTGACCTCAGAAATCTGTCTTCCACTGTGGAAGGCCATTGCCAGACCTGCTCTATGGAAATATCTGACAGCCCAGTGGTAAAGCAGGGAATAAAACCCAGCAGTAGCTATGCTGTATAAAGTGCTTTGTTAGTGCTGATAGCTGTGTTATGTTACGCCATGCAGAGATACATATTGAACCTGTCTGGATACTAGCTCACTTGGTGCGTGGTTACCAGGCGTCAAGGTATATACCCGTGAGTGCTGGTGCCAGCGTGTCCCTGTCTACCTCCAGTGCAAGCTCCCTGGTCTAAAATAAGACAAAGGTGGTGAATCTGTGGTTCTTGGCTTTTCTGAAGCCCTGGAGAGCAACCATTCAGGCTGCTGTAAGACCCCATAGACTGCAGTCCACCAGGCTTCTCTATCTGCTAGATTCTCCAGGCAAGCGTGCTGGAGTGGGTTGCCACTTCCTCTCCGGGGATCTTCCCGACTCAGGCATTGAGCCTACATCTTTTGTGTCTTCTGCATTGGCAGGCCCCACCTGAGAAGCAGGCTGCTGAACACACTAAACCTCAGAGGCTCCTTCCCAGGGAACAAGAGAGCTGCAGGGGAATTGCATCCGGATACACAGTTTCATAACTTCTTGATCTTGCACGTGCTGTTCCATCATTGTTTACTTGCTCAGTGATAAAACAAAGTGAAAGGAATGAAGTTCAGATCCAGTCGTTGTTCCCACCAGTCCTCAGACCCTGAGTCATCTTTGAGCTGGCCTGTTTCCTGCCTTAGGGCCTCGTACTGCACTGTTACTGAACTTACACCTTCCCGGGACTCTTCATGATGGGGGTGGGGGGAGAATTCACAGCAGAAAAATGATGACTTTCACCACTGGCAAAGAGTCCAGAAGGACCACCTCACTGTGGGAAAGTGGAATCAGCTGAAGAAGAAACTCAACCCTCTCCACAGTTAACTTTCTCTTTGAAGCTTTCTCTGTGGATCCATTTTAATGATTGGAAAATGCTGCCTTTAAGACAGGGTACAACGATGAGGAGAACTAACATTTTTGTTGCTTTGTAGCATAGCTGAGACCAACTAAAATTTTTCTAAAAGTATTAATACTAAGGAATCCAGTGAGATCAGCTTCCAGTTATGGCAGGAGGAAGATCATGGTGATTCCTCTCTGCAAAAATAAGTATAAAACTGGAAAAAGTTGCCCCAGATATGCATTTAAGGGCATTAGAAATTGACCAAAGAGAGACAACAAAGTGAGAAGAGTTTAACCTTTGAAAATGAGAGAATTTAACATAAGGTCAGCAGGCATATATGGCCTTCTTGTGTGAGGCTCCTTCTGTAACCCTAGGGTTGCTAGATAAAATACATTATGCCCAGAAATTTGAATTTCAGATAAATAATAATTATATTTGTAAGTATGTCTAAAACATTGCATGAGGCATACTTATATTAAAAAATTACTCATTATTTATTTGAATTTCAAATTAACCGAGCAGCCTATATTATTATTATTATTTTTGCTAAATCACACAGCTTTCCATCTCTCTCCAACCCCACCCCCTCACCCCAACACCTGAAGCAGCAACAATGTGGGGCTGGAGGGGAAAACTGGTTATTTTGCTGCCAGAGTGAGTAGATTCAATTTAGGGTGGGAGGTGGGAATTAAAACCTGTGGCTTTGTCAGCTAAAAGTGAAGAACTTGATTGGGAACAAGAAAAATTATCTATTTATTGAACTGAGGTTGCTATTCTTATTGGGGTGAGTGTTAGACCAGCCAGAAACTTAATGGAGAGATCTTGGAAATGAGATCAGCTCTTCAAACATTCTGGGCTTAATGGAAAACTACACAGATGCATGGACAAGACTTGAGAGAGCTGAGGGGCAAATGAATCTCAAAGAAGAGCTGACTGACTGGAAATTTGAATATATTCCCAGGCTGCATACATACATCAGTCAGCAGAGGGTGGAAACTTTATGGGCTTAAGATGTTTGAGTCTAGTTCAGTTCAGTTCAGTCGCTCAGTCGTGTCTGACTCTTTGCGACCCCATGAATCGCAGCATGCCAGGCCTCCCCGTCCATCACCAACTCCCGGAGTTCACTCAGGCTCACGTCCATCGAGTCAGTGATGCCATCCAGCCATCTCATCCTCGGTCGTCCCCTTCTCCTCCTGCCCCCAATCCCTCCCAGCATCAAAGTCTCCACTCAAAACATTGACTGACCCACTAAGCTATATAAATACAGGGGAAATCACTAAGAAGTCAGAGTAAAAGATAAAAATGAAAATGAAAATATCTGTCCAGAGACATCAGTGATAGCACATAGCCCAGGAGACAGACTTTATAGTCTAAGTCTGTGCAAGCTAGGAAGGAAAGATAAAAACTTCTCAGAAAAATGAAGCAATGTTGTTATAATGTATTCTCTAAAATGTCCAGTTTTCAGCCAAAAACTGTGAGAGATACAAGGAAACAGGAAAGTGTGATCAATATTCAGGGCAAAAGGCAGTCAATGAAACTGATTCTCTTTGGGCCCAAAGGTCTCAAAACAGCTACTGTAAATATGTTAAAAGATAAGATGTTGTTTAAAAACTGGCACTGATAGCAAATAGTAAATCTCAGTAGAGAAATATAAACTATTAAAAACTATTGAACAGGCAGTCTAACAGCAAAAAGTAAGATAACATAGTGAGAAACTCAGAAAATGGCCTCCAGAGCAGGAAAGTGGCTAATCCTGAGGAAAGAAATTATCCAGTTCAAAACGAGAAGATATGAAGATGAAGAACAGAACCTCAGGACCTTGTGGGACAATGTCAAGTGTCCCGACATTTCTGATATGAGAGTCACAGAGGGAAAGGAAGGGGAAAGGGAAAAAAAATATATGAAGAAGTAGTCAGCTGTCAAATTTGTTGAAAACCTGTATTCTACATATTGAAGTTCAATAAACTTAAACAAGGATAAACGCAAGAAAAACTACACCTAGCAATGTCATAATGTAGCTACTGAAATGCAAAGACACAAAGCAAGTTTGAAAGCAGCCGCAAGAGTGGCTGATGTTTGCAGAGAAACAACGATGAAAATAGTGAATGCTTTCTCAGAACACGATGGAGTCCAGAGGGCAGCAGAGTGACACTTTAAAAGGCAGAAATGAAGAAAGTTCCATCCAATTATCCTATATCCAACACAACTATTCTTCAGAAAATGACAGTGAAATAAGGCATTTCCAGATTAACCAAAACCGAGTGAAGTTTTTCAGAAGGAGAGGAAATGATAGTAATTCAGATCCACGGAAGGAATGAGGAACACAGGAAATGATTAAGATGTGGGTCAGTATAAAAGATTGTATATATATATATATATATATATATATTTCTTGTCTTCTAATTTATGTAAAAGTATACTACTCTTTGGAGAAGGCAATGGCACCCTACTCTAGTACTCTTGCCTGGAAAATCCCATGGACAGAGGAGCCTGGTAGGCTGCAGTCCATGGGGTTGCTAAGAGCTGGACATGACTGAGCGGCTTCACCTTCACTCTTCACTTTCAGGCATTGGGGAAGAAAATGGCAATCCACTCCAGTGTTCTTGCCTGGAGAATCCCAGGGACAGGGGAGCCTGGTGGGCTGCTGTCTATGGGGTCACTGAAGCGACTTAGCAGCAGCAGCAGCATTCTACTCTTTAAAGCAATAAATGTAAGACTGTTAGATTTATAACGCAAATAGATTTAACATATATGATGATAACAGCCTAAAATACGGAGGAAGCTGGACATGACTGAGCGGCTTCACCTTCACTCTTCACTTTCAGGCATTGGGGAAGAAAATGGCAATCCACTCCAGTGTTCTTGCCTGGAGAATCCCAGGGACAGGGGAGCCTGGTGGGCTGCTGTCTATGGGGTCACTGAAGCGACTTAGCAGCAGCAGCAGCATTCTACTCTTTAAAGCAATAAATGTAAGACTGTTAGATTTATAACACAAATAGATTTAACATATATGATGATAACAGCCTAAAATACGGAGGAAGAAATGGAACTATATTGGATCAAATTTGCTATATTTTATCTAAATTAAGTCAATATTAAAGGCAATGGCACCCCACTCCAGTACTCTTGCCTGGAAAATCCTATGGATGGAGGAGCCTGGTAGGCTGCAGTCCATGGGGTCGCTTAGAGTCGAATACGACTGAGTGACTTGACTTTCACTTTTCACTTTCATGCATTGGAGAAGGAAATGGCAACCCACTCCAGTGTTCTTGCCTGAAGAATCCCAGGGACGGGGGAGCCTGGTGGGCTGCCGTCTATGGGGTCGCACAGAGTCGGACACGACTGAAGCGACTTAGCAGCAGCAGCAGCAGCAGCAACTTGAATTAGGTTATGATTAGTTAATGATGAATAATGATTCCTAAATGAATAAGTACTTTAAGAAAAAAGCTTAAAACCAATAGAAGAATTAAAATGGTATATTAAGAAAAATGTATTTAACACAAAGGAAGGCATTAAAAAGGAACAGATTAAGTAGGACATTAAACATAGAAAACAAATGTCAGACTAAGTTCAACAACATCGATAATTACATTAGAAAGTAGAGATGGTCAGACTGCATAAAAAGGCAATATCCTACTATATATGCTATCTATAAGAGATATACTGTGTTTAAAGACACTAAATTGGCTGAAAGAAAAGAGATGGAAAAGATTTACTTTGTAAACAGTAACCATAAGAGACCTGGAATGGCTGTATTAATTCAGGCAAAATAGACTTTATAGCAAAGAGTGTTATTAGAGTCAATGAGGATTGTTTTTAATAATAATACTGGAGTGGGTCGCCATTTCCTTCTCCAGGGGATCTTCCCAACCCAGAGATCGAGCCCAGGTTTTCTACATTGCAGGTAAACTCCTTACTGTCTGAACCACCAGGGAAGTCATTTTTTAATAATAAAGAGTCAATATATCAGGGATATATGCTGCTGCTAAGTCGCTTCAGTCGTGTCCGACTCTGTGCGACCCCAGAGATGGCAGCCCACCAGGCTCCCCCGTCCCTGGGATTCTCCAGGCAAGAACATGGGAGTGGGTTGCCATTTCCTTCTCCCTCTATATATCAGAGAAGAAGGAAATGGCAACCCACTCCAGTGTTCTTGCCTGGAGAATCCCAGGGACAGAGGAGCTTGGTGGGCTACAGTCCACGGGGTCGCAAAGAGTCAGACACGACTGAGTGACTTCACTAGTCTATATATCAGGGATATATAACATTTATAAATTGTTACAGGAACAATTTATAACAACAATTGTTAATAGGTACAGAGTCTCAAAATACATGAAGCAAGGGACAGAATTGGAAGATATTGACAATTCAGCAATTGTAGTTGGAGATTTTAATAGTTCTCTGAAAGTATTTAATGGAACTTCTAGACAGAGAATCAGTAAGATTAGAAGAAAATCACTGAGAAACAGCTTGGCTTATGTGAAGTACATAGAATACATCAACAGCAGCAGGATATGCGTTCTCGTGTGTGTGTGTGTCATCATTTTGGCTGAGTACTGGACATTTTGTGTAAAAGAGCAGCAGAGCCTGTGCTGAGTAGGGTTTCCACCTGGAAATGGGTATGCCTCCTTTTCTTAGTGATTCACAGGAGGGGATCTCGCCAGTCTAGCTTTTACTTAAGCTAATTTCAGGTCTTGCTGATGTATTTACCATTGATGTATCAGTGTTCAGCTCTCTCCAGTGATGGGTGAACTGCCGCTGCCTACTACTGAATAGGGTGCTGGGAGTTTCCCTCGTGTTCCTCATTCACCCTTATGAAAGCCTGTGTCTCAGAAGGGCCTGTTTCTGTGCTCTTACCATCTCCACACTGTGTCCTGCCACTTTGGTTATTTGGTGGGAGGCTAAAAGTGAGGATGGGCTGTGCCCAGTTCTCCTGGTTCTGCTTCATTTAGCCAGATCCTGGTACAGGGGTCTCAGGATGGGGACTTTTCATTAGTCTTGTCTGCCGTAAGGCTTCTGAAGCTGTGCCTAGAATCTGTGGAATGTTGAGGGCCTAGTCCTCCCCAGTGGTAGCTGACCTCTGGACCTCTGCTTTGTGCCAGCACAGAAGCCTGGCCCGGGGGGATTTCCTGCCCCTTCTGCCGTGGCAGCGGCCATAGCTTTATCCCTCCCTTGACAGTGGCCCTTGACTCGAGGGCCCGGACGTCGGTGTCCCAGCCCTAGCGGTGGATTAGTAGTCCTCGTGTCGCCTGGTGCTAGCCTTGGTGGTGAGGCTGAGGGGGCGCTCCCTGATTCTGCCCTCAAAGTTACCCTTTGCCTGGGGTAAAGACAAGTGATGGCTTCTATTCCAGCCCAGAGGCAATGAATTTTTGCCTGGGCTCTGAGGCGGGAGCACTTCCTGCCCCAACCCCAGGGACCTACACCTCTTGGCTCTCACTTTCAGAAGGTCTTCTGGAAGAGAAAATGCGTGGGGCTTTGTGTGCAGCACTGGGGACGGGGGTGGGAGGGGGTAGGAAGACCTGTGAGAGAATGGGGCTTCCTTGTGTTGCGAGCAGCAAGAGACCTCAGCGTCACTGCAGCCCACACTTCAGGGAATGAACAATTCCTTACATTTTATCTGTTTCCTGATTATCCTCTTTTAAGATGATTGCCTCATCATGCTATACTTTGCCACAGGTGAAGCAGTTCGTGTGTTTGACCTCTCATGAGAGGAATGTATCTTATGAAAATTAGTTCAGTTCTCTGCCTTGCTGCCTTGGCTCTCCATGAGCCTAAGGCATTTCATGATTTTATGACTTATCCCACTTTTCTTGCTTCCAAGGTGGGTGGGAGTCACATTTTTGCTGTTGCTTTGTAGGTCTAAAGGGCAGAGACACAGGATTCCTCTTTAATTAGTCTTTACCATTTCTGACTTTCTTCCTGGCTCCCCTATTCCACAAAAGGTAGCAACTCCTCACACTTTTTGGGAGAAGGTATCATTAGGATTCCATGTACCCTTAAAGAAACTGAAGCCATCAAGATACTTCATCTCTTCTTAAAAGTTGAGTAAAGAACTAAAGATTCTAAGGGTCATATTCTCAAGTTTAAAATTTTAATGTTTCAATACTAAATAGTTAATTGCTTTTTAAAAGGAAGTTATGAAAAAATGTGGGATGTGGTTGCAAATGTTGACTGGCTCTTGCTTTGAATAATTTTAGATTCTTAATAAGTTGCTTCCATTTTACAGTCTTATATAGAATATATGTTTTAAAGTGTTAGAACTTTCTGTATGACTTAGACCTACGCACCATAAACATTTGGAAAAGAGTGGATGAAACAGCCCTTGGAAGAGACTTTGGCCAGATGAAATTTTATTTGATCTTAATATCAAATAACCTTTAAAATGAAAAGTTTCAGTTTTCCACTTTTCAATTCTTTTGGCAAGATATGATGAAAAGAAATCCAAGAGGAGTGCATTGAGTGGGATGATAGACTATGAGATGCCAAGAACACTAATGACTTAAGAAGAATGGGAAAAAATAGGAAACTGTTTTGAGGCACAGCAGTTCAAATATTGAGAAAAATATCTCACTCAATTTGATGAGAGGGAAATTCTGGTGATTTTATTTTTCTTAGTAAAGAATCAGTCAGTTCAGTTCAGTCCAGTCACTCAGTTGTGTCCGATTCTTTGAGACCACATGGACTGCAGCACGCCAGGCCTCCCTGTCTATCACCAACTCCTGGAGTTTACTCAAACTCATGTACATCGGGTTGGTGATGCCATCCAACCATCTCATCCTCTGTTGTCCCCTTCTCCTCCCAACTTCAATCTTTCCCTTCAGTCAGGGTTTTTCCAATGAGTTAGTTCTTGGCATCAGGTGGCCAAAGTATTGAAGTTTCAGCTTCACCATCAGTCCTTCCAATGAACACCCAGGACTGATCTGCTTTAGGATGGACTGGTTGGATCTCCTTGCAGTCCAAGGGACTCTCAAGAGTCTTGTCCAACACCACAGTTCAAAAGCATCAATTCTTCGGTGCTCACCTTTCTTTATAGTCCACCTCTCACATCCATACATGACTACTGGAAAAACCATAGCTTTGACTAGACGGACCTTTGTTGGTAAGGAATCCGTTCCGTTCCGTTCAGTTTCTCAGTCGTGTCCGACTCTTTGCGACCCCATGAATCGCAGCACGCCAGGCCTCCCTGTCCATCACGAACTCCCAGAGTTCACTCAGACTCACGTCCATTGAGTCCGTGATGCCATCCAGCCATCTCATCCTCAGTCGTCCCCTTCTCCTCCTGCCCCCAATCCCTCCCAGCATCAGGGTCTTTTCCAATGAGTCAACTCTTCACATGAGGTGGCCAAAGTACTGGAGCTTCAGTTTTAGCATCATTCCTTCCAAAGAAATCCCAGGGTTGATCTCCTTCAGAAATGGACTGGTTGGATCTCCTTGCAGTCCAAGGGACTCTCAAGAGTCTTCTCCAACACCACAGTTCAAAAGCATCAATTCTTTGGCGCTCAGCCTTCTTCACAGCCCAACTCTAATGTCCATACATGACCACAGGAAAAACCATAGCCTTGACTAGACAGACCTTAGTCGGCAAAATAATGTCTCTGCTTTTGAATATACTATCTAGGTTGGTCATAACTTTTCTTCCAAGGAGTAAGCGTCATTTAATTTCATGGCTGCAGTCACCATCTGCTGTGATTTTGGAGCCCAAAAAATAAAGTCTGACACTGTTCCTACTGTTTCCCCATCTATTTCCCATGAAGTGCTGGGACCAGATGCCATGATGTTTGTTTTCTGAATGTTGAGCTTTAAGCCAACTTTTTCACTCTCCTCTTTCACTTTCAACAAGAGGCTTTTTAGCTCCTCTTCACTTTCTGCCATAAGGGTGGTGTCATCTGCATATCTGAGGTTATTGATATTTCTCCCAGCAATCTTGATTCCAGCTTGTGTTTCTTCCAATCCAGCATTTCTCATGATGTACTCTGCATATAAATTAAATAAGCAGGGTGACAATATACNTTTTCTGAATGTTGAGCTTCAAGCCAACTTTTCCACTCTCCTCTTTCACTTTCAACAAGAGGCTTTTTAGCTCCTCCTCACTTTCTGCCATAAGGGTGGTGTCATCTGCATATCTGAGATTATTGATATTTCTCCCAGCAATCTTGATTCCAGCTTGTGTTTCTTCCAGTCCAGCATTTCTCATGATGTACTCTGCATATAAGTTAAATAAGCAGGGTGACAATATACAGCCTTGACGTACTCCTCTTCCTATTTGGACCCAGTCTGTTGTTCCATGTCCAGCTCTAACTGTTGCTTCCTGACCTGCATACAGATTTCTCAAGAGGCAGGTCAGGTGGTCTGGTATTCCCATCTCTTTCAGAATTTTCCACAGTTTATTGTGATCCACACAGTCAAAGGCTCTGGCATAGTCAATAAAGCAAAAATAGATGTTTTTCTGGAACTCTCTTGCTTTTTCCATGATCCAGCGGATGTTGGCAATTTGATCTCTGGTTCCTCTGCCTTTTCTAAAACCAGCTTGAACATCAGGGAGTTCACGGTTCACGTATTGCTGAAGTCTGGCTTGGAGAATTTTGAACATTATTTTACTAGCATGTGAGATGAGTGCAGTTGTGCAGTAATTTGAAAAAAGAAAATTCTGGCTGGAACTCTTCATTCACAGGGAGGATCTCAGATCAACTTCAGTTGGTCTTAGAATCATCTTAGACATCTCTTTCCCTCACACCATGCATCCAATGTATCAGAAAATCCTGTGGGTTCTTTTTGAAAACATATCTCACATCTGACGTCTACCCCTCCCCTCACCATCTGGTCAGAGCCAGCGTGAGTCCTCATCTGAATTTCCTGTTCCTTCTCTTTTTCCCTTTCCCTACAGTGTTTACGTCTCTGCTCACTAGCTGAGGCTCTGGCCCCATCTCTTATCCTCAGCCCTGCTTACTCAGTTCCAGTGTGAGCCTCTTTTCTGCTTCTGGGATGTCCATAGCTCTTTTCCTGCCTCAAGGTCTTTTTCATACACGCTGGCCTCTCCCTGGGACACACTTTCCCTGAGATTCTCAGGGCTCATTGCCTTGCCTCATCCTGGTGTCTGCTCATCACAGAATGTTTCCTGACTTCTCTCTAACTAGTAGATCTCACCCTTTTCTGTCCCCTTACTCTGCTTAATTTTCCTTCATAGCATTCAACGTAACCTGACATTATGATCTGTATCTATTTTTTTTATTCCTTCTCTTACACTAGTACGTATGTTACATGAGGCCCAGGACTTTCAGCCAAGCAGACGTATCCCCAGTACCTGGAACAGAGACTGGCCCAGCATGGTGCTCCATAAATTATCTAATACATGAATGAGGGATTCAACTCCAGTCCATGGGAACAAATGGGGCCTCGAGAGGTGGGGCAGGAAGGGCAGGAAATGTAAGGAGTCTGGCAGTGGGCAGTAGAGTGAGAGGTGGGTCAGAAAGTCCCTGTAAAAGCTGCAGGGGGTGTGAGGCCTCTGAGCTTGCGCCTGAGGACAGGCGTGGTTGCCCTTCACCAATAGCAAGGGTACAAGGGCTGCAGGACCTACTTGACAGTCTTGGCACGTGTCACCCATGGGCTCTTTCTCCATCCCAAATGTCATGCTGCTCGAGGTGGTCTTACCTTCTGCCAGGGATCAGGGGCCAGCCTCCCTTTGACTTTATCCTAGAACACTGTCAATATCAATTTAATTGGCATTTGCATAACCATCACTTTATCTTTTCTAAGTCTAATTTATTTTAATTTCGTGTGTGCTGATTTGATGATCAAAGAGTTTGCTTGTGCTTTGTTTCCATCCAAAGCATGGCATATTTATTCTCCTTTTAAAACTACTATTCCCACCTGTCTCCATCAAGACCCTCTTGCAACATAAAGAGACATGGCAGATTGTGATGGTTCATTGCATTTAGAATCTCCCTGATAGGTTTCTTTCCCCCCCCCTGTAATCCATCAAAGAGAAGCCATTTACAGTAGGGCACTTTTGAAAAATGGATGAGTTTGCTGTGAGTGTTTTTGCCCCCCTCAGCTTGGAGTATCTTTCAGAACAGATTCCAGATCTTAAAGCTTTAGTCTCCTCATATGGTCAGAGAGTTGGAGACAGGATAAGTCATGATTAAGAGCACAGCTTTTGCGGTCAGGCAGATCCCAGTTCAAATATTGGTTCTGTACCACTGTGCTCCTGGGCACAGAACCTCACTGAGTATCTATTTTATTATCCATCATTTTTTTTCCCTGCATCATAACAGGTGGACAATAATGGAATATTATGGATCTGTTTAGCACTTATCTTTTTGTTGTGCTTTGATGCTCTGTGGAAAGAGATGAAATATGGGTACATAAATGTTCCATCAATATTCACTCAGTGTTCATTAGTGGCTGCCATTTTTGTGTGTAGTTTCACACCAGACATTGCAGTTCCTCTGTGGCAGGTGTGAAGCCATATGCAAGGGATTCTAGAAATATAAGTAGGACACCCTTCACGTCACATGCTGTGTTCACTCTTGGTTCAGTGGGAAGACCAGTGTGCACGCTCAAGGTGGTGACACAATGAGCTGAGCGCAGTGATTGAGTTCAAGGTCAGTGCTAGGTCATGAGGGAGCTCAAAGTAATTGCAGCATTCTGGGGGAGAGGAGACTGAGGGTGGAGTCATAGAAGGTCAGCATTTACATTCAGGCCTCAGAGGATGAGTAGGAATCAGCAGAAAAGGGAGGGAAGGCTGCAAGGATGTTCCGTGCAGAGGAAAATCAAATGCAGAGGCTAGCCCAGTACTGGAGAGCTTCTGAGAAGGCACATGCTCCAACCTTAGGTCCCCCGGATGCCCTGAAACTGCCGAAGGACAGGCTGTACCACGCCAGACTATTGGACACATTCATCATTAGAGAGTCGGTTCAAGATCCCCCATGACAACGTATGCCACACTCAATTCCTGAAGTCCTTGTCCTTATTGATTTCCTATCCTTCCAGAAGGCAAATATACTCACAGAGGTTTACAGTGACCGACAGTGACAGCTGGGAAGTTTCCCATAGGAACTGAACCATTTCTGAAAGATCCCCGATTCGTTCTTTGATGAGACCATTTCTTTTTGACATTTTGAACTGGCCTCTAAAGACCTGTCAGTTTAAGTCAGAAGTGAGATACATTAAAACCTTTTCATTTTCTCAGTAGTTTTGACTTACTTTTTAATTGGTAATGTGTATGTTTATCAGAAGGCTAAGTCACATTATAAAATTCCAGCACTGGCCAGCGATCCAGAGCAGTCCACGTGGATTCTCACGTCTACTGCTTTGTCCTCTGTTCCTCCTCTCACTCCCGTCCTTTCCAGCCCAACTTTCCTACTCCCTGTGATTTCCTTTTCAACCCCTGTGGTCACCCTTCTGATAATGGGCTTCACTGATGTTACTTTAAAAAAAAGAAAGAACGGTTTGGGGCAACCCTGCCTCGAGCAAGTCTATTGGCACCGTTATTCCAACCGCATCCCCTCACTCACTGTCACATTCTGGTGATTCTCACAGTATGAGCAAAGAAAGGGACTTGTTGAGAGGGAATCTATCCTGATGGGGTTGCTGTGAAGATGGTTGAAAGGACAATAACGGATTTAGAATATGACATCAACTTAGCTGATAAAGCAGAGGCAAGTTTGAGAGGATCCACTCCAATTTTGAAAGAATTGCTAAGGCGGGTAAAATGCTGTCCAACAGCATTGCATACTAGAGAAATGGTTCATGAAAGGGAGAGTCAGTCAATGTGGCACACTCCAGTGTTACCTTCTTTTAAGAAATTGCCACAGCCACCCCCATCTTCAGCAACCACCACCCTGATCAGTCAGCAGCCATCAACATGGAGGTAAGACCTTCCACCAGCAAAAGGACTATAACTCCCTACAGGCTCAGAGGACTATTAGCCATTGTTAGCAATAAAATATTTTAAATTAAGATATGTACATTGTTTTTTAATTTTTATTTTTATTTTGCTTTACAATACTGTATTAGTTTTGCCATACATTGACATGAATCCACCACAGGTGTACATGAGTTCCCAATCCTGAACCCCCCTCCCACCTCCCAGCCCATATCATCTCTCTGGATCATCCCCGTGCACCAGCCCCAAGCATCCTGTATCCTGCATCGAACATAGACTGGCGATTTGTTTTTACCTGATAGTATACATGTTTCAATGCCATTCTCCCAAATCATCCCACCCTCTCCCTCTCCCACGGAGTCTAAAAGTCCATTCTACACATCCGTGTCTCTTTTGCTGTCTCACATAGAGGGTTATCATTACCATCTTTCTAAATTCCATATATATGTGTTAGTATACTGTATTGGTGTTTTCCTTTCTGGCTTACTTCACTCTGTATGATCAGCTCCAGTTTCATCCACCTCATTAGAACTGATTCAAATGTATTCTTTTTAATGGCGGAGTAATACTCCATTGTGTATATGTACCACAGCTTTCTTGTCCATTCATCTGCTGATGGACATTGTTTTTAAGACATAATACTATTGCATATTTAATAGACTACCATTTAGTGTAGATATAGCTTTTATGTGCACTGGGAAACAAAAAAATGAGTGACTCGCTTCATTGCAGTATTCACTTTCTTGTGATCTTGAACCAGACCTACAAGGTCTCTGAGGTATGCCTGTGATGCTGGTGGAAGTACCATTGGCTCAGCTCTCCTGACTGTAATTTACACATGTTCTCATGACTCGGTGTTGAATACCATGAGGCAAGGTGATGCCAGATCTAGGAATGTCTCTTCAATAAATCTTTGTGTGAAAGATTTAACCAGAGATAGGAACTTGGCCCATTTGTTTAAAAGAATAGAAAATTGAAGAGGAAACTCTTTAGTAACTGTTAGTATGGGCTACCATAAATTATGGTATATCATAAAGGAAAATGTTGGCTTATATTTCATGACATTGAAAAAAGTCCACATTCTACTGCTAGGTGACAGAAAGAGATTACCAAGCAGTGTATTCAGTGTGATGCCATCCCAGTTAACAAAAACAGAACTCACTCTTACTATAAATGGTTATAGATGCAGATATAAATACCTAGATATGTGACTACCCTTTTCTTCTTTCCTATACTTTAAAAAATGCCTTTAAAAAAAACACACATTACTTTTAAAATTAGAAGGAAAAAGGTGGTGTCCACTTTAGAAAGAACAGCTTGGCCCTGGGTCTCCCTGACCAGATACCTTAGAAGCCATCTTTATTGCAACTTCTTGTTAGCCTAGAGTCCAGAGTGCACGCTGGTCTTAGAATTCCCTAAGTAATGGCTTCCTTGAGGGAGTGATTAGGTTTTTCCCCCAGGAAACCTGGAAATAAGTAACTCCCTGCTTTCTACTCTGCCTGGGGAGAAAGTTACCCTCAGCAGACGCCTGAGAAACTCAACCTTAGTGCTGACACAATGGTTTTTCTTCCCCCTAGTTGTGAGAGGCTTATCATCTGAGTTTAAAAGAAGGACTTATGCTATGGTCACTGGCAATTTCTTTAGCACATGCATTTATGGTCCGATAAATGCCATGCTGCTGCTTGTAGTCCAAATAAACCCTTGTCCTGCAATAATTCCTTCACAGTGGCTGAAATCTTGATTTCAGTATCTTCACCATACAGGTGGGATGAGGAAAGCTCATTAGAGAGCCGGCCACTGCTCCTTATATCAGCGATTCATTCTGTAGCCTGGAGCTTAATATAATCTTCCCTCCACATGGTCCATTGAACTTTGAGGATTTCAGATCCTCAAATTCAGAATTAGAAAAGGAATTACATGAACGGTCATTATGTTCAGCCCTTCCTAGGCTTTGCCAGAATCTGTTTATGCCAGAAGAAGGAAGGGGCACTGGTTTGCTTTTGGAGCTGTCATAGCTCTGTCATAGCCTCTTTCGTGGGTTTATAATTAAGGGCAACAACAAGCATTAAGAAGCTTTTCTCTACTGATTTACCATATGCTTTTGCATCCATCACCTCATCTGATCCTTACAAGCACTCTCTGAGTCAGGTATTATAATCCTTGCCATTTTCCAGGTTAGGAAACCGAAACACATAGAAGCTAAGTTTTGTGCTCAAGGGTATTGGTCAGGACTCCTTTCGGTGCAAATCCAAAAGCAAAAAAGGGAATTTATAAACTTGTGTAAGTCCAAGAGTAGTGCTAGTTTCAGGCACAGAAGAACCCAGGTGCCCAGGTGTATTGTCACACTTGCCCTCCATGTCTGAGCTCTCTTTCCTCTTTGTTAGCTTGGTTTCTAGTGGATTCTTTCCATACAGTTTGGAGTGGCCACTACAATGCCAGGCTGTGTCCTACCAGCTCAGCAACCCCAGCAGAAATAGTTCCCAACTATTTTATACAAATTCCTAAGACTGTTATTTGACTCGTCTTTGGTTCTTCTGTCCATACTGGTACTGGTCTCTGTGCCCTGGAAATGGAACATTCTGCATAACAGCCCCTGGGTGGGGTGAGGTCAGCCCCATGGTGTTATGTGAACTAGGAAGAGGGCAAAGGAGTTTTTCAAGGTGAGATCTGGTGCTGTTTGCCAAAACGGCATGGACAGGAGGCAGGCAGGAGCACCCACTTTCTACTGTGCCGAGTTGGCGTGCTAATTATCTGTGAGCTGGCACTCCTCGTGGAAGGCAGCCTCTGCGAGCCTCCACAGGAAATCTGAGGGGAGACTGGAAGCCACTGTGCTCTTGGTCCCTGACCCTTAAAGTCCTTGACCATTCGATTATCTGGATAACCTTGGATTCATATGTTCATTCAGTATTTTCCTCTGAATTAATGCATATAGCTATGATTGGTAAAATATAAATTGACCTTAAAACATCACTGAATCCACAATGGGTTTTGGTCATTTTTTTTCTTTTTTTTTTAAATTAATTTTTATTTTTTTAGTTTGTTTTGCTTTACAATACTGTATTCGTTTTGCTACACATCGACATGGATCAGCCACGAGTGTACATGAACTCCCAATCCCGACCCCCACCTCCCCCCTCCCGCCCCACACCCTCTCTCTGGATTATCCCCGTGCATCAGTCCCAAGCATCCTGCATCCTGCATCAAACCTGGACTGGTGATTCGTTGCACTTATGATATCCCACATGTTACACTGCCACTCTGCCAACCCATCCCACCCTCTCCCTCTCCTACAGAGTCCAAAAGGTCGTTCTATACATCTGTGTCTCTTTTGCTGTCTTGCATACAGGTTTATCATTACCATCATTCTAAATTCCATATATATGTGTAAGTATACTGTATTGGTGTTTTTCTTTCTGGCTTACTTCACTCTGTATAATCACACCTCCCCCCTCCCGCCCCACACCCTCTCTCTGGATTATCCCCGTGCATCAGTCCCAAGCATCCTGCATCCTGCATCAAACCTGGACTGGTGATTCGTTGCACTTATGATATCCCACATGTTACACTGCCACTCTGCCAACCCATCCCACCCTCTCCCTCTCCTACAGAGTCCAAAAGGTCGTTCTATACATCTGTGTCTCTTTTGCTGTCTTGCATACAGGTTTATCATTACCATCATTCTAAATTCCATATACATGTGTAAGTATACTGTATTGGTGTTTTTCTTTCTGGCTTACTTCACTCTGGGTTTTGGTCATTATGTGTTGTTCTTAATATACAGAAAATGTTTAGGTATTATCCTGTTCAGGATTTCTAGAAATATTTCATGTCTAAAAGGAAGTCTTCTTATTCAAATTACTTAGGAACTCCTAAAATATTGAAATAATGAAAGGCCATCTGAAATAGGCCTAGGATCTCATCTCTACCATTTTTTCCTAGTGACTTAATGTTCCTTGGGCCTCAGTTTCCTGACCAGTAGTATGGGCATAAACTCTCCTGTCTACTTAAGGTTATAGTGAGGCTTTTGTGTAGAAGTGGAAGTATAACAGAACTGCTATCAAGTGTTTCTTTTTTTTAACTTGTAAAATATTATTGTTGATATTTTTATTTGATTCCATGTTCAAGGATATTGCTCTTAATGTGTTCTGGAAACCACTAATGGCCCCCAATGCAAAAATATGTTTGTCCATTTCTCATATGATTGTGCAGATCAATGAAGGTCTGTCTTACTCCATGATGAGCAAGAAGTTTATAGATTTTTTTTAAAAGATTGCTTCTTCCAATGGTATATATTCCAGGAAGCACATTTTATCTTCCTTATACTGAAAGCACATGAGTGACTATAAATAGTGATTGACCACTTCAACTTTCTGTTTACTTTCCTCTGATGGTATAACATACAGAAGAGCGCATATACTTTAAGTTCACTCTTGATGAATTTTCATAACTGAGCACATCTGTATATCCAGCACCCAGTTCAAGAAAGAGGACATCAACTAGTCCCCAGAAGTGTACTCTGTGGTCTCAAGCATACTCTGTGGTCACTTGCTAAACCCCTCCTAAGGATAAGCTCAACCTGACTTCTAACAGCATAAATATGTTTCATTTGCTTCTCAAGTCCATCTAAATGAACTCATTTTCTGCCTAGTGTCCTTTTGCCAACACTGCATTTGCAAGATATATTAATTTTGTTTTGTGGAGTGATAGATGATGCATTTTTAATTGTTGCATAGTATTCCTCTGTGTGTGTGTGTGTGTGTGTGTGTGTGTGTGTCTATCACAACCTATTCTATTTATGGATATTTGAGTGATCTCCAGTTTGAGACAATTCTTAAAAGCACTGTTATTGATATTCTATTACTGGTCTTTAAATTACACATATGTGTAATTCTTTCTGGTCACAGAGAATGCATAAGTGTCAGCTTTAGCAGACACTGCTCACAGCTTTCCAAAGCAGGTGTACTGATGTATAGTCCCATACCTGCTGATATTTGGTGTTTTCTATCTAATTTTTGCCATTTTAGTGGATGCATACTTCTAATTTGCAGCTTGTATTGTTGCTTTTAATTTGCATTTACATGAGTAATGAAATTAAAACAATTTTTCATATTTATATTGGCCCTTTAGACATCATTCTTTTGTGGACATGTACTTATTCAAATATTTTGCTTATTTTTTTTATTTGGGTTAGTATCTGTTTCCTATTGGTTTGTAGGGAGTAGTTTGCCAGTTTGCTGTGCCTATTTCTTCAGTGGGCATTTTTTTTTTAGTTTTAATGTTCATTTTTTAATATAAATCTTTTAAATATCTCCCAGTCCTCATGCTCTTTCATTAATTATCAACTATCAGGGCAGGACATTTATTGAGCACTCTTTCTTTTCAAGGACAATACTAGCTATTAGGTATACAATGGTGAATAAAACAAATGTGGTCCTCACCCATATGGCTCTTATTATCGGATGGGAGGGAAAGACCGTTAAACAAATACATATGTCACTGAGAGTTGTGGCCAATTACAAAAGTACCATGAAGGATTCAAATAGGGTTGAGGGCGGGGATTAGATTGGAAAGACTTCTTTTCAGTTCCAAAAGCTTGTCTGTCATTTAATCTGAGACCCGAAGGCTAATTAAGATACAGTGTAAAAAATAAGGGAAGATTATTTTGAGCAGATAGAATGGGATATACTATTCCCTGAGGAGAGGAAACACTCTACATGTTCTGAGATTTTTAAATGAAGCAGTGTGTCTAGAGCCATGCTGTGCTAAAAGTCACTTCTGTGCGACGCTGTGGGTTGTAGCCTGCCAGGCTCCTCTGTCCATGGGTTCTCCAGACAAGGATACTGGAGAGTGGGTTTGTTTAGAGCACAGGTCAGCAAACCTCTGTAAGGGTAAAAGGAAGTAACTCAGGCTTTGCAGACCGCAGACCAGGTCTGTATTGTAACCATTCAACTCTGCTGTTGTATTAATAGCATAAAAGCAGCCAAAGACAACATGCAAACAAATGAGCATGGTTGTGTTCCAATAAAACTTTATTGACACAGACAAGCAATGGACCAGATTTGATCCATCCGCCACAGTTTGCAACCCCTCATATAGACAATGGAGAAAAATGTTAGTCTGTTTCTTGGACTACCTTTGTAGGCTCCAAGCTAGCCTTCCAGCTTCCACTCTTACTCCCCCCTACAGTTCATCCCCTGCAGAGTATCCGGAGCAAATGTTTGAAAGTCCTAAATTATACGATGATACTCTTCTCTAACTAAACCTCTCTGGAAGCTTCCTGTTAAACCTAGAGCAAACTGTAAAGCAGGGTCAGGCTGGGAGATGGGACAGGAATTTGTAGCCATTGATTCACAGCCTTTTTTTTTTTTAATTTTTATTGGCGTGTAGTTGATTTACAGTTTTGTGCCACTTTCTGCTGTTCAGCACAGTAGATCAGTCATACATACATGTATGTCCACTCTTTTGTAGATTCTTCTCCCATATTGGTTCACAGTCTTGACTTCAGAATATCTCACTAAACCCGGCCTTACATCCCTGTGCTCAGAATCTGTGATGACCTTGGGCGTGGAAGGGAGGGGCGGGATGTGATACAGTGCATCATCTCCAGCTACTTGTCCGCTCAGAGCAGTCTCTCCTTCTTCTGAAAACCCACACATACCTCTGCGCACATCTTGTTGTCTACTTTCTACCATTCACTAATATGAGAAGCCCTCTAACTGCTGGCTTTTGTCTGGTCGGTCCATATCCACAGTCCAACAGCAGAAGCATGGTACTTGAATGAATGATGAATATTATTTGTGTTCTAACCCCTTCAAGCATAGTGAATAAATCACAGGATAAGAGAATGAGTAGATCAGATTTCGTATATCAGATTTTGTAGAAAAAAAAAAGTAGCCAAGATGATCCTGGAGTTTGAGGCCTGAGGGGCAGGGATGAGTGTGTCATAATTGGGAATTGGGAAGTCAGGTGAAGAGCCTGGTTTGTCAGGTGTCAGAGATGATGGAAGTCCGGTGTGGGCCACCAACAGTGTGCAGGGCGCAGCTAGAAATGACATCTGGAGCATGGGAGAGTGATCTGGGTGGGTCTATAAGTCAGGAATAAACTATCAGCGTAAAAACATTACAGCTAAGACTGGATTAAATGCTGAGATACAGAAAGAAAAGTGATCCCAGGATGAAAACTATGTTAAAAGGTAAGATGTGAAAAATAGAAAAATTTTCCAGGAATGGCAAAACTGAATGACTGTAATATTTCTAGGTTTTCAAATAATAAAGTTGTTCAATAGGAGTGAAAGCCTGATTAGTCCCTCAAGTTCAATGCCACCGTTGTTTACTTACTTGGTATGAAGTTACATTCAAATTCATGAAATAGCAGGGAAAGTCATTAATCTAGATTCTCAGTGAGAAACTCACTTTCTTAAATAAAAAATAGAATAATAACTTTCTCTTCTTCATTCTAAATTAGCCTACTATGAAAGGGCACAGGATACTACATCCTTAAAAAACTAGATTTAGAGTCAATTAGGGCTTGAGGTCAGGTGCTGACCCTGATATCACCAGCTGCTTGATCTTAAAAATATCTCCACTATGTTAAGCTTCAGTTTCTACTTCTTTAAAGTGGGATGATAGCATGTTCCTCAGAGCATGGTTATGAGGATTCAATGAGATGATCTGTATAAAAGGTCCTGGAACTAGCGGGGTACAAAGAAATAGATGTTAGCCATTATGAGTTAAAACCCATCTTCCTGATCATGGTATTGAACTCTGTCTCTGGAAGTCCTTGATTAAAACAGACCTTACAGCGTAAGGGTGTCCTCTTGTTGTTAGTGAGTCGCTAAGTTGTGTCTGACTCTTTGCAACCCCATGGACTGCAGCATTGCCAGCCTTCCCTGTCCTTCATTATCTCCTGGAGTTTGGTAAGCCTCATGTCCTTTGTCTGCAAAGTGATATCTCTGCTTTTTAATACACTGTCTAGGTTTGTCATTGCTCTTCTTCCAAGGAACAGGTATCTTTTAATTTTGTGGCTGCAGTCACCATCTGCAGTGATTTGGGAGCCCAAGTAAATAAAATCTTCCATTGTTTCCACATTCCCCCCCCATCTATTTGCCTACTTCTTATAGCAGGGTGACCTGAACACTGAACTTAATCTTTCAGTGTCCCCACCTGTAAGTGGCGCAAATAATATCATTTCCTTCCCAAGAATTAAAGTTCTCAATAAAGATTGTTTTGCAATTTGATCATTTTCATCATTACTAGATAGATAGCCATTTAAAGCAAGTCACAATGGGAATTTTATTTAGCTAGGATTTGAGGTCACCTTAGGAGTACTTCAAGAAGGATGATCCTAACATTCAGCATCTAAAGTCAACAAATGATTTCTGACATCTCTTCTTAAAAGTCTGTTAATTTGCCCCGATCAAGGTAGCCAGGTTGATAGGAAATTAGAGGAGCATTTGCAGCAGGAAAGAGCACCCAGGTCTGTGCCTCACAGGTTCTCATGCCCAGACTGGAGACCCCGTCTCATCTCCTTCTCTCCATTCCCAGCACCCCTAGTGGACAGAGATGCCCTATGGGAGCATAATCCGAACAATGTGGGTTATAATCCTGCTTGCCTCACCCTATTGAGAGGATTAAGTGACAGGGAGCATGAAAAGCATGTGGCACAGATCCTATGGCTATCAAGTGACCCATAAATAATAATCCTTATAAAAACTGAGACCCAAAACATGATTCCCAGCTGAACTCCAGGTGGAGAGGCAGAGGCATGGACTTAGCTGAGCAGGGGTCTCGAGTCTGCAGAGTCAGACTCACACGAGGCGAGATTTGGAAAGGGCCGTCCCACGCTGCAGAGGTTTCCATCCATTGACTCTCCTGCTGAAGGGTCTCGGCCACCCCTCTGGGCCATCAAATTATCAGTAGCTAGAATGAATGCAACTCCTATCACATGATGAACTCCTAACATCATGAGCGCTGTGTGGGTGCATGGGAGGGAGAAGAGGGGATGGGGCAGGGAACAGAGAGTGCTTTCAGGGTCACCCAGGAGGCAGCGGTTGTTCCTTAAGGCCGGGGTGTCATGGCCTCTATCTTTGGGGTAAATACACCCACATCCCCTAGTGACGAACACAAAACACTTTGCCTTCTTTGCTGGGGAAAAAAAAAGATTCATAAGGGAATTAATAAACAAGCCAAAGAAATTTCTCGTCTGCCTTTTAATTATAGAAGAGTGATTGCTATGCTAATCATAATCAGCATCAAGGTCAAAAGTTTCCACCACTCCGGAATGAACATTTAGAAAATAAATTAACCAGAATACCAGTGCTATTTCTGAACTCCCAGCTCACATGGGTTTGAAATAGAATGCTGTATCTTTTAAGTATCTTTAAGAGGAGCTATATAATATTCATACACTGTTTGAATAAATGTCACTCCAAACCTGCTAATGCCCAAGGCAGAGGGTAACCGTGAGGAGGCCCGTGATTCAGTGTGACTGCTTGGACTGCTAAGGTAAAGGTTGGTAATCTGCTGATCTCACCTCATCCTTGGCATGTGTCATTATAAAATGTGTTGAAAGTACTTACATCTCTGGCTGAAGTGGGTGATGAAATACACATGTATTTGGAGAATTCATTTTCATTCCCCCTGCCCCGTCCCAGTACCGTTCTCTACAATACAATAAAATAACCCTTGAATGTCTATGGTTTTATAGACTTAGACACCTATCTCACATCATATACAAAAATTGATTCCAATTGTAAAACAAAGCAAAATAAAAGTAGGTTATCAATACAATAAAATATTTTCCACAATAAAAAGCAAAGGCATATGATATGCCTGTAACCTAGATGAACCTTGAAAACGTTATGCTAAATAAGAGAAGCCAGACCCCAAAGGCCACACATATATTTATAATTCCATTCACATGGAATATCCAGAAGAGGCAAATCTGTAAGAACAGAAAACAGATGAGTGGTTTCCAAGGGCTGGGATGGGAGGGAAAAGGGAGGGGCTGCTCATGGGTTTGGGTCTCCTTTGGGGTGAAGAAAGTGATTAGGAATTAAAAAGAAGAAATTGTTGTGGGAAACCCTGGGCTGGAAGAAGCACAACCTGGAATCAAGATTGCCAGGAGAAATATCAATAACCTCAGATATGCAGATGACACCACCCTTATGGCAGAAAGTGAAGAGGAACTAAAAAGCCTCTTGACGAAAGTAAAAGAGGAGAGGGAAAAAGTTGGCTTAAAGCTCAGCATTTAAAAAACGAAGATCATGGCATCTTGTCCCATCACTTCATGGGAAATAGATGGGGAAACAATGGAAAGAGTGTCAGACTTTATTTTTTGGGGCTCCAAAATCACTGCAGATGGTGACTGCAGCCATGAAATTAAACGATGCTTACTCCTTGGAAAAAAGTTATGACCAACCTAGATAGCGTATTCAAAAGCAGAGACATTACTTTGCTGACTAAGGTCCGTCTAGTCAAGCCTATGGTTTTTCCTGTGGTCATGTATGGATGTGAGAGTTGGACTGTGAAGAAGGCTGAGCACCAAAGAATTGATGCTTTTGAATTGTGGTGTTGGAGAAGACTCTTGAGAGTCCCTAGGACTGCAAGGAGATCCAAAACCAGTCCATTCTGAAGGAGATCAACCGTGGGATTTCTTTGGAAAGAATGATGCTAAAACTGAAACTCCAGTACTTTGGCCACCTCATGCGAACAGTTGACTCATTGGAAAAGACTCTGATGCTGGGAGGGATTGGGGGCAGGAGGAGAAGGGGACGACCAAGGATGAGATGGCTGGATGGCATCACCGACTCAATGGACATGAGTTTAGTGAACTCCAGGAGTTGGTGATAGACAGGGAGGCCTGGCGTGCTACGAATCATGAGGTTGCAAAGAGCAGGACACGACTGAGTGACTGAATGGAACTGAATGGTTGTGGAGTGTTGTGAATGTTCTACATGTCACTCAGTTGTGCGTTTAAAAATATACAATGACTGGTTTATGTTTTAAAAGTTTAAGGACATTAAAATATATAGTGTATTATTTGTATCATCTTTAATGGTGGGAGAGGGTGGTTTCTTAAGTAAGGCAGAGACCTCAAAGCCATCAAGCAGAAAAGGAACCTATTTCCACATGTGAATTAGAAGCATGTATATAGCAAGAGATACCATAATCAGTGTAAGAAGACAAGCAGTAAACCCGAAGAAAGTTCCAGGAAACCAAAGAAGGCACAAATGACGCCATCAAAAAATTCCTTCAAACTTATAAGGAAAAAGACCAGCTCAGAGGAAAAAACAATGGAAAATAATACAAGTAAGCAGCTCACAGAAAGTGGCATGGAAATGACAATAAACAAAAGATATTTCATTAGTAGCCAAGGAGAAACAAAAGAAAATAGAAGTTTTGCCCATCAATTTGGCAAAAAATTGTTTCGATGATGTAAGGAAAGGGCATGCTGACAGAGGTGTGACAGGTCAAAACATGCTTAGAAAATAATGTCATAGGATCAATACAAATTTAGATGTATATTCCTTTAACATAGCAATTCTCTTCTTGAAAATCTATTCCAAAAATAAGAATATAACTGTAGTTATAATTTTTATTATGGCATTATTGTTAATACAATAACAAGAGACTGTCTGAACATCCACCAGTGAACAGTTAAGTAAATCTATACCTACATACGGGGCTTCCCAGGTGGCTGAGTGGGTAAAGAATCTACCTACAATGCAGGAGATGTCGGAAAGATCCCCTGGAGGAGGGCATGGCAACCCACTGCAGTATTCTTGTCTGGAGAATCCCATGGACAGAGGAGCCTGGCGGGCTGCAGTCCATGGGGTCAGAAAGAGTCAGACACGACTGAAGTGACTGAACAAGCACGCATACCTACGTATATCTATGTCATGGAATATTAAGCAACTATTAAAAGAATGTGTTAGAAACATACTTATCCATGTGGAAAGGTGTCCATGTTATATTGTTGGGTTAAAGATAAACGAGTTTCAGAGTAATAATCTTTAAAAATATGAGAAAAGAAGAAAATTAACATAAATATGTATATATGTTTATTTACACACACACACGTTTTCCTCTGAAGAGGGGTCCTGGTCTTCCCCTCTGGTGTGTTAGAAAGACGAGCAGTCACAGTGAATTCAGCTCCTGGTGCTGACCATGGGGGCTAGCTACATGACTGCGCTTTTTTAGCAGGCCAGGCTGTGTGTCCACGTTCACACCAGCTCATATGAACTTAGAGCAAAGAGGGGAAGAAAACATACCTAGTGGTGGGAGGCAGAGATCAGGAAGAATATTCTTTTTTTTTTTTTTGTATATACTTTGTACTCTTTAAATTTGTTTGATGGGTCTGTATTATTTTTGAAATTTAATGGGGAAAAAACTCCAAATAATATATATGTCATGACTCTTGATGTATACCTCCTACAGTTATCATTTAAAGCTTCAGACACTTTAATGGTCACTATTTGCCCATGGTTACTTAGAGTTTCTTTAGAAGAACATAAAAATGGCAAGTGCTACATTTTACCTAATATTTTCCCCTGGCTGCCAGAGAGAATGAGCGGAATGCAAAAAGAACGGTTCTGGGAGACGTCAGACTTAGCTGAGGGCTCCAGAGTCTCCCCAGCCCACGCCTGACCTGATGCTGAGAGTCCTGCTTCCCCGTCCAGAATCCACAGCACGCATTCCATCCTGGGATCTTCTCCCTTCTCTGGCTGGCCTGTTCCCAGCTCAAAATGCTCTGCCCTCTTGAAAATGCTTTTTTTTTTTTTTTTAACACTGAAAATATTTTGTGTTGTGGTATAGCTGATTAACAGTGTTGTGACAGTTTCAGATGAACAGTGAAGGGACTCAGCCACACATATACATGCTTCCCCAAACCCTGCTCCATCCAAGCTGGCGCATAACATTGAGCAGCGTTCCATGTGCTATACGATAGGTCTTTGTTGGTTGTCCATTTTAAATATAGCACTGTGTACATCAATTCAGTTCAGTTCAGTCGCTCAGTCGTGTCCGACTCTTTGCGACCCCATGAATCGCAGCACGCCAGGCCTCCCTGTCCATCACCAACTCCTGGAGTTCACTCAGACTCACGTCCATTGAGTCCGTGATGCCATCCAGCCATCTCATCCTCGGTCGTCCCCTTCTCCTCCTGCCCCCAATCCCTCCCAGCATCAGGGTCTTTTCCAATGAGTCAACTCTTCGCATGAGGTGGCCAAAGTACTGGAGCTTCAGCTTTAGCATCATTCCTTCCAAAGAAATCCCAGGGTTGATCTCCTTCAGAATGGACTGGTTGGATCTCCTTGCAGTCCAAGGGACTCTCAAGAGTCTTCTCCAACACCACAGTTCAAAAGCATCAATTCTTCGGCACTCAGCCTTCTTCACAGTCCAACTCTCACATCCATACATGACCACAGGAAAAACCATAGCCTTGACTAGACGGACCTTAGTCGGCAAAGTATGTCTCTGCTTTTGAATATACTATCTAGGTTGGTCATAACTTTTCTTCCAAGGAGTAAGTGTAGTTTAATTTCATGGCTGCAGTCACCATATGCAGTGATTTTGGAGCCCCAAAAAATAAAGTCTGACACTGTTTCTACTGTGGCCTTCCCAAATTCCCTAACTGTCCCTTCCCCCGGCAACCGTTAAGCTCGTGTTTTAAGTCCGTGAGCCTCTTTCTGTTTTGTAAGTTCATTTGTACTATTTCTTTTTAGATTTCACATATAAGGGATGTCATATGACATTTCTCCTTCTCTGTCTGACTCATTTCACTCAGGATGACACTCTCTAGGCCCTTCCACGTTGCTGCAAATGGCCTTATTTCATTCCTTTCAATGACTGAGTAATATTCCTTTGTACATATGTACCACGTCTTCTTTATTCCTTCCTCTCTTGATGAACATTTATGTTGCTTCCATGACTTGGCTATTGTAAACAGTGCTGCAATGAACATTGGGGTGCATGTATCTCTTCGAGCTATGTTTTTCTCTGGATATATGCCCAGGAGTGGGATTGCAGGGTCAAATGGTAGCTATATTTTTAGTTGTTTAAGGAACCTCCCTACAGTTCTCCATGGTGGCTGTACCAATTTATATTCCTGCCAACAGTGGAAGAACATTCCCTTCTCTCCACACCCTCTCCAGCACTTGTTGTTTGTGGATTTTTTATGATAGCCATTCTGACTGGTGTGAGTTGATACCTCACTCTAGTTTTGATTTGCATTTTTCTAATAACTAGTGATGTTGAACATCCTTTCATGTGCCTATTGGCCATCTGTATGCCCTCTTTGGAGAAATGTCTGTTCAGGTCTTCTGCCCATGTTCTGAGTACATCGTTTTGTTGGTGGTTTGTTTGCATGCTATTAAGCATCATAAGCTGTTTGTAAGTTTTGGGGACTAAGCCCTTATCGGTCACATCATTTGTAAATATTTTCTCCCAATCTGTGGGTTGTCTTTGACTTTTGTTTACTGTTTGCTTTGCTGGCCAAAGCTTTTGAGTTTAAGGTCCCATTTGTTTATTTTTGCTTTTATTTCTATTCTTCTGGGAGATGGATCAAAAAAGATGTTTCTTTTATGTCAGACAGTGTTCTGCCCATGTTTTCCTCTCCAAGTTTTATAGTGTCAGGTCTCACATCTAGGTCTTTAATCCATTTTGAGCTTATTTTTGTGTATGGAGTTAACGAATGATCTAATTTTTTTTTTTTTTTACATGTGGCTGTCCAGTTTTCACAGCACCATTTGTTGAAGAGATAATCTTTCCAACATTGTGTAATCTTGCCTCCTTTGTCATAGATTAATTGACCATAGGTGCATGGGCTTATTCTGGGTTTTCTATTCTGTTCTATTGATCTATATTTTTATTTTTGTGCCAGTACGATACTCTTTTGATTGCTATAGCTTTGTAGTATAGCCTGAAGTTTGAAAGCCTGACTCCTCCAGCTCCGTTTTACTTTTTCAAGCTTGCTTTGTCTATTTGGGATCTTTTGTGTCTCCAGACAAATTTTGAGACTTTTTTTTGTTGTTGTTCTAATTCTGTGAAAAATGCCATTGGTAATTTGATAGGGATTGCATTGAATCTGTAGATTGCCTTGGGTAGGATAGTCATTTTGACAATATTGATTCTTCCAATCCACAAACATATCTTTCCATCTGTTTGTCGTCTTTGATATCTTTCATTGGCACTTAGTTTTCAGAGTACAGCTCTTTTATTTTCTTAGGTAAGTTTACTCATAGGTATTTTATTCTTTTTGATACAATGGTAAATGGATTGCTTCTTGAATTTCTCTTTCTGATCTTTTGTTGTTAGGGTATAGAAATGCAACAGATCTCTGTGTATTAATTTTGTAATCTGTAGCTTTACCAAATTTATTGATGAGCTCTAGTAGTTTTCTGGTAGCATCTTTAGGATCTTCAGCCTATGTATAGTATCATATTGCTGAAAATTCTTTTACCTTGAGTCAGATCTTGCTCAAGGGTCCCCATAGCTGAAGTGGTTTAGGGCACAGCCTTGTAATCAGAGATGCAGGACTGTGCCCTGGCTTGACTGCTTAGTACTGTGTGACCTCATGCAGGTTTCTTCCCCACTCTGTGACTCCATCTCCTCATGCATAGAAGAGGGAGGGTCATCTGTCACTCACTGACAAGGAGGATTAGATTTGATCATGTCTGGCAAATGCCCAACCCAGAGCCTGGCATGTTGTAGGTTTCCAGTAAATGGCAACTGCTCTGTTTCATCCTGGAGCCAGACGTAGATGGCTTCTGTCTGTCCTAACGCACAACTCAGAACTAGCACTTTCATTCAGTAATTCACACATTTGTTTGTTCATTCATTCATCCATTCAATAAGTGTCCAAAGGCCTTACGGTGCCTACTGTGTCCTGTACAGTCAGGCCACACACTCTCAGTCTCCCTGTCAGCTCCCTTACCTCTCACCCTTCCCTGCTGCTTTCTCGTCCACTCCTTACTGTTCCTTAAACATAATCAACATGCTGTTGGCCTCGAGGCCGTTGCTCTGATTGTTGGCTCTTCCTAAAATACTCTTCTCACCTGTCATTTTATTCATGTGTCTGCTCACCTGTCACCCAGAGAGAAAAGCCATCCTCGACAGCAGCACCAGTGGCCATCATTTCGGTCCTCCTTGTCCTGTTTCTTCTCCTTTGAGGCACTGGCATCCATCTGTCTTTGTCTATCTCATCCAGTTAGAATGTAAGCGTCACAATAATGGGGACTGTCTTCCCTCCTTTAGGTCCCCAATGCCCGTAGAAGAACCTGGCACCTCGTGGGCACTCAGCAACAATCGCTGGGTGGCTGTGCTCTCCAAAATGCACGCATACCTCCCATGAGCCACACGTGCTCATACAGCGGGGAACAAAACCGGCGAGGTGCTTTCTGCTCCAGTTATAACAATCCTGAACTGACACAACATGGTTTTAACAAGCCAGCTAGCAGACTGTCATAGTAAACGTTGTTTATGTACAAGGCATCTTTATGCTGAGGGTAATAAAACAGCCCTCCGGTGCCAAAATCCCAATCAGAGTGACTGGTTAACTGTTAGGCCATAAATAATTCGAGTCGGCGAGAAATACTCTCACTTCAGCGTGCGGCAGTACGCTGTCACTTTCCTGGATCCCATCTGACAGCACGTTGGCATGTTATAGACTAAATATGCAGTCCTAGGGGGACCACGGCCTGGCATCGGGGGCCTGAGAGGAGGGTGGACCCTGGCAAGTGAGGGGTGAGGGGCTGGACCCGTGGCCAGGTTCACCAGCTGCATTCACTGTGTAGGTTTGTGTAGGCAGCAACTCAGGGACCATGGTTTTATCCAAGTCGGTGGGTCCTGGGGACACTGTGGGGGTGGGCCAGGCACTCACCAAGACTCCCCTCCAGGATGGGAAAGCAACTTGTCATTCTGTGCTGCTAGTGCTTAGGCGGCTTCTTCCCCCCAAGCCCGCTGACCTGGCTGCGTGTGGGCCGTGTTCTCAGCACTCTGAGCATCTCAGAGCTGGAGAATGACAGACCTGGGTTTAGGACATCAGGTTTGGCTGATGGCTACCTGCGTGCCCCTGAGCAAGGTAGCTGGCCTTTCTGAGCCTCTGTTTCTCCAGCTCTAAAATTGGATGAAAACAGTTATGATTCCACGAGTAAGGACTAAACACGCTCATGCACATCAGGCGTGTGGTAACATACATGCCTGGCACGGTGTCCGGGCCCAGCTCTCATCATCACATTTGTTCAGCTGAGCCTTGGTATCTGATTTAAGGATCCCCGCCCATATCCAGAGTGAATGGTTGCTTGTATGTCCCATAAAATAAACCTGAAACAGACATAAGACAGATGCAGGCATGTTTCTCTGACAGCTAACGTCCTTGACATGGTCTCCAGGAGGGTACTCTTGGGGCAAAGAATTCCTGTGGGGTAGACAGGATTCAGTAAGGCCCCAGTCACTTCCACACCAACCAATTCAGCTACAGTTTCTACTATGTCAGCTTAGTGATTCACATAACGCACGGACGCAGTGTAGCAAGAGACACAGCCCAGGGGCTGGGTACCGCTGAGCGTGACCACTCTGTGGCCTTGGGAGCTCCCTTCCCCTTGGAGCCTGGGTTTCTTCCACGTGCATGAAAGCTGTGTCACTAGAAGTTTTATTTGGAAGCAGCCTTAGAACACCATGGACCCAGACTCCCTTTTATTAGATGCGGATTCACCATCGGAATCAATGTTTGTAACAAACAGATCTATAACATATATTACTATCGCTGAGGTTTTATATTAAATAGGATTAAACATTACAAACATATGATTAAAGGTATTAAAGA
Source organism: Aepyceros melampus (assembly GCA_006408695.1). NCBI lineage: Eukaryota > Metazoa > Chordata > Mammalia > Artiodactyla > Bovidae > Aepyceros > Aepyceros melampus. Next base: position 43,875 of record SJXQ01003076.1, on the reverse strand, counting down.
GGAACTCTATTAAAATAGGATTCGGGCACCTTGCAGCAAGCAAGAACACTTGAATTTTCCGTCCATCGTTCCTGTGCCTCTGGAGAACTGAGAGTTATCCTAACGGTGAAATTGTTTGAAATCTCCACGTCCGCATATAGACTTTTCATTCTTATCTTTACTCTAGCTTAGTGGTCCTCAGACTGTAGAGTATTTCAGATTCGCTATACATGCCTGGTAACATAAAATAAGCATTTTCTATTTCATGGGTGTTTAAGGGATTGTTAATGGTATTTTGCCCATGGTTGTACAATTTTCCTCTTGCTTTAGATTGTAGCCTCTGTAGCACAGGGCCCCACAATGAAACAAACAAAACACTGACCAGATAACTTCTGCTGTTTCTTCCTTGCCCCCAAAATAAAGGTAATGGCAGTGGCTGTTTTAGAGTAAGACACTGAAAATCAAAACCGGTCACCTCCCACACCATCTCCTAGGAATGCGAGTTGCTGGAATGGCCCAGGGCAGGTTGTCACACAGGTGTTTCTGCAGCACCTGAATCGCACCCCAGCTCTGCAGCGAGGAAGGGAGAGTGGTCTGGGTAGGGCTGCCTTTGAAGACCCTGATGCAGGATGAAGAGTGAAGGGAGGTGGGCTGTCAGCCTGCAGAGCAGACCTGCGAAGGTGCGGAGGGGCTAGGTGCTGCCTCAGGTAGCAGAGGGCTGGGCCAGTGGAAGGTTCTTTTCTTCTTTCCTGGTGCCAGAGGGTTAGGAAAGTAGAGGAGAGGGAGTGTGGGAGAGGCTTCAAGAATCTAATCCAAAACCTGGGTGCATGGCCGCCGGGCATCTAATGGTGGGCCAGGTCACGCGTCACGGGGGACCTCAGCCAGTGGCTCTGTGGGGAGGTGCGCCTGAGAGCGCCCTCGAGGGCAGTCCCTAGAGTGGCTCGGCAGCCAGGCCCCCAGGCTTGGAACGCTCGGGCCAGATCAATGGAGTCAGTCCCCGGAGGCTCGAGGCAATGCCGTGGCAGGGCTTCTCAGGTGGTTCAAGTCCCGGCTCTTCTTCCTGGCGCTGTCATGTAGAGATGTGACTAGGAGCACGCACCTGGGGTGGGGAGAGGAGGCTTGCAGCCAGCTTTTCAGCATTTTGCAGAAGCTTGAGGCAGGAATCCCATTCAGGGTGAAGGGGAGGCTTCTCTGAAATAGAATTTAGTTCAAGAGCCAGCTGAGTCTGATGTTTATACACATTCCCGCAAATGGGAGTGCAGGGAATATTAAACACTTTCAGAAATGATGACAGAACCAGAGTTTAGGAGGCTGAGGCAGACAGAGCAAGGTTGAGCACTTGGAATCCAGCCTGTACCTTGAGGGGGACAGCTGTCCCTATGCCTAACCTCGCAGGGTGTGTGTGCAGGTGTGTGTGTGTGTGTGTGAGTTGTGTGTGAATGTGTGCATGTGTGTGAGTGTGTGTGCATGTGTGTGAGTGTGTGTATGTGTGTATGAGTGTGTGAGTGTGTGTGGGTGGGTGTGCACATTTGTGTGTGTGAATGTGTGTGTGTGAGTGTGTGGGGGGTATGTGTGAATGTGTGCATGTGTGTATGTATTTGTGTGTGTGTGTGAGAGTGTGTGTGTGTGTGAATCTGTGTATGAGTGTGAGTGTGTGTGGGTGGGTGTGCACATTTGTGTGTGTGAATGTGTGTGTTTGTGTGTGTGTATGAGTGTGGATGCTGTCTCTTATACACATCTCTTCATTTTTCATTCCACAGTGGAAATTGAAATCAAACAAGCATAGCCTACATCGGTTCGGTTCAGTTCAGTCCGCTCAGTCATGTCACGTACTTGCATGCTGAGGCATCCTTGAGATGCCTTCGTAGAGAGGATCTTGATGCCTGGGTATTCATCTGCTCCTGCTGATGGAGAATTAGGCTGTTGGTGTAGAACCTTGCCGAGGGTCGCGCTCTGCATGTCTGCTTCAGCACATAACCGTAGTCTTGCCACACATTCACATTGGCACCTTTGTCCACAATGACTGGCAGACTCTCATTTCCTTTCTGCTTCACTGGTGCACATTTTGAATAGTTTATTTTTCACACTTTCCTTTGATTTTCTCTTTGCCCTAAAGGAGTTCTGGATTATGCTGTGGCTATTTTATTGTATGTGTTACATATACACTGTTGTAAAATACGTGGCATTACTCCCATTATGTTGTTCACATTATTAAGTTCCCTTTGGACACGATATTGTTCGGTGTTGTGCTGTTTACTATGGTAAAGGAGAGGACTTTGAGGTGAATTTAGTAATAGGTGAAGGTGAAGTCGCTCAGTCGTGTCCGACTCTATGTGTGTGTGAGAGTGTGTGTGTGTGTGAATCTGTGTATGAGTGTGAGTGTGTGTGGGTGGGTGTGCACATTTGTGTGTGTGAATGTGTGTGTGTGTGTATGAGTGTGGGTGTGTGCAGGTGTGTGTGGGTGTGTGTGAATCTGTATGAGTGTGTGAGTATGTGGGGGGTATGTGTGAATGTGTGTATGAGTGTGTGTGCATTTGTGTGAGTGTGTATGAGTGTGGGTGTGTGCAGGTGTGTGTGGGTGTGTGTGAATCTCTGTATGAGTGTGTGAATATGTGGGGGGTATGTGTGAATGTGTGCATGTGTGTATGAGTGTGTGTGCATTTGTGTGAGTGTGTGTGAGTGTGGGTGTGTGTGGGTGTGTGTGAATCTGTGTATGAGTGTGTGAGTATGTGGGGTGTCTGTGAATGTGTGCATGTGTGTATGAGTGTGTGTGCATTTGTGTGAGTGTGTGTGTGTAGATGGGGGCATCTCTTGTTGATCTGAAGGCCTGCAGAATCTTTATACTCACTCCATAGGTTGGTGTGAACACTGACTGAAACCGTGAATATAAAGCATTTGGCACAGTCTCTAGGATATATTAAGTGTCTAATCAATGGGAGTTGTTGCAGTTGCCACCTCATGTGGTGGGATTTGCCGGGAGGAAAGAGTGAGTCACAGGAGGATGACGCTCCCCAGTGAAGGGTCCAATTCCTCCTTTATTAATGATATCAAATCCCTGAGGTCAGGGAATGCCAACACCGTGGTGTCCACTCTGTGTAGAATGTGGCTCAAGGCCAAGATCCCCTCTCTCCCAGCTTGCGGCCTCTCTCCATCTTGAAAGAGGTTTAGCAGAGCTTAAGGGAGAGGGGAGCAGAGCCGACCCCACAAACCCCAAAGAGCAAACACCCCCTTCACCCCAGGACTGGCCGTACCTCTCACGTTCTGACACTCACCCGTGTTTACGAGAAATGAACACCTTCTGCCTCATCCCGTGACTTCGGGGATTCCGGTCCTAGTTCAGTGGCTGATGCTTGACACAGAATGGCGTCACCTCCCCATTATCTTTTAGTCTTGCTGAAAGGCAAACACAAACTGGACCCAAGGCCTATGAGTTTGCTGCCGGCCTCTCAGGACGTGCTCTCTCCTCAGCTGAACTGACAATGTGAAAGGCTTTGCCCTTGCGCATTTTCTGGGTCAGTGTCTGCCAGCAGTACTTGGTTCCAGGCCATGACAACGGGAAGTGACAAGGACATTTTCCTGGCAGCACAGGTCATAGCAGAAGAGGGAGCTGACATGAATGCATACAGACCCCAGACGGGTCCAACCCCCAGGTGACAGGGACCAGCCCCGTCAGGCTCACTGGAAGTGTCTTCCTTTAATCTTTTCTGTATCACTTGAGTGTTAGAATTTGGTTGTAAGCAACAGAGCCCAAGTCTGGCTGACCTGTGCAAATGTTAGCTTTGCCTTGAAGGAGGGATGGGTAGCTCAGGGAATCGAGGAGAAGAGGGACAGCCCAGCCTCAGAAAGGACAGACGGGAGCACGCAGGGGGCTGGGTTAGCAGAAGGGCCCCTGCTGGGGCTTACCTCCCCGCCCCGTGCTGCAGGTCACCTGGATTCCCCGAAGATAAGGCTGCTGACCCGCAGGGCCCAGGCCCAGCAGAAAGTCGAGCAGTTTCCCCCAGGAAGTCCAAGTACTTGAACCACAGAGGCAGCAGAAGGCTGCCAGGCGTGTCCACAGAAAGGTCTGCAGCCGGCCCTGCCTCAAGACCCACGGGCCCCTTTCAGCATTGGTCCTTCAGACCAGGGCAACCAGCGCAAGCAGAGGAATCTTTTCAGTGCTGCCATCCCCTAGAGAAGGTAAAGACCCACCTATTCTGAAGACTCTGTCAAGAGCTGGGTTCAAAGGGCACCTCTAAATCACCTCACCTTCCACAGTCTCTCCTGCACGCCTAGCTGGACTGGAACCTTGTTATTTCTTTCTGCCCAACCTCAACCTCTTTGGCTGCTGAATAAAATCTTTCTGATAAAGCATGACCTAGACTTCTTTGATAATGCCATTCTGACTGGTGTGAAGTGATACCTCACTGTAGCTTTGATTTGCATTTCTCTAATAATCAGTGGTGCTGAGCATCTTTTCATGTGCCTCTTGGCCATCTGAGTGTCTTCTTTGGAGATATATCTATTTAGGTCTTCATAGGGAACTATGGGGCTTCCCTGGTAGCTCAGTTGGTAAAGAATCCACTTGCAATGCACGAGACCTGAGTTCAATCCCTGGGTTGGAAAGATCCCCTTGGAGAAGGGCATGGCACCCCACTCCAGTATTCTTGCCTGGAGAATCCCCGTGGACAGAGGAACTTGGCAGGTCCCAGTCCATGGGGTTGCAGAGAGCTGGATACAGCAGAGCGACTAAGCACAGAGCAGCTCAGCCCTGGGAACTACACCGAATGCTTTGTGGTGACGTCAGTGGGAAGGGAGTCCAGACAGGAGGGTATATACGTATACGTATGACTGATTCACTTTGTTATACAGCAGAAAACACAGCATTATAAAGACATTTAAAGCAACTGTGCTCCAATACAAAAAATGAATAAGAGAGACAAGGAAACACAATCTACAGGACAGGGTAGACTAAAGAGAAGGAATATTGCATTTTGAGCTAGAAGTCTGCCTCTCTCCTTCTCGAGTCTCTGTTTTCTGCTCTGTGAAATGGGAATGGTCATTTCCTGTACCACCTCACAGGAAGGAGGAAAGAATGGAACGTTCTTGAAAGTTCTTTACAAGCTGTGGTTTGTGATGTGTCTGAAAGGAGAAGGACCTGATCAATATCGATGAACAACAGTGAGCACAGATGTGATTTATCAAACGAAAAGTCACTTGGAGCACAGTGGAGGGACAAAGCAACAATCTAGGTGCCATACATACCTTAAGATAAAATTTCAAGAATTCTTTAGAGACTCAGGCAAATACTGGCAAACAGAAGAGCTGGGGGCACTAAAGAAATTAATTTGAGAGTAAGGAGCTATGGAGATCAGATGTCTTTCATCCATTTATTAGTTTATGCACCTTTTATTAGTTTATGCACCAAATAAACAAAGCATCTGTCACGTGATAGACATTTTATTGAGTGCTGGGGACAGGAGGTAAATAACACATAATCTCCTAACCCAAGAGGAAAGTTGGGAGTTTTGTCCCTAATGGGTATTTTCAAGGTTTGCTAACACAAAGGGTCATCCCAATGTCTTTGTAAAGAAACTAGCGGAAAGAAAGAGATGCTAATGTAGTACTGAGATGCCTTGCACCTTGGCTTCCCGGGGTGGCCCTCTGAGAAAGAACCTGAGGCCTCTGCCCAGAGGAGGACCCTTGTGGGAATCTCTTTAATCCCCTAGGGATTACCAGGTTCCCACAAAGTCAGAGGGAAGTCCTGCTAGGTTTAGAAGCAGAATGAGAATTTGAATAATGAATTGTCCATTTCCCTCTTTTCTTTGAAACTAAACAGAAGTGCCCTAAGCTTTGGAATGAACTATAATTTCAGCACTTATACCCACTGTGTATTTATAGCAGGGTGGCTGATGTATAATATATGAGCTAGTGGATGGATAACTTTATTTAAACCAGTATTTTTCAGGTTTGGACTTAATTTTATTTTGATATCTCTATAGAAAGCAATTGGAAGCCCAAGCTAGTCTTGGGCTCTAAAAAATACTCTTCCTTGTTAGTATAGAAGACTCAACTCAGAGAGATGATTTTAATCTCCATGTTGTTAGAGACATACTTGAGGTTATTACATACTTATCAGAAACAGTTAACAATTGGTCATCACTGTAATTGTTCAGTCACTTTCTGAAAATGACTTCGGTTGCCTCTATAATGCCTTTGATCATGCCATTCTCTAAGAATGGAGATGACTGATTATTCTGTTAACTTGACCCACAAAAACCATGGCAGGCAATGACATATATGTGCCTTTATGGTCTCTGGGCTAATGAAGAGAATAATTAAATCAAAAGGGAACTTTCCAAATGAGTGCTTCAGGACCGATACTGAATTTGTAGAGAGGTGTGTGTGTGTGTGTGTGTGTGTGTGTGTGTGTGTGTGTTTCTTTCTGTTTAACTAAAAAGATTTGGGCCAGGTAAAGAATCCCTTGACAGTGTTAAATTGCACAGTAAATTACAGTGAGCTGTCTTCTGCAGCTTCACGTGAGTGATAGGAGCAGATTAAATGGAACTGAGCCCACGGGATGTGAATGCAGTAACAGGACTCCTGCAGTAAGATCTGTGATTGCCGCATTTTAAATAGGATGTTTAATTACCTTTGACTCGCTTCCTTTCCTAACCTCCCCCTCTCTTTTGCCCTGATAGAGGACTGTTTAACAAAATGAAGAATATTCCAGAGAAGGGGAAACAAATAAATACCCTTTTAAAAGAAAGCAAATAAATTAGCGTATTACTGTTTCAAATACAGTAATGCCCATTCTCCTTTTTCACCTAAAAGTAGCTTGCCTCATATTTGGCTACCATCTTATTACCAAAAAGTCACCTCAACTTGGTACCTTCTGTGTGCTTCAATTCACTGGAAGTAAAATCCAAAGTAAAATTTTAAGCAAATCCACTCTGTGACAACTTAGAGGGCTGGGATGGGGTGGGAGGTGGGAAGAGGGCTCAAGACGGAGGCGAAATCTGTACACCTATGACTGATTCATGTTGATATATGGCAGAAATGAGCACAATATTGTGAACAATTATCCTCCAATTAAAAATAAATACATTTTTTAAAAATAGCAATTTAAAAATTTAAGTAAATCCAAAATTCCATCATCTTCTAGAGAGTGATTTAGCATAAATGAAATTTGATTTTACTACTATATCACAGATGTTCCCGTTTGCTAGTTCAGTCACTTTAAGTGGCAGTGAAAGCCCAAGGACTTGAACATAAAGCAAATCAAACATGGCAGTTTTCACCTTGCCTTACACTGATGTTTAAAGTCCCAAAATAATATCCTTTACATTTCGGCAAAAACAATTCTCAAGAGAACTTTGCGTGCACATATAAAGGCAGCTGACCTTTCTGAGATATTCACTCTCAATATTTGAACAAGCAACATATAACACAAAAATACCCACTGCTATCCCAGCATCATCCCCTGCAAATTCCCCTCCAGAGATTTCCCAGATGGTGAAGGGAGGCAGTGGGGCTGAAGTTCAGTGATGAGAAAGCCCCCCGAGCCTCTCAGGCTCACCGTCTTAGAAACATAGCTATTTCTTCCAGTCTCCGGTGTGCACGTCACAACAGTTCTTCTCCTTCTTGACCAGAATAGGATAAAGGTGGTTGTTGGAAATTATATTTAATCAAGTTCTTTTATGAGTTTAGAGTATTTACAATATTTCAACACCCAGTTGTATGACAAAATTATCCATTTCCACCTCCATCAGCCTTGTGGCCGGCCCTCCCCACAGATGGAAATAAAAGATGTTTTGGGAGGGAAATAAAAGCTGGCCTTGGGGACATTTCACAGAAGCCATGAGAAAATGAACTTTGTGATGTGCCCTAGAAAGCCTTAGACTGACGTTCGTGTGTCAAATCCACAGTCTGTTCCTCAGAGGTCTCTCTGCTGTGTTGATTTTTCTTGATAAGTTAATAGAAGTGAAGCCACTCGGGACTCTTATTTGTTCAGACTCTTAGCTAAAGTTTTAGATGACGATCGAAATTTCAAAGCCTCTTCCTGTTTCTGAAGTTACCTTAAGTCTGGTCTTAGGAGAGGTCACGTTACAGCCTGGCCCTCAAGACCCTGCCAAAGGAATGTAAGACAGGTTTAAACATGCTATCTGCCGTCTCATGATGGGGTATTTCTCTAAGAGAGATGATGAAATGGAAGAGGCCAGGGAGAGCCTGGGGGCGGGGAGGAGGGCTGTAAATATTCTCATCTTGATTTGAGAGAGGTGGGTTGCTACCCCTGCTGTTTAGTCGCTTAAGCCCTGTCCAACTATTTTGCAATGCTATGGACTATAGCCCACCAGGCTCCTCTGTCCCTGGGAATTCCCAGGAAAGAATACCGGAGTGGGTGCCATTTCCTTCTCCAGGGGATTCTTCTGGCCGAATCTCCTGTATCTCCTGCTTGGCAGGTGAACTCTTTACCACTGAGCCACTTGGGGGGGCCCCAAGAGGTGGGTACCGAGGGACAAGTCTGTAAGCGTTCAGAAATCGAGCATTTCAGACGTTTCACTTTGCTCTGTGTGCACTTTACCTAAATGTAAAGGAATAGAAGGACAGAAAAAAAAAAGAGCATCATAGTAAAAATCCCACAGAGGTGCATGTGAATAACAGCCCCTGGAAGATGCCCACATGCTGGTCCCTGTGCTTAGGTGATGTTTCCTGATACGAGAGACTCTACAGACTGTGATTAAACCGAGGTTGTGAAATAGGGAGACGGCCCTGGATTGTCCTGGTGGGCTGATGTCATCACGGAGACTGTTAGGAGGAGTCTGCAGGAGGAGATGGGAGGACAGCAGCAGAGGTCAGAGGGGCGCACTCTGTGGACAGAGGAAGGAAGGGGCTGAAAGGCTAAGAATGCTGGCAGCCTCTAGAAGCTGGGGAAAACCAGGCAAGCACTTTCTCCCCTGGAACCTCCAGAAAGATGGCTGCCCCTCACCACCACCTCGATGTTAGCCCAGAGAGACTGGCATCAGTCTCCTGACCCCCAGCTCTGCATCATAATACATTCATGTGTAAGCCAGCCGGTCTGTGGTCCCCGGGAACAGCAGAAAAAGGAAGATCAGACAGGGTGCGTCACTTGCTAGAATCACAGCCGAGCACTCTGCCTCACTCAGTTCATCTTCCCAACTGTTCCAGGACGGAGGCCGATGCCATCATTATACTCATTCTGTAAATGAGGAAAGTGAAGCTCAGACAGATCAGCCTGCACCCCCTGGCCCCCACATCCCCCACCACTGAAGCGGAGCAGCTGTGATTGGAGCCCAGACGCCAGAGCTCCAGGCCTTGGCCCCTCGCTGCCACCCCTGGATGGGAGGGGCAGAGCTGCAGAGGTCAGAGTCTGTCCCCACGGGCACGTGCTAGCCTCAGAGTCGCACGTCCAGCCTGCGGCGCTCACAGCCCGGCCTCCAGGATGCGGGGCTGTGAGGCAGAGATGGGGACCGCAGGGTTGCTGTAATAGCTTTGGGGACTGGAGACTTGCTTCTGGGCCATGGACATATTTCATGTGTGCCCACTAGGCATCGCATTTCACAAACGAGTGTTAACTCAGTCCACTAAAAATCTAAGTCTCCCCGGTTGTCCTGCACGACAGTGTGAGGCTGTGGCTATCAGTTGTGGTGTGTGCACACGAGCGTGTGTGTCTGGCTGTGTGAGTGAGGGAATTCTACCAAGCTCCTGGCTCTGTCTCCCCCTACCTTTGCGACTCTTTGTATCAGACCCATCTTTACTTACCAAATGGGCAGTCAGAAGACAGAACAGCCAGTCTGTGCAGAGAATTCCAGAAGCTAATATAAGAGCCAAGCCCATGACACTGACTTCCTGAGTTCCACATTTATCTCAGCTGAGCGTAGGATAGTGCTTGCCCAGTTAACAGCAGGAAACGCACATGTTTCTCTTTGCCTTTTGGATGGCTCCTTCGCGTCACACAGAGTGGCTCTGTTCTCTACTTTCTCTTTGCCCAAAGAGCAGGGCAAACTGGTTAGGATTAAGGACTTTAGGGACAATCAGAACACCAGCTCCACTTCCCACAAGCTAGGTAACCGTGGCAGGTAACCTATACCTGTCATACATGGAGGGTCTGAAAGAGGATGCTCTCATTCTTCCAAACCCAAAAGAAGGTCAGATTTTTCAAGAACCTCAGAGATCATCTGGTCATGTTTCCACATTTTGTAGGTGGAGAAATCTGGCCAAGGGCAGAGGTGAGTAGACAACCCACCAAGAGAGAAGCGGGTGGCCATCCCCATTGTGTGGTTGACTGTCAGTGCAAGGTTGACTGATGGTGAAAAACGCCTTCCCATCAGAAGCACTTCCGGTAGACAATTAAGAGCTATGATATGGTAATCATTTGAACAACTATGGTTATTAGCCTTATTTGCAGACACAGCGTTCAATTACCAGAGCACTCTAGGCAATAGTCCCTTGGAAATTTCTCAGCCATCAGCACAGAGAGTCTATTTTAAATGAATATATTCAGCACTTTCCTCAGACCTACTTATCATACACAGGAGACCAACTACCTATGGAAAATCAGCTCACTGCAAGAGGAGGCATGGGAGCTTTAAAACAGTTCTTATTGCACAGTAGCCAAAGAATTTATTGAAAAAAAGAAAAAGAAAACACAGGCTTGTCTTCTTGCCTTTGGGGCTGTCCAGAAGGCTGTATTCAAATCTCTAAGTAAGCAGAGGTTAGTTTCTCAGCCTTGTTCTCCAGAACCTCCCTACATAAAGAGATCAATAACTCAATGTCCATGGAGCCCTCCCGATACTCAGAAACTGGTCTTATGTGTTTATTTGCAATGTGAGGGGAAGCAGGCTTAACATAAGCAGCTCTAACAAGACCATAGCACGTCTCTCTCTCTCTGTCTCACACACACACACACATACACAATTCAATAACTGTATCGTATGGAAACTCTTCTGGAAATCTCAGAACCCAAACCGTCATGTCGGTTTTTCAGACCCACCCCTGTCAGAGCCACCGCTCTCATTGTCAAAGCAATAAAGCATGTTTACCAGAATTTTCCTTTCACTGGCTGAGTTGCCCCACTTCCCTGCCATGGACTATGAGCCAGCCAGAGCTCCTCCGAGAAGTCTTAAACAGAAGAACCTTTGCTCACTGGGAGCTTGTCAGAGTTTAGGGAGGTCTGAGCATAGGAAAAAACTGAACAGTGCATCCTACTTTGGACTCGGGGGATTTTTTTTTTCAAATAGCTTCTGTAAAACTGGCCCAAGTGGTACAAAAGGGTGAGGGACAGGGCTGAGGCTTGACCTCTCGGTTGGGTCAAACGCACACCGTCGATGGGTATGGCTGCATTGGAAGTCCAGAAAGCACAGCTCTAGGTTTGACTTTGTGTCCTGCAGTGAAGGGTTGTAGCTACCTGGGCCCAGAGGCTGGGATGACAAGCTTTTCAAGTCTGTGCTCTCAGCTAAAGAAAAGGCAATGCTTTCAGGGAGGGAAATTAACAGGAGCCTTTTCTACAGGTTCCTTTCAGGTTGGAAAGGATTCAGTTCAGTGAAGAGGCCATGAATAGGACGTCTGGGGAAACCTTTTGAGTAGATCTGGATATTCACATGGCTCGTCCTCTAGAGGAGCCCAGCAAGAAATCTGAGACCCACCTTCACCATAAATATAGCACCTTCCTCTACCCTCGCATTCTCCCTCTGTCAGCCTCACCTGCTGCTCTGCCCATTGCACTGGGGGTGCCTGAGGTTTCCTTAGCAAGGGAAGAATGGTTGAGGGGACGTCTCCCATTGCCCAGGAGCGTGTCCACCTTATGGATGTCCTACTGACTTTGGACACGTTGGTGTGATGAAATTCAGTCCCTGGGGAAAGCACAGTAATACTTGCTATTCTAAAGACATTTTTTTTTTCCCATTCCACTGAGCATTTGCTCTGTCCTGCAGGAAACGTCCTGCACTCAGAGCCTGGGTCCTGCTCAGTTATGAAGGCAGCTGTGGGGTAATGGATGGGCAGGCTGTGCTGCTGTGAGACTGTCAGCTCTTCACTTACTCGTTTATCCAATCTGCATTGCATATTCTTACTCAGAATTTCCTGTGTGTCCCTTTGTTAGGGGGTGTGGACACAGCATGAGTAAGAAGGTCAGTTCATTGCCATCATGAAGCTTGCAGTCTAGCGAAAGTGAAAGTGTTAGTTGCTCAATCGTGTCCAACTCTTTGCAACCCCATGGACTGTATCTTCTGTCCATGGAATTCTCCAGGCAAGAATACTGGAGTGGGTACCCACTCCCTTCTCCAGGGATCGAGCCCAGGTATCATGCATTGCAGGCAGATTCTTTACCATCCGAGCCCCTGGGGAAGCTTAGTGAGGGGGGTGGTACACAAATATACAGATGTTTCTGGAGTGTTATATGGGGAAGGGATGAAATAGACAAGAGGAGGACATGGCGAGTACTGGAGAGGACCCCAGCAAAGCGTGGGCAGAGAAGATCGCTAGGAGGCAGTACTCATGTTGAGTCTCGAACCTTGGGGGAAAACCACCTAAGACTCAAGCCAGGAAAAGAACATTCCAGCCAAAGGAAAAGAGCAGGTGTCAAGGCGCTTGGGCAGAAGACATTTTGGTCTATTTGAAATTATAGGAAAAACCGTCTAGTAGAAGGGGGACTTGCGGAGGAAAAGGAAGAGAACCGTCAGAGAGGTGGGTAGGGGCGGGGTCCTAGGGAGGCTTGGAGACCAAGGACCAGGGGCCGGCGTTCGGGTTTCAATCTGTGTAATAGGGACTCCTATAAGATTTCGAGTAGAAAATGATGGACTCCAGTTGACATTGTCTAGTGAGACTCTGGCTCCTTTGTGGAGAATAAACTAGGAGAAGATCAGAAGCTGGGAGAAGGGGCTGGGAGGCTGTCACCGAAGTCAGGCCAGAGGTGACAGTGGTCCGGCCCAGAGCGGTGATAGGGGGAGGTGATGGATTTGCGTGGGAGGAGCCCCCACATGCTGGCATAGGGGGTGGTATGCAATCGGTGCTCAATCACAGTTTCATCTGCAGTGAACCCACTGCTGGAGTTTTAGGCTCAAAGTCAATGCTCGTCTCTGATGCACCTTGCGCTGTAGGAAAGGAAAAATAATGTTCCCTCCATCCTTCCAGGTTATTGGCTGAGACCCACCTGTAATAAAAAGGCAGATTAACATGAGAAAAAAAATTACATATGTACCAACAGGAGCCTCACAAAGATATGAGACTCAAAGGCAGCTAGACAGTGGAGGCTGATGCACCATCCTGAGGGAAAGAAAGGGAGGGGGCTTGGGCTGCAGAGGAGGGCAGGCAGTTCGCAGGAAGGCGAGAGGAGGAGACGCTTGGTAAACCAAGGTCTTCCTGCCAGGCACATAAGTATCCCAGGCAGAAAAGTCCTGTCTGGTAAGAGCTCTCTTCCTGGTCCAGGCCCCCATCTGCATTCCTTTAGGCAGTTAAGAGGGAAATGAAACATTTTTTTTTCCCTGAGTCTGTGTATGCATGCTCAGTTGTGTCTAACTCTGCGACTCCATGGACTGTAGCCCTCCAGGCTCCTCTGTCCATGGGATTCTCCAGGCAAGAGCACAGGAGTGGGTTGCCATGCCGTCCTCCAGGGGATCTTCCTGACCCAAGGTTTAAACCAAGCCAGGCACATAAGTATCCCAGGCAGAAAAGTCCTGTCTGGTAAGAGCTCTCTTCCTGGTCCAGGCCCCCATCTGCATTCCTTTAGGCAGTTAAGAGGGAAATGAAACATTTTTTTTTTCCTGAGTCTGTGTATGCATGCTCAGTTGTGTCTAACTCTGCGACTCCATGGACTGTAGCCCTCCAGGCTCCTCTGTCCATGGGATTCTCCAGGCAAGAGCACAGGAGTGGGTTGCCATGCCGTCCTCCAGGGGATCTTCCTGACCCAAGGTTTAAACCATGGTGGGTCTCCTGCATTATAGGTGGGTTCTTTACTGCTGAGCCACACTGGGTCTGATTGCCTTCAGTTCCATGTGTCTGAATTACATATTTTGGGGTTCCACCTTCTGCTACCCTGCAGGGCAGACCCTCTTACTTCTCTCAGTGAGGGGATAGTGGGTCTGCAAGTCCTTTGTAAGTGGCCAGCCACCCAGACGCAGGGCATGGATGTTTCTGGAGATGTCTGTGTGTGCACTGATTCTACCAGGGCTTCTTGGAGCTCGGTGACCAAGGCTTAACTGCAGGTACTGGGGAAACTCTGCATTTTATTTCCACCTCTAACCCTGGTCTTGAGCTTAATTCTCCATGGGGCCTTCTACAGCAGGAAAGCAGGTGATTCTCCTTGACCTTCCATCACTGACTTTGGAGGAATCTGTCCAGAACCTTGTCAACTCAGATGCTCATTTGGCTGATGGAACCAGGCTATTTCCACAGCCCCATCTCAAGAAAATCAAGGGGCACCCTGGGGTCTTTGGGGGCTCATCCAGCATGGAGAGCATTTGGGCACATGGCTGATCATATGCTTTATTAGGGATGCTAACATGTGCTGGACGCTTGCACCATGAGTGTTAGCATTTAGCTTCAGTTAATGCCCAACCTCACAGTCCAGTTCCACCAGTGCCTCCAGGTCATGGGCGCGGAATGTGAGAACACGCTCACCAGCCCAGACTCAGAGAGTGGACTTGGAGACTTGAGGTGCAGCGGGAGGTGAGGCCTTAATGACGCTCTTGCAAGATGGGGTATCTGGTGGGCAGGCCCATCCAAAGTCATTGCATGGAATAAGTTATCCTGGGACTCAAGTCCCCCCAGTTCCTCATAGCGGAGTACTGTGGGGCGGACGGTCTTCCCAGAGGTCGCCTAGGTGTGTTCCCTCCCTCTTTATGGGCTGGCCCCTCCCTGACATCTTGTTTCCTCCTTTCCTGCACACCTAGTCCCGTTCTTATGTTTTGAATTCACTGATAGAATGAACCTGTGTGAAAATCCTAGGCATCCCGCTCTCCCTTCGTTTGCCCGGACTTTGTAGCTTTGTAGCCCCAGCTGTCAGCTGTTATATCAGGAAGCTGTTCTTGAAAAGGGACCACTGTAAGTTTTGCATTATATGCCAATCTTGGCAGTTTCATGGGAGGCAGTTCTTCCATAGACCATGGGATGGTTTCAGGATGATTCAAGTGCATGACATTTATTGTGCGCTTTATTTCTACTATCATTATATCAGCTCCACCTCAGATCCCTGGGTTGGGAAGATCCCCTGAAGAAGGCAATGGCAGCTACTCAAGGATTCTTGCCTGGGAAATCCCATGGACAGTGGAGCCTGGTGGGCTACAGTCCATGGACTCTCAAAGAATTGGACATGATTTAGCCACTAAACACCAACAATGAAGTTGAGTACTCAGTATATCACTGAGCTCAGTCTCTCCTCTAGGCTGAAACAACTTGCTGTGGGAAACAGGGCTGATGGTGTTGGGAGAACATGTGCACAGAGTGAGTTTCTTCCTGTAACTCTGCACCGTCTCCCATGTAGCCTTGCACTTGCACCGAATTGATGTGAGATTATTTTCATTGGGACAAAAGCCTGGGCTGTGTTGAGAGAGGAGTGCAGGGTTCTTGTGATTACTTTTTAGCATAACCACAAAGAGCCCCCATGTGGCCTTCAGCAAAGCCAAAGGAGCCCTTCGTTTCTGTGGTTTCTTTCAAGACACACTTTGTGTTTTAAGACGAAGAAAAGGAAAGCGGTGTACAAACGCATTCAGCATGTCCCCTTCAGCGCTTCAGTTCAGTCGCTCAGCAGTGTCCAACTATTTGTGACCCCATGAATCACAGCACGTGAGGCCTTCCTTTCCATCACCAACTCCCGGAGTTCACTCAGACTCACATCCACCGAGTCAGTGATGCCATCCAGCCATCTTATCCTCAATCATCCCCTTCTCCTCCTGCCCCCAATCCCTCTCAGCATCAGGGTCTTTTCCAGTGAGTCAACTCTTTGAATGAGGTGACCAAAGTACTGGAGTTTCAGCTTTAGCATCATTCCTTCCGAAGAAATCCCAGGGTTGATCTCCTTCAGAATGGCCTGGTTGGATCTGCTTGCAGTCCAAGGGACTCTCAAGAGTCTTCTCCAACACCACAGTTCAAAAGCATCAATTCTTCAACACTCAGCTTTCTTCACAGTCCAACTCTCATACTCATACATGACCACTGGAAAAAGCATAGCCTTGACTAGATGGACCTTTGTTGGCAAAGTAATGTCTCTGCTTTTTAATATGCTATCTAGGTTGGTCATAACTTTTCTTCCAAGGAGTAAGCGTCTTTTAATTTCATGGCTGCAGTCACCATCTGCAGTGATGTTGGAGCCCAGAAAAATAAAGTCTGACACTGTTTCCACTGTTTCCCCATCTATTTCCCATGAAGTGATGGGACCAGATGCCATGATCTTCGTTTTCTGAATGTTGAGCTTTAAGCCAACTTTTTCACTCTCCTCTTTCACTTTCAAGGCAAAGTAATGTCTCTGCTTTTGAATATACTATCTAGGTTGGTCATAACTTTTCTTCCAAGGAGTAAGCGTCTTTTAATTTCATGGCTGCAGTCACCATCCGCAGTGATTTTGGAGCCCAGAAAAATAAAGTCTGACACTGTTTCCACTGTTTCCCCGTCTATTTCCCATGAAGTGATGGGACCAGATGCCATGATCTTCGTTTTCTGAATGTTGAGCTTTAAGCCAACTTTTTCACTCTCCTCTTTCACTTTCATCAAGAGGCTCTTTAGTTCCTCTTCACTTTCTGCCATAAGGGTGGTGTCATCTGCATATCTGAGATTATTGATATTTCTCCCAGCAATCTTGATTCCAGCTTGTGTTTCTTCCCATCCAGCGTTTCTCATGATGTATTCTGCATAGAAGTTAAATTAGCAGGGTGACAATATACAGCCTTAACGTACTCCTTTTCCTATTTGGAACCAGTCTGTTGTTCCATGTCCAGATCTAACTGTTGCTTCCTGACCTGCATACAGATTTCTCAAGAGGCAGGTCAGGTATAGTAGTTGGTATCTGCTAATCCCAAACTCCTAATTTACCCCTTCTTCACCTTCCTCTTCATTAACCATAAGTTCATTATTTGCTTTGAAATATTTAAAAATATTTAAATTATCAGTATAAAATTATTTTTAAATTAAAATCTTTTTTAGTAACTGCTGATGATAAACACTCCTAAGAAACTAGACCCCTAGTTTCTCCCCACTTTGAAATGGCCTGTATGCCCCTGAAGCAGCAGTCGAGGTATCCATGGGCTCATCCCTGCCCTCACTGGCCTGGCCTCCCCAGTCTCTGAAGTCTGGATGTCCTGCGCCTTATTTACCAGCCTTATTTTTCCAGCCTCTCTGCTTCTGTCATACAAAGTTATTCAATGCCCAACAGGGGTTGTTCCCACCATGTTCCCTTTGTTTGTCTGGCTCCCTCTGCATTGCCACTAGGGAGTGAAGAAGGGAAAAGTGAGCCAAACCTTGCCCAGCCCCTACCCACACCAACCCTTGCTGGCCTGGTTGAACCCCTTCTGCACACTCTGCTCTCTGTAGCCCCGTGCGTGCCATTTCCTTTCGTAGCTAAATACAGACTCTACACAGTTTAGAAACGTCAGCAGTAATGCTTCATGTTTTCAATCCCATGAGTGCATGTTCAGCCCATCATTCGTATCCGACTTGAGGGACCCTAGAGACTGTAGCCTGCCAGGCTCCTCTGTCCATAAGGTTGCCCATGCAAGAATACTGGAGGGGGTTGCCATGCCCTGCTCCAGGTGATTTACCCGACCCAGGGATTGAACCCGCGTCTCTGTATCTCTTGCATTGGCAGGTGGATTCTTTACCAACTTCGTCACTTGAGAAGCCCTCAGTCCCCTTCAAGTTCAGGTTTAAATTTACCAAGCCAACTCTTTTATCTTCTATCTGCTTCATCATTAGGACCCTTTTCTCACTGGGGCCTTTGCTAATACAGTTTGATATTAAAATTCAGAGGACCCTATGGTCCTTGCCCCCTATTCCCACCCCATGTCCTCAGCCTACCTTTTTACTGTGAAAATGTTTAGCCAATGAATAAGTTTAACCAGAGAAACGAGATCATGCAGAAACAAAGGCAAACAGTTGAAAGAGATCACATAAAAATAATGTAGTTGTTAAGCATAGTCAAGGACCTTTAGTCCCTTTCAAGGGCTGTAGATAATATTCTGAGCCATATCCTGTGAGCTGTCTTATAGATATTGAAACCCCCACCAGGTAGAAGAAATTAACTACATGATGAGCAGACTACAGCCGTGACATAAGCTGCCACAGTTCCGAGAACTGGCCTCAAAGAAAAGGAAACAAACCAACCCTGGAACTGAACATTAATTGTATTTAAGACAATCAAGATGATGCTGGTCAGATCACCAATGACCAATTTCAAGATGACTGTCAGGGCTGACTATGCTGTTTCTGTGTGGAGGTCCCTCCATCTATAGAAGTTCTTGCCCACCCATTGTCAGTGGAAGTGAGCCAGGCTTTGGACAGACATCCGCCCTCCCTGCTGGAGACAGCATCCAAAATAAAGCAAACTTTCCTTTCCACCAACCTGGCCTCTTTGCCAAGCATCCGGACTTACTACTTTGCCACTTTTGGTAACAATGTGGCATAAGAGACAAACCGTGTTTATGACAGTCTGATTTACTCAGTCTTTCTCTATTTCCTCCTCTGTGAAATAGTGATAAAAATGACTCACTGTCTGCTCCCTGGAGTTGCTGTGAGGATAAGATAAATTATATGTGAAATTCCTCACTTGGAAACGGATTCATAATTGGGACTCAATAAATGTTACCAATGCCTGCTACCAGCACCACTAACCATGTTTACTGCAACTCAAGTAGATTCAGAGTGGGAAGTCATACACCACAGTAGTGCTTCCCAAGCCCTGGAGCACAATACAATCACCGGGAAGTTTAAAAGCAGTCATGTCTGCACTGCTATATTTAAAACACATAATCAACAAGGACCTAGTGTATAGCACAGGCAACTCTGCTCAATGTTATATGGCAGCCTAGATGGGAGCGGAGTTTGGGTGAGAATGGATATATGTTTATGTATGGCTGAGTCCCTTCGCTGTTCACCTGAAACTGTCACAACATCGTTAATAGGCTACAATCCAATACAAAATAAAAAGTTTAAAAAAAAAAAAGTACTCATGTCTAGGGGCCACTAATCCTTGCCCATTTTTAAACATCCAAAGTAGTTGACCTTATTTTTTATCTTGATCTTAGGTAATATTCCTGTTGCCAGACTGAGCATGTGATTTTCTTCCTCTGGCTCCTCTCATTCTTCCTTTTTCACTAAGTTTTTGGGAAATTTGTTACACAGCAGTAGACATAAGCCTCGGAGATATTGTGGATTCAGTTCCAGAGAATCACAATAAAATGAGCCTCACGAGGGTTTTGGTTTCTCAGTGTGTAGAAAAGTTCTGCTTACTCTATACTGTAGTCTATTAAGTACGCAATAGCATTATATCTAAGACAACAATGGACATGCCTTAATTTATTGCTAAAAAATGTTAACCACCGTCGAGCCTTCAATGAGTCATACTGTTTTTGCTGGTAAAGGGTTTGAAATAATATGAGAATTGCCAAAATGTGACACAGAGATCATGGCATTAACAAATGCTGTTGGAAAAATGGCACCCATAGACTTGCTCGACACCAGCTTGCCACAAACTATTGATGCATTAAAAACTGCAGTATCTTTGAAATGCAAAGTGCAATAACACAATGTGTGCCTGTTGTTGTTGTTGGTCAGTCACGTCTGACTGTTTGCGACATCATGGACTGCAGCAAGCCAGGGTTCCCTGTCCTTCACCACCTCCTGGAGCTTGCTCATCCAACCATCCCGTCCTCTGTCATCCCCTTTTCCTCTTGCCTTCAATCTTGCCCAGTATCAAGGTCTTTTCTAATGAATAAACTCTTCACAGCAGGTGGCCAAAGTATTGGAGTTTTACCTTAGGCATCAGTCCTTTCAATGAATATTCTGAATTGATTTCCTTTAGGATTGACTAGTTAGATCTCTTTGCAGTCCAAGGGACTCTCAAGAGTCTTTTCCAACACCACTGTTTTAATGCCAAAGCATTAATTCTTTGGCACTCAGCCTTCTTTACTGTCCAACTCTCACATCCATATATGATTACTGGAAAAAACCATAGCTTTGACTAGACGGACCTTTGTTAGTAATGTCTCTGTTTTTTAATATACTGTTGAGTTTTGTCATAGCTTTTCTTCCAAGGAGGAAGCATCTTTTAATTTCATGGTGCAGTCACCATCTGCCAGTGATTTTGGAGCCTAAGAAAATAAAGCCTCTCACTGTTTCTATTGTTTCCCCATCTATTAGCCATGAAGTGATAGGACCAGATGCCATGATCTTAGTTTTTTGAATGTTGAGTTTTAAGCCAGCTTTTTCACTCTCCTCTTTCACCTTCATTAAGAGGCTCTTTAGTTTCTCTTCACTTTCTGCCATAAGGGTGGTGTCATTTGCATATCTGAGGTTATTGATATTTCTCCTGGCAACCTTGATTCCAGCTTGTGCTTCATTCAGTTCGCATTTCACATGACGTACTCTGCATATAAGTTAAATAAGCCGGGTGACAATACACAGGCTTGAAGTACTCCTTTCCCAATTTGGAACCAGTCCATTGTCCCATGTCTGGTTCTAACTGTTGCTTCTTGACCTGCATATAGGCTTCTCAGGAGGCAGGTAAGGTGTATGCCTGTGGATAACTAATACTTCCCTTATCACAACGTGGCACTGTTATGTCCCTGATTTTGAGATAGATCTTCATTTTTTATGTGACTTGTTTTTCAGAAATAAAGTGGTCATTAAATTTGCATGACTGGCTGTATTAGTGTGTTGCTCTATGGTTGTGGTATATCACCCTGGTCTGTTAGCTTTATTAAAAAATGAATGTCTTCTTTATTAGTAGTTTATTCTCATTGATGGAGTCATTTTGAGATTCCAGCTCTGAAGAATTGAAAGATTGCCTCTCCTCTCTAGGATATTAGATAATTCATCACTGTGTATCACATCCTGGAGCCCTCCTTCTGTTCACTAATCCCTTCCTCCCTCATCATTAAACATGATCACAGATGCTGGTGAGTCTTTCTGTTTTCAGAACAAGTTCTACTTTGTCAGGGACACCTTGCTGACTCCCAGGACCCTGTTTATTCTCTCCTGCTTGGGTAGAGAGGAAAAAATACAAATCAATACTTTAAAACAAACATATGCTTAATATTTTTTAAAAACAACACATATTCTAATATACTTTTCTACTATATTCACCTTTCTTTTATGAAGAAGGCAGAGCATCAAAGAATTGATGCTTTTGAACTGTGGTGCTGGAGAAGACTCTAGAGAGTCCCTTGGACTGCAAGGGGATCAAACCAGTCCATCCTAAAGGAAGTCAGTCCTGAATATGCACTGGAAGGACTGATGCTGAAGCTGAAACTCCCAATACTTTGGCCACCTGTTATGAAAAGCCAACTCCTTGGAAAAGACCCTGATGATGGAAAAGATTGAAAAGGAGAGAAGAAGGGGATGACAGAGGATGAGATGGTTTGATGGCACACCGACTCAATGAACATGAGTCTGAGCAAACTCAGAGAGATAGTGAAGGACAGGGAAGCCTAGAGTGCTGCAGTCCATGAGGTCTCAAAGAGTTGGACATGACTTAGCAACTGAGCAGCAAAAATAGATTCACCTTTCTTTTATAACTACATTTTATACATAGATTGTGTTAGAGTATTATTATGAACTCATAGCCTTCACAGACTCACCCCATACCAATTCTCCATAACTAGTTTTATTGTTTGATATTCACATGTGCACATCTTTGCTAATAGAAACTCCTTTAAGCAATGCTTTGACATTCTTGAAAGATCCTTGTTTTTTGGCCACAGCAACAAGATGTTTCAAGCCAGCCTGACTGCTTTTTCTGTCCCAAGACTGGAATCAACTAACTTCCAAGAAACTATGAGTGCACCTCTGCCCCAGGACTCAGACCATGCCAACAAGCACTGACTCAGGATGAAATCTGGCCTGGACCCCTTAGCACCCTGCATTCCTCTGCCGGCCTCTTAGAAGTTACCTTCTTTATCCCCAAACACCCTCCCTCCTCGCACCAAACACCCTCCTTTCTCTCACCTCTGCACTTTCATGGGTCCTTTAGATTCCATGAAATAACAGGCAGTCATTTCAATACAAGACTTATTTTTCACTTTGGAAGTTTAAGACTTGAAGTCCAGGAAACAAATGTTTACCCACTGTCAAATTGAATCTGTTCATTGTGAAATGTGGCAGCACTGGATTTTGCTGAATTTTCAACCACTCAGTTGAAATACAAGTGAATGTGAACCTTCTATCTAAAATCCTTCTTCATGAAATATTCTAGCCATCAAATAATCAAAAGCCCAGACCACTCATTAGGTTGTAAAACGGTGAAATTCTCTCACAGTTGTCAGAAGCTTGAAATTAAACTGAAAAACGTCTTATGGTCCCTAAATGACAGATGTTAACTGTGGGAAAAGCTACAGAGAAAACGACATCCTCTTATAAGTTTCCAGATTCTTCTTTACGAGTTCTTCCAAGGAGAGGGTTGGTGACCTCTCTGCTGCCATCTGTAGCACCCTTGTGGCTGGAAAATCTCACTCACCATCGCTCTGTGAGGAAATAAATTTCTGTTATTTAAGTCACTCAGTCTATAATAATTTGCTATAGCAGCAAATAGTAGCTTACCAAAATATACATAATTTAATTTTCTGGAAAAAAAAATACTCCAATTCACATATTGACATAAGCTAACTATTAACATACCAAAGAAAAGGTCCCATATAATCCAGCCATTTATGGACACAGTACTTGGGAGGGAAATTTAAATTCTCTGTCTCATAACTTAAGAAATTTCTCTGTAAGAACTGTTGTTGAATTATAGCTGACAAGAGTATAAGCAGCACAGTCACGCCACTGAATTCTTTCCAGATCCATCTCCATAATTCACCACCTCCCATGTGTCCTCTCTTCTTGAACTTAGAAAACTTTTCTTAATAAGTGTCACTTATGAGATCCTAATTGGAGATAAAGAGGGGAAATTTGAATAGCTATTCCAGGACTTACAACAGTATGGGTAACAAATGCTAGATTTAAAGACTAAAAATTTAGGACTAAATACAGCTTCCACCAGATACTGGGTTTGTTTCTCTTGGAAAGTTGTTTGCTTTCGTTGAGCTTTAGTTTTCTCATCTGTGAATTGTTCAATGTTAGTCATTGGCAATCATTTTTATTATCTCTTCAGGTTCCCTTTAGGTATTGTGATCGATTGAGTGAGTGGATAAATAGATAGACAGATGATGGATAGATAGACAGACAATGGATAAAAGAGATGAGAGGGTAGATGGGAGGACAGAAAGCATGATAAACTGAGCTAGCTGTGTCCCCCAGCCCAAATTCATATGTTAGAGTCTTAGGCCCTAGTACCTTTGAATATGCCTGCATTTGGGTAATTAGGTTACAAGGAGGTGGGTCACTTGGTGGGTCTTGATTTAAAATCACTAGTATCTATATAAAAATAAGAGGTTGGTACACAGAAACACACAGAGAGAAAGTGGACTTTCAAAGGCAAGGAGAGAGTCCTAAGACAAAACCAACTTTAATCTCAGGTTTCTGGCCTCCAGAACTATGAGAAGATAAATTTCTATTATTTAAGCCACTTGATCTATAGTAATTTGCTATGGAAGCTCTAGCAGTCTAGGAGAGATGATAGATGATGATTGATGGTAGATAGATAAATAGACAGATAGATGGATAACCTGGCCCAGATAGACCTGCTTTTTTGTAAAGGTTCTGGTGCTCAAAGTGAGCAAACCCAAGTAAGGAGCATCCCTTTTGGTAAAGCTGTCCTGGCAGAGTCAATAGTCTCTATGTGACTGTGTTAAATATTACAAAGGCTTGGGTTGCATTTTCAAAATGTAAAGAGCTGGAGAGTCACATGAGGACTCCATATCCCTATTTTTTTCAGTCCATCATCTGTTTCCAAGGGCTCACAAGGGAATTATGAAAACAGGAAACTCCAAAATGATGTAAATGCCTTGTTGCCAACTGGACCGGGGGCCTGAGTCCTAACTGATGTGGACCAGACATGTACACAGGGAGGACTTCAGTTGCCCAGGAGGCTTAAATAGCCCAGACCAAGAGCAGCCAAGAGCTACTCTGGCCTCTTCCCTATGGCCCACACTCTTACCTGGGGTGGGGGCTTGGGGGAGGGTGGTGCTAAGGTCTTAACAACTTGAAAAAACAGGAAGGATGAACCCAGGAACAAGAGCTCTTCTCCTGGAGGCTGACAGCAACTGCTCTAAGTCATCACCCGCTATGCCCTGACCTGTTTCTGTCTGGCCTTCCCAGAATCAGACACTCCCAAATGGGAGGCAGCTCCATGCCCTTTGTACTGCTCCAGAGCCTGGAGACTAGGATTCCAAATGGGAGGAAAACAATGCAAGAAAGGAAAACCCAAAGAATCAACATTATAAATATGTAAGTGCCTTCAAACTCCCCTAATAGTACCCAGTCCCTGGATATGGGTCACACTCCACTTTCCCAGCAGTGGAGTTGTGGTGGGGGAGTAGGGAACAGAGAAGGTACCTGGGAAAAGCACTTTGTGAATACAAATAAGAAGTCATAGGCAGGCTTCCCTGGTGGTCCAACGGTTGGAAATCTACCTGCCAGTGCAGGGGACACTGGTTTGATCCCTGGTCTGTGAAGATCCCACATGCCATGAGGCAATGAAGCCCATGAGCCACAACTCATGAAGCCCACTCACCCTAGAGCCTATGTTCTGCAGCAAGAAAAGCCACCACAATGGAAGCTCGAGCACTGCAATTAAGCAATAGTCCATGCTCACTGCAACTAGAGAAAGTACCTCATGCAGGGACGAAGATCCAGCATAGCCAAAACGAAACAAATAAATAATAATAAATTTTAATAAATAAAATACTCATTCTAAAGAGTCATATGCTTCAGTACCAGGATGTCAATGCTTTTTCATTAATAAATACTGAGAACTCCTCTGTGCTGGCCAGTATTCTAGGTACTCTTTCTTATGTTCTAGCTCTGGTAAGGAGTGTAATAATAAAGTATAGGACCTCAGAGCCTGGCAATAATACTTTCTCTTACCTCTCTTCTGATATCTTATTGTTCACTCTTTGTATCATTCTTTTCGTGTTGCCTTGGGTTAGTGTCCTCTCCTTCTTTCCCATTTGAAGTCCTCTGGGAATAAGGCTGTGCTCCATTAGCTAAGCAGATTATCAACATCTCCCAGCCCAAAACCTACTCATAGAACAAGCCGGTTAAACATTTGTGGAAGGAAAGAGGGAAGGAAAAAAGAGGAAAAGAGCTTCTTGTGGCTTTCTTTTGGAGACTTCTTACTTATTCCAGGAAGAATCAAGTTTCAGTGATTATTGGTCATATATTTTGAACTCTCCACCTCACAACTGCCATACATTTATACTATGAACCAATCCGACTGAAATGAACTTACATGTTAACTGTCATTTTTCAGAGCAAAGGAAAAATCAGCAACAGGCTCCCAGAAACAGACCATACTGCTACACCGCCAAGAGTGATTACTCCAGCAGCAGACAGTAGGGTCTCTGGACACTGCACGCCTTGATTTATCAGAGGGGCTTTCCCAAGTGTTATTTTCATAACAGTCAGATTAATATAGGGGCTTTTTCTTGCGTTCATTTGGGAAAATCTTGTCCTGATGTAGTACATTCAAGCTCCACTGCCCACAAAGAAGCAAAAATCTTTCTTCTGAGTTGTTACTCCAAGACTTCAATCTCCTCTTGTCTAAAGCACAAAAAGCAGGCTTAATTTTGTTTCGTTTTCCTCAAAATATAGAAAGCACTTCAGGTCAAAGAACTAGAGAGGATGTGAATGCTGACTGTATTACACTTTTAGTTACTTTTGGTTTCCTTCTAGTCTTACTTTCTTGTGGACTCCCCCCACCCTTCATCCGTTTACTCTCAAATGTTGTTCTGACCTTGAAGAAATAGCTTTGTAACTTACCTGCAGTCATGAGAGGCCTACCAGATTCTCACAGCCATAGAGTTCCATCACGAGCCAAGATTTCTGGACTTCCCTGGTGGTCCAGTGGTTAAGACTCTGCCTGCCAGTGCTAGAGACACGAGTTTGATCCCTGGTCCGGGAACTAAGATGCCACATGCCAGGGGGCAATTAAGCATTGCGCCACAACTACTCAAGCCCACACATGGTAGGGCACGTGCTCCACAACAAGAGAAGCCACCGCGATGAGAAGCCCATGCACCGTAACTAGAGAGTAGCCTCCGCCCCACAGAACTAGAGAAAGCCCGTGCGTGGCAATAACACCCAGCACAGCCAGGAATAAATGAATAAATAATGTGTAAAAGAAGTCAAGATTTCCCAGTTACAAGTCCAAGGGGCCTTCCTGGGTGCTTTGGGCTCAATGCTGGCCCTTCTTCCCCCACAAACTACCCAAGATGGGTGGTCGTCAGGGTCATCCTTTTCCTTTTCCAGCCAACTATCTTTGATCAACAGTAACAAAAAGGGCCTCTTTGAACGCACCCATTTCGTTCCCAAATAACTCTATTTAATGAATTCCCTATTAGGCCAAATCCAATGCCCTGAACTATCTGCCAAGCACGTATGCTGCACAAAAGGGGGTTGAAAATAGCCAGCAGCTGGTTTGAGGGAAGAACCCGTGAATAGGACAGACTGAGGAGTTTCCCATCCGTGGCCGGAGGTCCACCACGGCCTCACTGTGTGCAGCTTCGGGCTGAGTTATGCATTACATTGTTCATGTAAAGAAAAAGCGACTGTTCTCCCCGCGCGCCCCTTCCCCGCTCCGAATGGCTGTGACCAACAGCCCCAAGACCCTAATTGCCACAGCCTATTAGAAATAATGAGACTTACATGGCAGAAGCCAAGGGTAAAAGCGACGTCTCACAACACGAAAGGTTACCATCAACATATACCGCTAGTGAGTGCAAAGGGCACATCAATTGGTGACTCATTACTGGGGGCTGACCCATGGGGAAAGTGTCATTCAGCAGAGGCTTTCTCAGGATGTGGCAGCAAAAGTTACAAAAGATAAGGACTTGCCTGTGGAACGCGCTCAACTAATGAGAGCTGAAAATTGTTTGAAACATCCCAATGACCTCACAGATGGGGGATGCTGATTAAGGTAGCTACATGAGGCTCCTTTTTTTTGTCTGACAGCCCATTGAGAAGCTTTGGTGAGATGTGACTAACAGGCCGTGAAGGTGTCTCCATCTTCTCTGACATGGTCCATGCTTTGGGCAAAACAAACACGAAAAATAAGTCCAAACTGACACACAGGCTTGAGTTTAGTTTCCAGAGACATGTTTTGGGAAAAGAGCATTGGTGGGGCCGTCAGCTGGGATTTCCTCATGGCAAGGGGGTTTGTGACTCCTCTGCGTGACTAATCGCCTGACTGCGCTGGGAGTGAGCCAACGGCAAATTGAGGTCTTGAACACTCGACAAAACAACCCCACTGTTCTGTGGGCAAAATTCTATGGGGCTTCATGTGCAATTAAACGAAAGCCTCACAAGGGTCTACACCTTAATCATTCTCAGTGCTGATATGTGGCACAAACGAAGGATTTTTGCCACATCAGGATGCATCAATGAAAACAGTGGAGAAATGGACCAGATTTTTGTTTGCTTTGTCCAACATTTACTGAGACAGAGACATTTCACAGAAGAAACCCTGAAGTTCTCTGAGTCTTCATTTTATGTCTGGGGAAAAGACCCACCTTTGAAAAAAGACCACCTTTATGGATGCCCTACCCCACTATCTTGTACTAGAGATGAAGATGAGCTCAAAACTCCTACAGTTCATCTCAACTCCTTCTCCAGCAAAATTGAAGTAATACCTGTCCATTTGCCACTTTGTTTAAAACTACAAGAATCACCCATGTCTTGCAAATATAGTAATATCACCTCATCAGTTCAGTTCAGTTCAGTCACTCAGTCTTGTCTGACTCTGTGACCCTATGGACTGCAGCACGCCAGGCTTTCCTGTCCATCACCAACTCCCAGAGCTTATTCAAATTTATGTCCATCACGTCAGTGATGCCATCCAACCATCTCATCCTCTATCAGCCCCTTCTCCTCCCACTTTCAATCTTTCCTAGTATCAGGGTCTTTTCCAATGAGTCAGTTCTTCACATCAGGTGGCCAAAGTATTGTAGTTTCAGCTTTAGCATCAGTCCTTCCAATGAATATTCAGGACTGATTTCCTTTGAGATTGAATGGTTGGATCTCCTTGTAGTCCAAGGGACTCTCAAGAGTCTTCTCCAATGCCACAGTTCAAAAGCATCAATTCCGCAGTGCTCAGCTTTCTTTATAGTCCAGCTCTCACATCCATACATGACTACTGGAAAAACCATAACTTTGACTAGATGGACCTTTGTTGGTAAAGTAATGTCTCTGCTTTTTAACATGCTGTCTAGGTTGGTCATAGCTTTTCTTCCAAGGAGCAAGCATCTTTTAATTTCATGGCTGCAGTCACCATCTGCAGTGATTTTGGAGCCCCCCAAAATAAAATCTCTCAACATTTCCATTGTTTCCCCATCTATTTGCCATGAAGTGATGGGACTAGATGTCATGATCTTAGTTTTCTGAAGGTTGAGTTTTAAACCACCTTTTTCCATCTCCTCTTTCACTTCAAGAGGCTCTTTCGTTTCTCTTAACTTTCTGCCATAAGGGCAGTGTCATCTGCATATCTGAGGTTATTGATATTTCTCCCAACAATCTTGATTCCAGCTTGTGCTTCATCCAGCCTGGCATTTCTCATGATGTACTCTGCATATAACTTAAATAAGCAGGGTGACAATACACAGTCTTGACGTACTCCTTTCCCAATTTGGAACCACTCTGTTGTTCCATGTCCAATTCTAACTGTTGCTTCTTGATCTGCAAACATATTTCTGAGGAGGCAGGTCAGGTGGTCTGGTATTCCCATCTCTTGAAGAATTTTCCACAGTTTGTGGTGATCCACACTTTCAAAGGCTTTGGTGTAGTCAGTAAAGCAAAAGTAGATGTTTTTCTGGAGCTCTCTTGCTTTCTTGATGATACAGCAGATGTTGGTAATTTGATCTCTGGTTCCTCTGCCTTTTCTAAATCCAGCTTGAACATCTGGACATTCACTGTTCACGTATTGCTGAAGCTTGGCTTGGAGAATTTTGAGCATTACTTTGCTAGCATGTGAGATGAGTGCAACCGTGTGGTAGTTTGAACATTCTTTGGCATTGCCTTTCTTTGGGATTGGAATGAAAACTGACCTTTTCCAGTCCTGTGGTCCCTGCCAAGTTTTCCAAATTTGCTGGCATATTGAGTGCAGCACTTTCACAGCATCATCTTTTAGGATTTGGAATAGCTCCACTGGAACTCCGTCACCTCCACTAGCTTTGTTTGTAATGATGCTTCCTAAGGCCCACTTGACTTCACATTCCAGGATGTCTGGCTCTAGATGATCACACCATCATGGTTATCTGGGTCATGAAGATCTTTTTTGTATAGGTCTTCTGTTTATGCTTGCCACCTCTTCTTAATGGCTTCCCGGGTGGCTCAGCGGTTAAAGCGTCTGCCTCCAATGCGGGAGACCCGGGTTCAATCCCTGGGTTGGGAAGATCCTCTGGAGAAGGAAATGGCAATCCACTCCAGTATTCTTGCCTGGAGAATCCCATGACTGAGAAGCCTAGTAGGTTACAGTCCACGGGGTCGCAAAGAGTCGGACACGACTGAGCGACTTCACCTCACCTCACCTCACCTCTTCTTAATATCTTCTGCTTCTGTTAGGTCCATACCATTTCTGTCTTTTATCACCTCATAAAAACAGCTTATTACTGTATTAAATAAGATGATACAAGAGTTTTTATAAGAATACTTAGGAAAATTTTTCTCAAGCTTTCCTAACTAGTTGTACTAGTTATCAATTGCTTCATAACAAATTATCACAAAACACAGTGGCTCAAACAACTATTCACTTTTACTATTTCACAAAGTCTCTGTGGGCAACCTCACAAGGTTGTAGTCAAGATGATAACCAGGGCTGTGATATCATGTGATGGCTTGTCTGGGGCTGGAAGATTCACTGCCAAGCTGGCTCACTCACTTCTCTGCCAAATTACTGCATATTGTATTACAGAGACCTACCAGCTTCCCTGTAGAGCTGACTGAGTGTCCATGGGACGTGGCAATAGCTTCCCTCAGAGCAATAATCCAAGAGAGAGAAACAGGGAACTTTCATAACATAGCCTCAGAAGTCAAGCACCATCATATCCAGTACCCAAGTAGTT
This sequence comes from Aepyceros melampus, assembly GCA_006408695.1. Lineage (NCBI taxonomy): Eukaryota > Metazoa > Chordata > Mammalia > Artiodactyla > Bovidae > Aepyceros > Aepyceros melampus. The sequence continues at coordinate 13,540 of SJXQ01003076.1, read as the reverse complement.
ATGCAGGTCAGCCCAATTCAATTTGAGAGGGGATTATTTATAAGTGTGACTATCAGAAGCAAGAATCTTTGGGTAACATCTTGTCTTGATATTTAGAATATTAAAAGTATTTCAGTTTGATTAAAAAATATGAATGATATGGCTTGTGATCTACTCAACCAGAATTCTACAAAAGAAACAAAAGCAAAGAAATCTACAGCAAATTTTCTGAAGAAAATATACTCCATTTGACTAATTTTTTTCTCATGCTAATTAAAGTAAGTCTATATATTATTCCTGTAAAACCAAAATGAAGAGATGAATTAAGAGATTATTCAGGAGAAGCTGATTTTAGATTTTTTTTTTAAGATTTTGGCAAAACAACTTACTTTTGACTTAAGAGCAGGATTTTTGACCTAAAGTATCTAGAAATGTCAGAGCTGCCCTTTTTCAGTAGATATCTATGGAATAGTCTATAATCATTCACCAGTTTGCCACGTACAGAGAATTCAGAAGTAACATAGTAGAGAAAATCTAAACTGGCTAATTCTAGAATCCATTTTAGGGAGAGACCCATCTCTTTAGAGAAATGGACTTGATAAACTTATTTAGGAAAAATGAGTCCTTGTGAGTATGAATGTGACCAAGGTTTACATATGTTCCGTATTCATTAGAACTAAACTTGGTTATAAAATTTATCAGTATTTTATGTCATGAAAGAAATTCTTAAACACTTGATAAACCAGTTTAAATGAATCAGCTTACATCTTTATAAAATATGTGGTACATTTGTTCACCTAATTTGGTATTATCACAAAATTAGATATTTCATTCTTTCATTTATATTTAATTCTTATTTTCTTTTTCTTTTTTTTTTTTTACTTTACAATACTGTATTGGTTTTGCCATACATTGTTCTCAGACTGCTTTTGTTTCATTTCACTTCTATCATCAACACTAGAAGTTAGTCTTTTTTCTGGGCTATGTTTCATCAAAAAAAAATAGAATTTTCTAAGATACAAATGAAATTACCTACAAAACAAAAACAGACTTGCAGATGTAGCAAACAGTCTTGTGGTTGCCAAGGATGAGGGAGTATGGAAGAGAAATAGATTGAGAGTCTGGGATTAGCAAATGCAGACTATTACATATAGAATGGGTATACAACAAAGTTCTACTGTATACCACAGATAATTATATTCAAAATCCTATAATAAATCATAATTGAAAATAATATGAAAAAAATATAAACACATATGTATAACGGAATCACTCTGCTGTACATCAGAAACTAATACAACATGGTAAATCAATTATGATGTGAGCTCAGTCGCTCAGCCATGCCTGACTCTTTGCAACCCTTTGGACTGTAGCCCTCCAAGCTTCTCTACCCATGAGATTTTTTGGGGCAAGAATATCGGAGTGGGTTACCATTTCCTCCTCCAGGAGATCTTCCAACCCAGGGATCAAGCCCGCATCTCCTGTGTTTCCTACATTGCAGGTGGATTCTTTACCTGCTGAGCCATTGGTGAAGCCTATACTTCAGTAAAACAAATTTTTTTAAAGAAGGAGAAAAGTGAAATTTTCTTTACCTCATAAGAGTTATTAAATGCACATGAATGGGTAGAGAACCCTAAGATAGATTTAATAGGTAGGTAGTCAGCTGGGCTCACCCACAAATTCAAGACTCAAATTCCTGGAAAATGACTCTATGTTGTGTGTCCTCAGGATCACAAGTGAAGAATTAAAGTCACAAATGTTAAATTCACACATACCAAGAGTCTACTATCTACCATATATCTTTTAAATAAAAGTAATAAAAGTTATTTATTTACAAGTAATAATTTAAACACTATTAAAATTGCTCATTTAATAGATCCACATATATTATACAGAGCTAAAATCTAGATCCAAACAACCATCAGTATATATTAGATCTCTCCTTTCATTTACATATTTACTCAAGATTATCTAGTTAGTGATGTAGTTTTAATAGTAATAGAATGTTCTCAGCACAATTAACAGAAATCAAGAAGTCAAGAAAAAGGCTTATTTACCTGAAGTAATAAGGTTAGTGTTAGTCATTTAGGCTTGAGATACTTGTATATGAAAAGACAGAGAGGCCCAAAGGGAAGGTATGAATATGAACCCAGCACTAGCTCAGTTGATGGGCTGAGCATGACACTAATCATATGCTGGGAAGGAGGATAGTAGAAAAACTAAAATGAAAGTCACTGGCCAGTGCACACAGAGATTAGGACCCAGCAAGAACTTTGAAGAGCCAGAATCTAAGCCCAGATTTACTGAATACCAAAGTGTGTATTTTTTCACTTTTTGGAATAAAATCCAAGAAAGTCTGTATGGCTCACTAGACTGAGTCACCTTCAAGGTCATACGGCAAGCATTTAATTTTAGTCTATTTCTCTTTGGTTATGAAGTAAACAAGCCTAAGCTATTACTGTTTCTATGGCTCTAAGACTTTATCACAAAAAACAAAAATGATTATTTATGAAACTATTCTACCTTCTAGAACAAAACAGCTCCAAAATCTCAGTGATTTAAATATTAATATTTAATTTTGTATCACACAAAGTTCAATGTAAACACCTCTAGTGGAGTGACTTTCCTATTCTTCAAATGTGACTTGGAGTTCCAAGCCCCCTCCCATTCTTGGGCTGTCACCTCTTTGACATGAGACTTTCACGTCACCATGAAATGTTAATAGATACTGTTCAAATGACAATGCTGTCCCACTTCTCCCCACCATTCAATATAATTTCAATCAAAATTCCTACAAAAATTTTTGCAGAAATTGACAAGTCAATTCTAAGATTTATATGGAAATTCAAAGAACCTAGAGTAACCAAAGCAATTTTAACAAATAACATAGTTGGAAGATTTATTCTACCTGATTTCAATACTAACAATAAAGCTATAGCAATTCAGACTGCTAGATATCATTTCAGTTCAGTTCAGTCGCTCAGTCATGTCTGATCCTTTGTGACCCCATGAATCGCAGCACTCCAGGCCTCCCTGTCCATCACCAACTCCCAGAGTTCACCCAACCTCATGTCCATTGAGTAAGTGATGTCATCCAGCCATCTCATCCTCTTCATCCCCTTCTCCTCCTGCCTCCAATCCCTCCCAGTATCAGAGTCTTTTCCAGTGAGTCAACTCTTTGCATGAAGTGGCCAAACTATTGGAGTTTCAGCTTTAGCATCAGTCCTTCCAAAGAACACCCAGGACTGATCTCCTTTAGAATGGACTGGTTGGATCTCCTTGCAGTCCAAGGGACTCTCCAACACCACAGTTCAAAAGCATCAATTCTTCGGTGCTCAGCTTTCTTCACAGTCCAACTCTCACATCCATACATGACCACTGGAAAAACCATAGCCTTGACTAGACGGACCTTTGTTGGCAAAGTAATGTCTCTGCTTTTGAACATGCTATCTAGGTTGGTCATAACTTTTCTTCCAAGGAGTAAGCGTCTTTTAATTTATGGCTGCAATCACCATCTGCACTGATTTTGGAGCCCCCCAAAATAAAATCTGACACTGTTTCCACTGTTTCCCCATCTATTTCCAATGAAGTGATGGGACCAGATGCCATGATCTTAGTTTTCTAAATGTTGAGCTTTAAGCCAACTTTTTCACTCTCCTCTTTCACTTTCATCAAGAGGCTTTTTAGTTCCTCTTCACTTTCTGCCATAAGGGTGGTGCCATCTGCATATCTGAGGATATCATTTAGGGATGGACATTTAGATCAATGGAACAAAATAGAGTCAAGAAATAGACTAATCCATTTAATATTTGGATTGTTTCCAATGTTTGACAAAGATGCCAAGGCAATTCAATGGAGAATGGAAAGTCTTTTCAATGCATGCACTAATTATCCATGTTTAAAAAAATAAACATCAATCCTTACTCCCTGTCATACACAAAATCAACTCAAAGTGTATCCCACAGCTTAATGTGAAACCTGAAAATCTGAAACTTGTAGGAAGGGAAGAAAAAAATTTGAGGCCTTAGGGCAGGCAAGGGTTTCTAAGATATGACACCAAAAACACTAACGATAAAAGAAAAGATATTAATAATTAAACTTTATAAAAATTCAAAATTTTTGCTCTTTGAAATGTCCCAATAAGGAAACAAAAGGGTAAATAAAATAATGGTACAAAATATTCACACAACACATTTATCTGATAAAGACTTGCATCCAAAATATAAAGGGCTCTTCGAAACTTGAAATGATATGAACAGACTCCTCACTAAAGACTATATATAAATAGCCAACAAATACATGAAAACATATCCAACATCATTAGTCATCAGTTGTGACATACATATAACAATGCAAATTAAACCACAATGAGATACCACTACACACCCATTAGTTTAAGATTAAAAAGACCAATGTATCACCAAACATTTGTGAATATGTGGAGGAATTGAAACTCACACCCTGATAATAGGAATATAAAATGATACAAACACTGCCAAACATGTTGGCAATTTCTTAAATTTAATATATACCTGTCACGCAACAAAGTCATTTCATCCCTAGGTATTTAACCAAAAGAAACAAAATTATATATTCACACAAAGATTGTGCATGAATGTTCTTGGCAACTTTATTTGTAAAAGCCAAAAGCTGGAAACAATCCAAATATCTGTCAATTGGTGAATGGATTAATAAATTATCATCTATCCATGCAATGGATACTGTATGTACTATTCATCAATTAAAGACACAAAACAATGCTATAGCATGAAAAGTTTATGGGTTTCCCTGTTGGTTCAGTGGTAAAGAAACCACCTTTCAATGCAGGAGATGTGGATTTGACCCCTGGGTCAGAAAATCCCCTGTAGAAAGAAATGGCAACTCACTCTAGTATTCTTGCCTGGGAGATCCCATGGACAGAGGAGCCTAGCTGGCTACATTCCTTGGAGTCACAAAAGGGTGGGACATGATTTAGTGACTAAACACCAAGTGGAAAATCTTGACTGTATTAGGTAAACTGAGTGAATTCAATTACCAAAGGTCATATGTTTTATAAATTCATTTAAATTAATTCTCCAGAATGGGAAAATCTATAGACACAGAAATTAAATCAATGATTTCCAAGTGCTCAGGGGAGGGTAGGGATGAGGAGTGATTGCTAATGCACATTACTTCTCTTTTGGGGGAAAGAAAATATGCTAAAATTTAATAATGGTCATGGTTGCACAATTCTGTAAACATATCAGAAAATACAGAATTGTACATTTGAAAGGGAAAATGTTATGATATGTTCATTTTATCTCAATAACTCTGTTAATTAGAAAATTCACTGCAATGAAAAGACAGCACAGGGATCATTTGGCTCTGCAGCTTCAGGATGTGGATAACCAAAAGAGCAGCTGCTATTCATTACAATGTGTCATTTCATAGTATCCAGTTTAACATTATATCATTTTTGATTTTTATAATAGAGGCAAATCCTATATGGGAATTTCTGTCCACATCACCATTAATGGTTCCATTGTGCTCTTATAACCCCTTGGTTTATAGATGTGTGCCTTGACAAATTAATCCACAAATGATTAAATCTTTTAATTCTTCATTCTTGAATCTGAACATCAAAGGTCACTATGATTACAAAATAAACAGTTGTAACCAGACTGCATATTTATCCTTCCACTTTTTAATTTCTTCTAATCCCCTTGCATGGGATCTTTTGAAGGAGGTCACTGTTATCTTCATTACCTCCACCTAGTTTGGCCCAGATAAACTGCATGGAAAGAACACAGCTCCACCCAACAACAGAAAATAAGTACAAGACAGTTTCCCCTTCAGTCAGTCTCTCCCATGAAGAAACTTCCATAAGCCTCTTATCCTTCTCCATCAGAGGGCAGACAGACTGAAAACCACAATCAGAGAAAACTGACCAATAAAATTACATGGACCACAGCCTTGTCTAACTCAATGAAATTATGAGTCATGCTATGTAGGGCCATCCAAGACAGACAGATCATGGTGGAGAGTTCTGAGAAAATGTGGTCCACTGGAGAAGGGAATAGAAAATCACTTCAAGATTCTTGCCTAGACAACCCCATGAATAGTATGAAAAGGCAAAAAGATAGGACATAGAAAGATGAACTCAGGCTGGTAAGTGTCCAATATGTTACTGGCAATCAGTGGATAAATAACTCCAGAAAGACTAAACAAAGCAAAAGCATCACCCAGTTGTGCATGTGACTGGTTATACAAGCTATAAAGAGCAATATTGCATAGGAACCTGGAATGTTAGGTCCATGAATCAAGGCAATTTGGAAGCTGTCAAATAGACATGGCAAGAGTGAGCTTCAAAATGTTACAAATCAGCAAACTACAATGGACTGGAATGAGTGAATTTAACTCAGATGACCATTATATCTACTACTGTGGACACAAATCCCTTAGAAAAATGAAGTAGCCAACATAGTTTAAAAAAAAAAAAAGTCCAAAATGCAGTACTTGGATGCAATCTCAAAAATGACAGAACTATTTCTGTTCATTTCCAGGCAAACCATTCAGTATCACGGTAATCCAAGTCTATGCCCTGACCAGTAATGCTGAAGAAGCTCAAGTTGAATGACTTTATGAAGACTTAAAAGACTTTCTAGAACTAACACCCAAAAAAAGAATTCCCTACCATTATAGGGGAACGGAAATGAAATCAAGGCAATTTGGAAGCTGTCAAATAGACATGGCAAGAGTGAGCTTCAAAATGTTACAAATCAGCAAACTACAATGGACTGGAATGAGTGAATTTAACTCAGATGACCATTATATCTACTACTGTGGACACAAATCCCTTAGAAAAATGAAGTAGCCAACATAGTAAAAAAAAAAAAAAAGTCCAAAATGCAGTACTTGGATGCAATCTCAAAAATGACAGAACTATTTCTGTTCATTTCCAGGCAAACCATTCAGTATCACGGTAATCCAAGTCTATGCCCTGACCAGTAATGCTGAAGAAGCTCAAGTTGAATGACTTTATGAAGACTTAAAAGACTTTCTAGAACTAACACCCAAAAAAAGAATTCCCTACCATTATAGGGGAACGGAAATGCAAATTAGGAAGCCAAGAAACACTTGGAGTAACAGGCAAATTTTGCCTTGGAGTACAAAATAAATCAGTGCAAAGGCTAATAATAGACTTTTGTGAACAGAACACACTGGTTAATAGCAAATACCTTCTTCCAACAACACAAGAGAAGACACTACACATGGACATCACCAGATGGTCAACACCAAAATCAGATTGATTATATTCTTTGTAGCCAAAGATGGAAAAGCTCTATACAGTCAGCAAAAACAAGACCAGGAGTTGACTGTGGCTCAGATCATGAATTCCTTATTGCCAAATTGTGACTTAAATTGAAAAAGTAGGGAAAACCACTAGACCATTCATGTATGTCCTTAATCAAATCTCTTACAATTATACAGTGGAAGTGAAAAATAGGTTTATAGGACTAGCTCTGATACACAGAGTGCCTGATGAGCTACAGATAGAGGTTCCTGACATTGCACAGGAGACAGGGATCAAGATAATTCCCAAGAAAAAGAAATCCAAAAAGCAAAATGGCATCTGTGGAGGCCTTACAAATAGCTATGACAAGAAGACAAGCAAAAAGCAAAGGAGAAAAGGAAAGATATACCCATTTGAATGCAGTGTTCCAAAGAAAAGCAAGGAGAAATAAGAAAGCCATCTTCAGTGAATAGTGCAGGGATATTGAGGAAAAAATAGAATGGAAAAGACTAGACATCTCTTCAAGAAAATTAAAGACACCAAAGGAATATTTCATGCAAAGATGGGCTCAATAAGGGACAGAAATTATATGGATATAACAGAAGGAGAATATATTAAAAATAGGTGGCAAAAATACACAGAACTGTCCAAAAAATATTTTCATGGCCCAGATAATCACAATGGTGTGACCACTCACCTAGAGCCAGACAACCTGGATTGTGAAGTCAAGTGGGCCTTAGGAGGCATCACTACGACCAAAGCTAGTGGAGGTGATGGAATTACTATTGAGCTATTTCAAATCCTAAAATATGATGCTGCGAAAGTGCTGCACTTAATATGCCAGCAAGTTTGGAAAACTCAGCAGTAGCCACAGGACTGGAAAAGGACAGTTTTCGTTCCAATCCAAAAGAAAGGCAACGCTGAATAATGCGAAAACTATTGCTCAGTTGCACCAATCTCATACGCTAGTAAAGTAATGCTCAAAATTCTTCAGGTCTGGCTTCAACAACACATGAACCATGAACTTCCAGGTGTTCAAGCTGGATTTAGGAAAGGTAGAGGAACCAGAGATCAAATTGCCAACATCATTTGGATCATCAATAAAGCAAGAGAGTTTCAGGGGAAAAAAAAAATTACTTCTGCTTTATTGACTATTCTAAAGCCTCTGAATGTGTTCAGTTCAGTTCAGTTCACTTCAGTCGCTGAGTCATGTCCAACTCTTTGTGACCTCATGAATCACAGAACGCCAGGCCTCCCTGTCCATCACCAACTCCCGGAGTTCACTCAGACTCATGTCCATCGAGTCAGTGATGCCATCCAGCCATCTCATCCTCTGCCATCCCCTTTTCTTCCTGTCCCCAATCCCTCCCAACATCAGAGACTTTTCCAATGAGTCAACTCTTTGCATGAGGTGGCCAAAGTACTGGAGTTTCAGCTTTAGCATCATTCCTTCCAAAGAAATCCCAGGGCTGATCTCCTTTAGAATAGACTGGTTGGATCTCTTTGCAGTCCAAGGGACTCTCAAGAGTTTTCTCCAACACCATAGTTCAAAAGCATCAATTCTTTGGTGCTCAGCTTTCTTCACAGTCCATACATGCTGCTGCTGCTGCTGCTGCTAAGTCGCTTCAGTCGTGTCCGACTCTGTGCGATCCCATAGATGGGAGCCCACCAGGCTCCCCCGTCCCTGGGATTCTCCAGGCAAGAACACTGGAGTGGGTTGCCATTTCCTTCTCCAATGCATGAAAGTGAGAAGTAAAAGCGAAGTCGCTCAGTCGTGTCTGTCTTAGCGACCCCATGGACTGCAGCCTAGCAGGCTCTTCCGCCTTGACTAGACGGACCTTTGTAGGTGAAGTAATGTCTCTTCTTTTCAATATGCTATCTAGATTGGTCATAACTTTTCTTCCAAGGAGTAAGCATCTTATAATTTCATGGTGTCAGTCACTATCTGCAGTGATTTTGGAGCCCAAAAAACTAAAGTCTGACCTTGTTTCCACTGTTTCCCCATCTATTTCCCATGAAGTGATGGGACCAGATGCCATAATCTTCCTTTTCTGAATGTTGAGCTTTAAGCCAACTTTTTCACTCTCCACTTTCACTTTCATCAAGATGCTTTTTAGTTCCTCTGACTGTGTGGATCACCATAAACTGGAAAATTCTGAAAGAGATGAGATTGCCAGACTACCTGACCTGCCTCTTGAGAAATCTGTATGCAGGTCAGGAAGCAATAGTTAGAACTGGATATGGAAAAACAGATATGTTTCAAATTGGCAAAGGAGTATGTCAAGGCTGTATATTGTCACCCTGTTTATTTAACTTATATGCAGAGTACATCATGAAGATCACTGGGCTGAATGAAGCAAAAGCTGGCATCAAGATTGCCAGGAGGAATATCAATAACCTCAGATATGTAGGTTGACACCACCCTTATGGCAGAAAATGAAGAAGCACTATAGAGCCTCTTAATAAAACTGAAAGAGAAGAGTGAAAAACTTGGCTTAAAGCTCACCATTCAGAAAACAAGATCATGGCATCTGATCCCATCACTTCATGGCAAGTAGATGGGGAAACAGTGAAAACTATAGAAGACTTTTTTTGGGGCTCCAAGACCACTGCAGATGATTATTGCAGCCATGAAATTAAAAGACACTTATTCCTTGGAAGAAAATTTATGACCAACCTAGATAGCATATTAAACAGCAGAGATATTGCTTTGCTGACAAAACAGTCTAGTCTAGGCTATGTTTTCTTTTTTTTTTTCCTGTAGTCATGTATGGATTTGAGAGTTAAACTTTAAAGAAACTTGAGTGCCAGAGAATTGATACTTTTGAACTGTGGTGTTGGAGAAGACTCTTGAAAGTACCTTGGACTGCAAGGAGATCCAACCAGTTCATCCTAAAGGGGATCAGTCTTGGGTGTTCATTGGAAGGACTGATGTTGAACCTGAAATTCCAAAACTTTGGCCACTTGATGCAAAGAACTGACTCTTTTGAAAACACCCTGATGCTGCTAAGGATTGAAGGTAGTAGGAAAAGGGGACAACAGAGGTGAGATGGTTGGATGACATCACAGACTCAGTGGATATGAGTTTGAGTAAACTCTGGGAGTTGGTAATGGACAGGCAGGCCTGGTATGCTTGCAGTCCATTGAGTTGTAAAGAGTCGGACACAAGTGAATGTCTGAACTGAATCCCCTTACGGGGATTTGCACTCCAAAAAGCAAGAGATGACCAACTTTCTGAGGATTAAGGATCTCTATTCTATATACCCCATCAGAACTAGATAATAACCCAACAACTTCCATCATGTAGGGAACATATGAACTCAACAACTTGGGACTGTGAGAAGAAGGAAAGCATTGGGCGGAATTTTGCACAGCAGAATGTAGAAAGCAGATGTCTCCTTCTCTGATTTCTTCCTGTCTATGAATTAGAATATCTTTCCCCTGGGACATCTTCAAGAGTATTAGAAAGTATAGTTGCATTATACTTACTGTTCACTAGAGATGAAAACTAAACCTGGTGAAACTGGGGAAAGAAACTGTTCACATGTTTTCTTTCTCACTTCTGGCTCTACTGACCTGTGGCTGACATATCCATATAGTTCTCCTGTTTTCCATAAAGTGAGATCACCTATCTTGTGCTGGATTTTTATTACTAGAGTCAAGTCAGTAGGCAAATTCTGAATTTTGCATACTACTGGGTATGCAAAGAGCTATGGGGTAGATATTCTTGCTTACTGCTTATTTCTTCAGATACAAACTCTCCCTTATGCAAAGTGTACCAAGATCTAAATTGAAGGGTGCAAGGTATTACTAATGTTGAGAAGCTAATGTAATGTCCAAGTTACCTTATTATAGAACTAGCAGGAAAATCTAAGCTTTTGAACATTGTCCAAATCATGCATCTATCTCTCAAGTAATATTGTAAATTAGGGGGAGAAGGGTGGGTATTATTGAAATCTAGACACTAATTCATTACATAAATACACATTCCTTTATCAAAATTTTCCATTATACTATGAATATAGAATTATTATATGTCTAATATCTAACAGTAAGGTTTTCATTTTCAATTTTCTGTCGCTTATTTTGCCCTTTCTTGGCACTGGTAACAAAGTTAAGTAAGTTTCACTCTCTAACTGAAAATAGGGAAGAATTTTATCTCATATCCTGGTAGAACTATATCATGACCATAAACAGTACCAAACTTAGGATAAAGTTAAAAGTGTACATAGAAGTGCAATGAGATGCTCAGAACCTGGCTGCCTGAAGACTCCCTTACCTAACCTTGAAGTCTGCTCTTTATCTGAACCTCCTGTTATGTGACTGATTCTACAACTAGTAAAATGATTCAGCTGGGGATGTTGTTAATTAAAATATATCTCAATTGATTCAAAATAAAGTACTAACTTTGGGGCACTACAAGGAACAGATTCTAAAATACGGAATTACTTGTGAGGAAAAAGTAGAACTGTAGATAATAAGGGCTTCATAATTCCTTATGAGAACTTGGTCATAAAGTTGGTTAGGCTGCTGCATGTTCTACATTTTTTTCAGGCTAACAGTCAATGAAGGCCATGATACTTATGCAAATGATAGCAAAAATTATAGAATATTGGCATATGCTCATAATTTGTTGTGTCCTCTGGCAGTTTGTAAAGGGAGAGGCTAGTTTCATCCGAAGGTAGTTATCTAAACAACGAAACTAGCTAAGAACAGTTTGGGCAGAGTACTTTTCTGCTTGTGACTTAAAAACAAGCTGACTGAAGGTTGGGAGAGTAGTAAAAGCTTGAATTCTTGAGGGTTTTTAAAGCAATTGAATCAACAACCATACCCTGACCCTTAGTTCTAAAGTTTCCAAATGGAAGTAATGAGATCATTATTTAAATAAACATCTTAACTAATACAACAAAACATTATATCTGCTTGAACAACCAAGGTTTAATATTGAGGTTAGATTTCAAAATAATTGAGTGTTAATCTTTACCTTATGTTTTCTTTTATTTCCAGGAAACAACACAATAGCTGGAACATGGTAACATTCAACAAATAGTTGTTTAAAAGATGAATGTGGCAAGCATTTAGTAGAGTATGAGTCTCAGATAAAATGTTGAGGTTGGGTAACATTGGGCCATGTTAGTGATGATGGGGGTACACAGCAGCCTCAACAAGCCTTTCTGAGATGCTGTCTGCCTTTTGATGACTGGCTCAGAAGCTAGAGATGGGCTTTGTGGCATTTAGAACTAATTATCAGATGTAGTCACAGTACAATATTTGGCTTAGTTTTTATATTATGAAAGTTCTAGGAGTATTTACTTAAGGGTTTAGTTTTCTTTAATCCTATCAAATAAAACTCTTTCAAAAATATAAATTACACATATTATACTTTATACACACGTTCATATATATGAACATGTATGTGGAAATATCTTCCATTTAAAATTTTCGTCAGGCCTCAGGTACCAGGCTTCCCTGGTAACTCAGAGGTTAAAGAGTCTGCCTGCAATGCAGGAGATGTGGGTTCAATCCCTGGGTTGGGAAGGTCCCCTGGAGAAGGAAATGGCAACCACAGTATTCTTTCCTGGAAAATCGCATGGACGAAGGAGCCTGGTGGGCTACAGTCCACAGGGTCGCAAAGAGTCAGACACGACTAAGCAACTTCACTCACTCACTCAGTCACCATAATAAAAGCTAAAATAAAATAACTGGATCCAAATTGTTTTTCTGGCAATATACTAAGTTCAGGTTACCTGTTTAGATAGCCAAAATCTTTGCTAAATATATATATATGGTGTGTGTGTGTGTGTGTGTGTGTGTATATATATATATATAATTTAATTTGCGTTCTGTAGGGATCCTTTTAGAACTGTTTTTAGGTTTGTTTTTAAGAAACTTTGGCATGCAAATCAAAGAATGAATTTCATTGTATCTAAGTGATTTTGGCTCCTCTCTTTTTAAGGGTGCCTCTTAAGGTGAACTATCTTATTTAAGTTAAAGTTTCCCCAGTGTGGCCACTATAATTGTAAATTATTGAAAATGCCACCCTTTTCCAGGAAGATGTAAAGCTCTGGTCCATACAGGGAATACATATAGGAAGTAGGTTTTTGTTGTTGTTGTTGTGTTTTGTTTGTTTGTTTTTTTGTTTTTGGTAGGGGTGGAGAAAGAGTTTTAGACCAGGCAGAACCCATCCTTGCCTTTAGATTTCCTAAGAGATTTTAACTATGAGAAACACTGTTTTTTAAAAGATACTACAAAGCACAGGGAGTCACACATCTCTCCCCACCCCCATTA